>CM047587.1:1157158-1172321 GCA_026184515.1 Peronosclerospora sorghi | reverse complement strand
TTGGCTGACGTTAATAACCGTCGATCAACAATATTCTGTCTTGATCGCAAGTGCGATCAGGTCTTGATCGCAAGTGCGATCAGGTACTGAAAGGCTCGATCAGGGGCTAAAAGCTGCTGCCCAGTCGTAATATACCTTGATCAGACTTGATCAAGCACCGGAAGTCGTTCAAGTAGCAGTTGGCGCGATTTGCGATCAGCGATCACGATCACGATTTGCAAAAAGTGTCGATCAAGTGTTGATCGGTAGGGGGGGGGGGTACTTGATCAGGCAGCGGAAGTCTTCACTGCCTGATCGAGGAGCCTCTAAGCCGTCAAACAGCTAAGGAACGCCCAAATCAATGCGCTCCTAGCCTAGACTATACGAGGAATAGGTATTTATATTAAAATCCACCTAGAGTTCCCGTGGGGCGCTTAAAGCATCCGAACTCTAGGGGCCAAACGTTAATTTCACGGGGAAGAGGTGAGAGCACTGCTCGATCACGTTCCCAAAACCAAAAAACCTTTACACGAAGAACCGCAGACACTGCGGGCGGAGTTGTGGAGTGAGTTCCCAACACTTTACGTCTGCCGGTGGGCCAAAAAATGCACTAAGTTCTCCCGCCCGGGACGTAGAGGTATATAATAGTGAGGGAGGTGCAAAGGTGCCGTCCCTAAAACGATCCGCTAGATCGAACGCAAAAGGAGAACTTTATTAGCAATTAAACCCTTAGATCTACCCTGTTCCTACTTTCAACCAATCCGCATCGTCCATTAGGAATGCCTTCCGTCCATCAGTCGACCTGATTTTTCCGCTTGTTCCTTTTTTGTTCGCTGGTGTTCGCCGCGTACCTGTAGGTAATCCGCACATCTTCCGTGTCCCTTCTATATCCTGTCTATGTACACCACGGTGGTACGTACTACTGTACCCACCGTGGTACACATGGCGGTACCTAATTATGTACTACTGTATCCACTATCTGCGTCCACTATCAGGCCCCTAATTTAGGTCCTAACATTAGTCATAATATTAGGACCCCTATGGGCCTAATAAAATGTCCAACATTAGGCCCTATTTTTGCCTAATTAAAAAGTCCGCTTTACGACAGTAGTATTTTAGTTGTGGTTTTACGTTTTAGGACAGAGGTTATACCTTTAAGTAAGGAAATATTTTAGCTTTCGGATAAGTGGCTGAAACCTCTTCTGGTCTTGGTTCACACCACAGCTAGGGGTCGCCGTTCTTCCCTTTTCGTACACTAGTCGCCTCCGCCCGCCGCGGAGTGTTTGGGGGCAAAGGGTCGAATTATCCCCTCTCGCCCATTATACCCGGTCTGGACGCGCCGCACGCGCACTTTGGCCCACCGGAAGTCCCTCGACGGGAGTACGAGTTGGTGATCCCAACACCTCAACTCAAGTACGTTTGGAACGTGCTATTCACTGGATTGGTCTTGGCGTAGAGATATCGTTTGTGGAGTTTCACGAGAATATTGGGTCTTTACGCGGAGTTATTGGCTTGTTTTAATATTGGTTGGAAGCTAGACCGGTTTTGGTCTTATTTCGTATTGGTCAGGGGCTAGACCGGAACGGTCGGTCTACCCTCTATTATTTCGCATTGGTCAGGTCTTGATCGTTTGGACGATCGACCTATTGGAAGTTATCTCTTGGAAGTGTTTTTGGTCTGTTTGCGTCTGGGGTGAAGAGTTCCGTCACAGAGATACCTACCCAGATCGGTCTTCTATATTCAAGACCGGTTCGATCCAATCTGCGATCCCGATCCACCGAGTGTGTAACTAGCCCATTCCATCGGGTACACAAGGTGAGATGGACATTAAACAATCGGACAAAGTGGGTTCTGATGACGACAGGTCGTCTGCTTGCAGCGGACGATCGGACCAGATCTCGAGTGGTGGTCCGCGGAGTACCCCCTCCGAAAGTTGGAAGGCTGGGCGCGATGGTGGTAGTCAGGTTATCGATGCTAATGTTTTCGATTTCGAACTTGACTCCACCACATCAACAGAAGACGCCTGGTCCGATTGATCTTGCGTTGCCATCTCACCTTGTGTACCCGATGGAATGGGCTAGTTCAACACTCGGTGGATCGTGTCGCTGGTTGACTTGGGTCTGATAGTATGCAGACCGTACTGGGGGGGGGTGTACCCTGGGCGGAACTCTTCACCCTGGGTACTTGTAGACCGGTTACACTTGAAATATGTATAGTCCAATGGGTCGACCGTCCAATCGATCTAGACCCAACCAATGTTATAGTAAACCAATATGTCCACGTAAAGATTCAATATGCTCGTGAATTCCACAAACGATATCTCCACGTAAAAACCAATCCACTTGTTAGTGCGTTCCAAACGTACGTGACTTAAACTTGTGAGAAGTCAGCCAATGGATACTCCTGTCGAAGGAATTCCGGCGGGCCAAATGCGTATGCGACGCGCCCCGGCCGGGTATAATGGACAGGAGGAGATTACTCGACCCTCTTCCCCCAAACACTCCGCGACGTGCGAAGGCGACTTAGAAAACCAAACTTTTAGAGAGTCTCTTAGGACCTCTTATCCACTTTTCCAATCCAAGACCAATTTACTTCTTTTCCACTAACCTTTCGGTCCCAATATATACCAAACACTAAAATATGTAAAATACACGCAATGCCATGTGAATTACCAAAATCCGTGTGCTTGACACTCCTTGCACATGATAGGCTTAAAAGCCCCCCTTGTTTCCACCAATCCGATCGCTGACCAGCTGATCGGCACGCCGTTGACAGAAGGTGACCAAAATTTTGCCTTCGCTTTGCCACACCTGTCCACGCCTCGTCCCTGTCCGCCACCGTTGTGTCAACAGTTGTACCGACTGAGGTACCAACTGTGGTACCGACTGTGGTGCCCACTATCGTACCACCTTTTGTACAGACTATTGTACCGACAAAATTTGTGGTACCTTCTACCACAGCTACACCTATAGGGGTGTCCACAGTTATGCTCCTAATTACGTACCTATTTTACGGTACGATTCACCACAGCCGCCCCTGAACCTCGTCCCAGCCGGACAGCGGTTGGGGCGGGGGTCGATCATGCCGTTGGATATCGTGCACCAGTGTCCATGGGGTGCAACACATCAAACAAGAACTTCCCATTGCTCTCGGTAATTTCCACTTTCGTCTTGGGCTGAAGCTGCCCCGATATGATCAACTTGCTCAGGTCCGTCACGACATGTTTCTCAATAAAGAGCTTAATCGGCCGCGCGCCGTACTGCGGTTCATACGCTTGGGCCAGTACCGCCGTCGTCACGTCCACGGCAATCTGCGACTCGCGCTGGCGACGCATGACCGAGTCAAACTGCAACATGACAATCTGACGCAGCTCTGTGCATCCCAGCGGCTCAAACACGACAATGTCGTCGAGGCGATTCAAGAGCTCGGGCCAAAGCATGCGACGCAATTGCTGGAGCACCAGCGTCCGCTGCTGGGAAAACGCGAGCTTGCGAGCGCGGGCATCGGCCTCGATTGCGGTATCCGCCGTCTTGGTCTTTTTATTCGCGCGGGGCGAGAGCTCTGTCTACACGAGCAAGTGCTCGGCACCAATGTTGGACGTGAGGATGATCACCGTGTTGGCAAAATCGACCGTGCGGCCGTGCGAGTCCGTGAGGCGCCCGTCGTCCAGCACTTGTAAGAGAATATTGGGCTTTTCGGATGCGCCTTTTCAATCTCATCCAGCAAGACTACATTGTACGGATTGCGACGCACGGCCTCGGTGAGTTGCCCGCCTTCGTTAAAACCAACGTAGCCCGGTGGTGACCCAATGAGGCGTGACACCGTGTGCTCCTCCATGTACTTGCTCATGTCGATCCGCACCATGTGCTTGTCATCGTCAACCAGTTCATTCGACAGAACTTTTGCCAGTTCTGTCTTGCCACACCGGTCGGACCAAGGAACAAAAGGCCACCGGTCGGTTGCCCCGTGCGGGAAAGTCCCGCGCGCGAGCGCAGCACGGCGTCACACGCTGCTTTCACGGCCTCTTCTTGGCCCACGACACGACCGTGAATCCGCTCATCCAAATGCAACAACCGGTCGCCCATGCTAGCTGTCAAGCGAGACGCGGGGATCCCCGTCCGTCGTGCCACCACCTTAAAGATTTTCTCACTGCGCACGACTCCTTCCACCATTTTCTGCTGCGTCTCGTCATCATCCTCGCGCTTTCTGAGTTCCTCTACAGCATCGATGCGGCGTTTCACATCCGGAATCGCATAGAATTGGAGATCTGACGCCGTCTGGAGATCTTGATTGCGCTGGGCCTGATCCGCTTTCAATTGCAAGGTCTAGAGCTTGTCCCGGAGCTACCGTATTTCATTCACGCACGCTTTTTCCGCCTCTTGCCGCAAGATCAATGGACTCAATTCATCTTGAATCTTTGTTCAGTTCTTCTTGCACCTTCTTCAGCCACTCCTTACTCATGACATCCTTTTAATTCGCAAGCGCCGTTGCTTCAACCTTCAACTGGAGCTGTCGACGCTCCAACTCATCGATAGCTTCCGGTAACTATCCAGCTGCACGCACACATTTGCACACGTCTCATCGACAATATCAATGGCTTTTTTTCGGTATAAATATTCCCTTGATGTATCGTTCGGCTAGTTTCGCTGCTGTAACGAGCGCCGCATCCAAAATCCGTGTCCGTGACAGATGGCTCGTTCACTACACTTGCTGGAAGGTACGGTCAAGGCTTTGTCCTTCTCCACATGTTCGCAATATTCGCCCAGAGCCGTCGCACCAATGCACCGCAACTCCTCTCGCGCGAGCATGGGCTTAAGAAAATTCGCCGCGTCCATTGCACCCGACGTTTTTACCGGTCTCCCATGAGCCTCGTCCTGGTCGTACAGCATTTGGAGCGTGGGTCTACGTGTAATTGAGAAGCACCATCCATTCTTCACTCGTAATTGGTACGTCGTGTCCCTCGTAGCGTTTATCTCCATGATCACTCACTTTTACTTTATCTTCACAGTCCACGCGACTCCAACCATCTCGTGCTACAGCCTCCTCCAGACATCATCCACTCGGGCGGCCCATGCACGTCACAAGCGACGCGAGATGCAAGAGAAACGTCCGGTCGCGGCTTTTCGTGAACACCTCGACCAAGACAGTCCCATGCCTCGCGACGACAGCGCAGACACACTCGGCGTTCAGAAGACAGACTCTAACACATCCAGTCGTCGGAATCCTCGCGTGGATCTGCCTTTTCCAACACTTCCACGCACGAGTCGAGACACGATGCCACGATCGACGGAGCTACGCACGTCTTGCGATCGGTTCGTATCCAAGCAGCTTGTGCACCTTGCGCAAGGGCTCGTATCGATGAAGCGGGGGCGCAAAGACGGCGTGGTCGAGTATGTGGCGAACCTTAAGCAGTGACAATAGGTACTCTCGCAACTCATCCTGTCGCTCAGCCGACAAGTGCCGCAGCACAATTTGATACTTGTTCACTGTAGCCGGTGCGTATACGCACGGTGCGACTAGCGCACAGAGGAAGACTCTTCCTTAAAGCGGTATCTACCGCTACTTAGCCGATACGCCCTTGTAAAGAGCTTAGTAGGAGAGCTCTCCTACTCGGGGCCAAGATTCCCGGGTTGGTTTACTACTTAGCCTTAACGGCTGTATTCCATTTACGGGATGTAAGTAAAGGGAGGGATCCCTCTTACCTACGACACTCACTGCGCGCGCGACCGGTCGAGGTCGCACGTCCGCAAGATAGAGTGAAATGTAAACTGAATATATTTAATATGTAATTAGCCTAAATTAATTTAAACTAATATAAACTATATGTAATACTAAGTAGAATATTCCTAATTCGTACCTATCTAAAAAGTAGTGTACACACCTGTGTACTGACACGTGGATGGCTGACACACCACCATACCAAGGGCCCCTTCCCTGATTGGTTAAAATAACCAAAGGTTCAAAACCTTTCAAATCGGTCAATACTGACCTCAACCGTAGTGTACTCATGTACACCAACATTATATGTAACTCGAATGTAACCCCGTTACATCCTCCCCCATCAAGACTATTGCTTACGCAATAATCAAAATCTTGTTGGAGAAGTCCAACGCCAGTACCTCTGGCTGTCCATTGTACACCTTCAGTGGTGCTATGGACGAAAAATATTCCGACAACTCGGAAGTGGATGCCCTTGGGGAGATCTCCCCAACGGCTGGCCATGCTGACAGCGCCGAACGGCGCTGTCGGTTATCCAACCCATTCCCCACACGTGGGGAAAACGCGCTAACTCGTGCGCCACCGTTACCCGCTAGGGGTGATACCTCCAGGATGCCACAGGCAACCACCACCAATGAACCGTCCTTGGTTCAAGAGGCCCGACGTGCCGTACGGGCACGTAAGAGATCTCGCGACCCTCAAAAGAGGGCTAAGAACGCGGTCAAGAGGGGTTTAGCCTTCTATACCCCTGGTCCAGCGGCTATACTGCCGCGTGAAATTGCGCATCGGAACCAAATCCGGGCCCGACTACTAACGCCCAAACAATTTTCCGTTAAGTCCTACCGGACGCGCCTCGGGAAGAAGGCACGCGGTGTCCTCGTGGATATTATCCGCGAGGTTCCCATTGTTCTCCTGAGGGACGAAAGCGTCGAATACTCAGAACAGGCGTTCCGCGCCTGGGCTGAAAGGGAAAAACGCCTCCCCAGTTTCGATGCGCTGTACAACAGCTTTTCCGAACGCGACGTTCGGGTAGAGAGGACGCTACGCTTGGCCTATGCTCAGGCCAAAGCGCAAGGGCAATTACCTGCCTCCTATTATACGCGCTCTGCTCTCGATAAGGTGCCGGAGAGCAATGCAAGCACAGCATCTGCCTCCGGCGAACTCCCAGCTACTGGGAGTGAAGGGGCTTCTTCAGCCCCTTTGGTCGTTGACTATCAGTGGGATTCTCCCGCTCGAAAGCGTCAACGACGTCACGGCAATCCTGCCGCAGGGGAGTCTCGTACTCCCACGAGCTCTGGGAATGTGGATACCCTTTCCACTTCACCAGGTACTGGGTCTCACCCCGATGATGGCGTCGCGCCATTAGACGCTCCATATGGTAATGTGGAATACCCCCTCCGTATCGAGAACTGGAGGAGGAGCTCGCGCAATTGCGACGTGAGCTCCACGAGCGCTGTGATCGGCACAGCCGTCGCATCGAAGATGCTCAGGAGGGACTCCGCAACGAAGGGAGTGCAAATTAACGCATCGAGGGGGGGCTTGCCTCTCTCGAGTCTCTCGTTGCGCAGCTTCAGGGTCGTATTTCATCCCTGTCGGAGATGTTCCGACCTGTCGCGCCTTTCGGCTATCCGGTTTCTCACCCTCCTCCGAGAGGGGACCCGCCTCAGGGTTCTGGTATGGCTTAAGCATACCCACATAGAAGGTTGGATGCGTACGCATCGCCTTCGGGATGTATAAGGTGTACGACAAGCCCTTTCGGGCTAACACCTTAAAGGGACCCACAAACCTGGGGCGCAGGTTATTGCGCAACACATTTGATACTGCATGTGTAGGAAGATTTTTAGCGTTTCATAAAACACTTTCTCCTACTTTGTACACCCTTTCGTTACGCCGCCCCTTGCGGTCAGCTTGCTCCTTCTGCTTGTCTTGGCTTTCCGCCATGGCATCGCAGACGTGTCGGATTCACCAATCCGTACACGTAAAACGGGGTAAACCCCGTAGATGCATGTACCGAATTGTTGATAGCAAATTCAACCATCGGGAGCATCTCACGCCAGCCCTTTGGAGAATCCGGACATAAACTCTGGAGAATGTCCTCTACAACGCGATTAACGCGTTCCGTCTGACCGTCCGTCTGCGGATGATCCGCAGTGGACATGAGGAGCTTGGTGCCCAGCACCTTAAACAACGCTCCCCAAAACTGTCCCGTAAAACTGGGGTCCCGATCCGACAAAAAGGAATCGGGTAGACCATGCTGTCGAAAGACACGGTCTAGGAACACTTTCGCTGTTCCTTGTCCATCAATGGACTCTGACAACGCCGCCAGGTGAGCCATCTTGCTCAATCGGTCTTCAAAGACCAATATGCCGGTGTTCCCGGCCTTATCCTTCGGAAAACCGAAGATAAAATCCATGCTAATGGATTTCCAACACTCCGTTGGAATCTGTAAGATCGCCAAAGGCGCAGCTGAACTTGCAGAGGGTTTAACCCTCTGACACGTCTCACAAGTGCGTATATACGCACCGACCCACTTATACATGTTGGTCCACCAATACAAAGCGCTAAAAGCGCTGTAGGTCTTATCCCGACCTAAATGACCCCCGGTAGGGGCGTCATGTGCCTCAAAGAGGACTCTATACTTCAGTTCCTCATCATGAGGAACTACCACCCGCGGAGTGTCCTCCGCGCTCGTGCTATAAAACAGCAGACCGTCACAATACCTGTAACGGTGTAAACGAGCTTTAGCTCGACTTGACAGGGTTGGCTCAGACGAGCCAAGACCCTTGTCACCCAATGCGCTGATAAGCGCCGTACACTGTGAGTCTTTCTCATACGCCTGGCGTATGAGATCCACCACAGATGTGGTGACGAATGTCGCGTGAGCGAGCCCATAATCGGGACGACGCGACAGCGCGCCTGCAAGCACGTTCTGCTTGCCAGGTTTATACTGAACCTCAAAGTTGTACTCCGCAAAGAAGGAGAGCCAACGGGCCATCCGTTGCGATAGATAAGGCGACTTTGTCGCTGTCCGTAAGGACGCGTGGTCAGTATAAACCACGAACGGCTTTGAGCCGAGTAGGTAAACCCTGAATTTGACAAGGGTATACTTCATTGCAAGTAGCTCTTTATCATGAACGGGATAATTCCGTTCTGCAGCTTTAATCTGCCTCGACTCAAACGCAATCACGCGTTCTCGTCCCGCATCGTCTGCTTGTAACAAAGCACATCCGATTGCGAAATCGGAGGCGTCGCAGACGACACTAAAAGGTTTCCCAGAGTCTGGGAGAGCAAGAACGAGAGCTTTTAACAAGCTCCCCTTTACCGCTTCAAAAGCTTTTTGGTGTTTGGTTTCCCAACACCAATCAACATGCTGCTTAAGAAGGTCCGTCAATGGCGTCGCCATTTCAGCGTAGTTCTCGCTGTATTTGTGAAGATAATTGGCTAATCCAAGCCACTTCCGTAAATCTATAAGATTTACAGACAAAGACCACTCCACAATGGCTTTCACCTTCGCGGTATCCGCCCGCAATCCATCCTTACCGATGAAGCATCCGAGGAAAGGAATTTCCTCAGCACCAAATATACATTTGGATGTGTTCGCATATAGTTTATGCTCTCGCATACATTCGAGCACCGCTCGAAGGTTCATTAGGTGTGTCTGAACATCATACTAGTAGCCTTCCGCGGGAATATGAACGAATATATCGTCGAAGTACGTCTGAGCGTACTTTCTATGAGGGCGGAAGAGTTGAGTCACCAAGCGATTAAAAGTCGCTGGTGCATTTGAAAGCCCTTGTGGCATAACAAGCCGCTCCCACAGCATGCCGCTAGGCGTGATGACCGCTGTAATCGGAATATAGGACGCTCGCATGAGCACCTGATAATACCCGTCCACCTGATCTAAGGCACTGTACACAGTACAGTCCGCCATATTGTTCTGGAGGACATCCTTCAGAGGAATCGGAGTTTGCATGGGTACAGTAGCTGCATTCAGCTTATTGTACGCATGCACAATGCGCCACTTTCCGTTCGGTTTCCGAACACAAAAAGGGGAGATGAGTGGGGAGCCTTGCTTTCCCGTACCGTCCCTGCCTCTTCTTTCCCCTTGAAGAATGCGTTGATGACGTCGCATTGCTCCTTGGGGATAGGCTACTGCCTAGTGACGCAGTATTTGGTTCCAGGAACCAAGTAAATTTCATGTCGGACTCCCCGATCCGGTAACCCCATCGGCGGGTTGTCATTAATGATATCTCCGAATTCCTTCAGTAAGTAATGGTAAGGTCCTCAGGATTCGCAAGGATCTTGTGACCGCTTCGGGCATTCAATGACTGTTTGGTTTGCACCAAAACTGACTAGTCCATCGTGGATGAGGATTTCAACTCCTCTTCCGGACGCAACACGACGATCTCGTAGAGTTCACCTGCTTTTACAGCAGTCTCAAACTCGTTGAAGGACATCTCCTCCAACGACAACAGTTCGCCTACCCCAGGCAACCGTTCCAGGCTTACGCCTTCCGTGACAACACCTGTCACACTATTCAGCATACGATAGGACTGCTGACTACTGGCCTCGGGACTCATCCCGATACCCAGATGGGGGGAGTCAATTGCCCCATCTATTGAAAGCGCACCGTGCCTATCTACAGAGGTTTCTACCTCTACCACCGGTGACTCGCCGGTCTCACCTACAACGGCGTAGTCGGAATCATTTCCGACGTGCGAGAGAGACGAACTACGGGTCTCTTCGTTTGGAAGCGCCTCGCGTTTAACCACAGGGGTCTATCTCTACCCCTACCGCTGGAGCTACCTCAGAGGAATCCACCTCTGCCAATGGCGACTCATCAGTCTCGCCTATAACGGCGTGGTCGGAATCATTTCCGACGTGCGAAAGAGACGAACTACGGGTATCTTATCTTGTAATATCCTCGCGCTTAAACACAGGGGTCTCTACCCCTACCACTGGAGTCGCCTCAGAGGAATCCACCTCTGCCACTGGCAACTCACCAGTCTCACCCTTAACGGCGTGGGGATTAACCGCCGAACCCCCTCGTTAAGGAAAACTTCCTTAACCTCATTGGGACTGATCATTCATACATCCCAATCTCTAGCGTCTCACTCCAGAATCGCTTTTGCGATCAAGCAAAGGTGGGTTCATGACTCGCCAATGCTTCACCCGATCACGGGTTCGTTGAGCCAATGGACATAAACTTCCAGTCTATCCATGACTCGTGGCGTTCCAGCCACTTCATGCCCAGAATGAGGTCATACCTCGAGCCCAAATCCAGGCCTAGGCAACTTTCTGGCTATCCAAGTCTGCAAACTTCAGCTTAAGGTAAATCGAGACCTTGGGTACAGAAACCCGTACGCCCGTCGCTATATGGACCGTGACAACGTCACCAGAACGTGCCTCAAGGGCCTCGGCATACAGCCGACTCTTCTCCACAGAAGCTCGTCTGACATAATTTTCAGACGATCCAGAGTCTATCAAGACTCTCCAAGGCTTATCAAAGACTTTCACGTCCACAAGGACGACCCGCAACCATATCTGGTACACCAACTCGGTGCTAGAAAGCACCGTTTCCCTCGGGGATTTGTGCTGTCGTCCCCTACCCTGGGGCTTAACAGCACCGAGGGACCCCTCAGTAGGGCGCCCCGCACCTACTGGGAGCGTCGTTTCCCGACGGCTTGGGCGAGGACCTTTTTCCCACCCTTGGCCCCTTATAGCGATTATCTCTCTGGGGATTCATTGGACATGTGTTCCGCAAATGATCCGTGCTACCACACAGGAAGAACCTCAGCGGCCCATGCCGCTGCAGCATTGCAAGGAGCCCGCTTCGAAGCCCTGCGGAAAGGTGTCAGGTGGGTTCATGACTCGCCAATGCTTCACCCGATGGCGGGGGCGTTGAGCCAATGGACTTAAACTTCCAGTCTATCCATGGCTCGTGGTGTTCCAGCCACTTCATGCCCAGAATGAGGTCATACCTCGAGTCCAAATCCAGGACTAGGCACCTTTCTGGCTATCCAAGTCTGCAAACTTCAGCTTAAGGTAAATCGAGACCTTGGGTACAGAAACCTGTACGCTCGTCGCTAGACGGACCGTGACAACGTTACGAGAACGTGCCTCTAGGGAATCAGCATACAGCCGACTCTTCTCCACAGAAGCTCTCTTACATAATCGTCAGACGATCCAGAGTCTATCAAGAATCTCCAAGGCTTATCAAAGCCTTTCACGTCCACAAGGACGACCCGCAACCATATCTGGTAGACCAACTCGGTGCTAGAAAGCACCGTTTCCCTCGGGGATTTGTGCTGTCGTCCAAAACCCTGGGGCTCAACAGCAATGGGGGATTCCCCTAGTAGGGCGCCCCGCACCTACTGGGAGCCGTCGTTTCCCGACGGCTTGGGCGAGGACCTTTTTCCCACCCTTGGCCCCTTATAGCGAGTATATCGCTGAGGGTTTCGTGGACATCTGTTCCGCAGATGATCCGCACTTCCACACAGGAAGATCTCAGCTTCCCCTGCCGCTGCAGCATTGCATGAAGCTTCGCTTCAGAACCCAGCGAGACAGAGTCACCGTGACTCTTAGCGAGAGGTTTCTCCTCCGCTTTGACATGACTCAGGTCCATGGGTTCGGGAATCACCTTAGAGGAACGAAAGTTCCTCTCGGCGTTGAACGCCATCTTGAACGCCTCCCCCAGGGATTGGGGTCGGCATCGTAAGAGCTCCGAACGTGCTGTTCCTTCTCTTAGGCCTCCCATGAACACGGGAATGGACACATCGTCCGAATACGCTTTCGCGTACATCCCTGCCAACAGGTTCTTCAGTTCTTGGACATATGTCTCCAAGTCCCTAGTGCCCTGACGGCACCTCAAAAACGCCAGCTGATTCTGGAAAACCAGATCAAGCGTGGCGTACATATCCATAAGCTTTTGCTAAAGGACTTCCCAGGTTGAGAACACGCTCGTGACCGAATCCGGACACGTAAACGCCCATGCACGGGCTTCACCCGTAAGATGGGTCAATGCAAGTGCCACTTGCAAGTGATTCTCGATCACATTAGCTGTGGCGAAGGCCGTTTCGACCTCGCGAAGCCACACATAAAGGTTATCACCTTTTTTACCAGTGAATTCCTTTATCTTAAAGGACAACGGAGGGCGCACCCCCGTAGAAGTGGAATGACTTCCACGAAAATTCGCCTCATGGGCGATGAGGGCGTTAACCCTCTCACGTACGACCTCAAAGCCCTGCTCCACTACGAGCTGCATACCATCATCGCCCAAGATGGATAACAGCCTGTTAAAGGCTTCTTGTTGGACGGGTGTTAGCTTACCCCAATCCTCTTGGTTCATCCTTTGCAGGGTATGCCGTCTACCAACACAGGTGTTGGATTGACTACAATTGCTACCAGATGTAGCAGGTGCGTACACGCACGGTGCGCTAGCCCACAGAGGAAGTGTAACAGGGTTACATTCGAGTCACATTAGTAGGTGGTGTACGTGAGTACACTACGGTTGGGGTCAGTATTGACCGGTTCGAAAGGTTTTGAACCATTGGTTATTTTAACCAATCAGGGCAGGAACCCTGGGGGGGGTGGCGTGTCAGCCATCCACGTGTCGGTACACAGGTGGTGTACACTACATTTTAGCTAGGTACGAATTTGGTAAGTTCTACTTAGTATTACATATAGTTTATATTAGTTTAAATTTACGCTAATTATATATTAAATATATATTCAGTTTACATTTCACTCTATTACCTACAGATGCACGACGTCGACCGGTCGCGCGTGTAGTGAGTGCCGTAGCGTAAAGGGAGCCCTCCCTTTAGCTACACCTTTAGTAAGGGAGACTTGCCGTTAAGGCTATTAAGTAAACCAAACCGGGAATCTTGGACCCGAGTAGGAGAGCTCTCTCCTAATAATTCCTTTATAAGGGCGTATCGGCTAAGTAGCGGCGAACACCGCTTTAAGGAAAAGTCTTCCTCTGTGAGCTAGCCGCACCGTGCGTCGCACCGGCTACATCTGGTAGCACTTGTAGTCAATCCAACACCTGTGTTGGTAGACTAAGACATCCTCTGCAAGGGATATATCCGGACGATTGGGATAGGTTGACCCTCGTCCATCAGGAAGCCTTTAACAGGCTGTTATCCTTGACGGGTGACGAAGGCATGCAGCTCCTAGTGGAGCAGGGCCTTGAGGCCGTAAAGGCAAGGGTCAATGCCCTCATCGCTCATGAAGCGAGTTTAGGTGGAGGTTGTTCTACGGGGGTGCGTCCCCCATTGTCCTTTAAGATAAAGGAATTCACCGGGGAAAAGGTGATAACCTTTACGTGTGGTTGCGAGAGGTCGAAACGACCTTCTCCACAGTGAATGTGATCGCTGATCACTTGAAAGTGGCACTTGCATTGACCCATCTTACGGGTAAAGCCCATGCATGGGCGTTTACGTGTTCGGATTCGGTCACAAACGTGTCCCCGACCTGGGAAGTCCTTAAGCAAAAGCTTATGGACATGTATGCAACGCCTGATCTGGTTTTCCAGAATCAGCTGGCGTTTTTGAGGTGCCGTCAGGACACTAGGGACTTGGAAACATATATCCAAGAACTTAAGACCCTGTTGGCAGGAATGTACGCGAAAGCGTATTCGGACGATGTGTCCATCCCCGTCTTTATGAGAGGCCTAAGAGAAGGGACAGCACGTTCGGAGCTCTTCCGATGGCACCCCAATCCCTGGGGGAGGCGTTCAAGATGGCGTTCAACGCCGAGAGGAACTTTCGTTCCCCCTAAGGTGTTTTCGGAACCCATGAACCTGAGTCAGGTCGAAGCGGAAGAGAAACCTTCCGCTAAGAGTCAATCTGACTCTTTTCCGCAGGGCTTCGAGGCAGAGCTCCTTGCAATGTTGCAGCGGCATGGGCCGCTGAGGTGCTTCCTGTGTGGGAGCACGGATCAACTGCGGAACAGATGTCCGCGGAACCCCAAGCGAATTACTCGCTTTAAGGGCCAATGGTCGGGAAAAAGCCCTTGCTCAAGCCGTCGGGAAATGACGGCTCCTAGTAGGTGCGAGGCGCCCTACTGGGGGATCCCTCAGTGCTGTTAAGCCCCAGGGTAGGGGACTACAGCACAAAGCCCCGAGGGAAACGGTGCTTTCTAGCACCGAGTTGGTGCACCAGCCCGGTTTTCTGGTAGTCCTTACGGACGTGAAAGGCTTTGATAAGCCTTGGAGAGTCTTGATAGACTCTGGATCGTCTGAAAATTATGTCAGACGAGCTTCTGTTGAGAAGAGTCGGCTGTATGCCGAGGCGCTTCGGCAGCAGCTCGCTCGTGCCAAACGCGCCGTGGTGGAGTGAGATGCTGCGATCAAGCGGGACGCCTTCAAACATCTCAAGCCATTGCGTGATTTCGTCGACACCACAGTCAATGATCTCCAGACCAAGTTGAAGACCATTGAAAGCGCTATGGCCGATCAAGAAAA
>CM047587.1:1130066-1144775 GCA_026184515.1 Peronosclerospora sorghi | reverse complement strand
GGATGTTGATTGGTGTTGGGAAACCAAACACCAAAACGCTCTTGAAGCGGTAAAGGGGAGCTTGTTGAAAGCTCCAGTTCTTGCTCTCCCAGATTCTGGGAAACCATTTAGTGTCGTCTGCGACGCCTCCGATTTCGCAATCGGATGTGCTTTGTTACAAGCAGACGATGCAGGAAGGGAACGCGTGATTGCGTTTGAGTCGAGGAAGCTTAAAGCTGCGGAACGGAATTATCCCGTACATGACAAGGAGTTACTTGCAATGAAGTATGGTCTTGTCAAATTTAGGGTTCACCTACTCGGCTCAAAGCCGTTCGTGGTTTATACAGACCACGCGTCCTTACGGACAGCGACAAAGTCGCCTCATCTCTCCCAACGGATGACCCGTTGGCTCTCCTTCTTTGCCGAGTATAACTTTGAGGTTAATTATAAACCTGGCAAGCATAACGTGCTTGCAGACGCATTTTCGCGTCGTCCCGATTACGAGCTCGCTCACGCGACATTCATCACCTCGTCTCTGGTGGATCTCATACGCCAGGCATATGGGAAAGACCCACAATGTACGGCGTTATCAGCGCGTTGGGTGACAAGGGAATTGGCACGTCTGAGCCTACCCTGTCAAGTCGAGCTAGAGATCGGTTACACCGTTACAGGTACTGTGACGGTTTGCTATATTATAGCACAAGCGCGGAGGACACTCCGCGGGTGGTAGTTTCTCATGATGAGGAACTGAAGTATAGAGTCCTCTTTGAGGCACATGACGCCCCTACGGGGGGTCATTTAGGTCGGGATAAGACCTACAGCGCTTTAATCGCTTTGTATTGGTAGCCTAAGATGTATAAGTCGGTCGGTGCGTATATTCGCACCTGTGAAACGTGTCAGAGGGTCAAACCCTCTGCAGATTCAGCTGCGCCTTTGGCGAGCTTATCCGTTTTTACGGAGTGTTGGAAGTCCATTAGTATGGATTTTATCTTCGGTTTTCCGAAGGATAAGGCCGAGAACACCGGCATATTGGTCTTTGTAGACCGTTTGAGCAAAATGTCTCACCTGGCGGGGGTACCAGAGTCCATTGATGGACAAGGAACAGCAAAAGTGTTCCTAGACCGTGTCTTTAGACAGCATGGTCTACCCGATTCCGTTGTATCGGATCGAGATCCCCGCTTTACGTGACAGTTTTGGGACGCGTTGTTTAAGGTGATAGGCACCAAGCTCCTTATGTCTACTTCGGATCATCCGCAGACGGACGAACAAACGAAACGCGTTAACCTCGTTGTAGAGGATATTTCCGGAGTTTATGTCCGGATTCTCCAAAGAGTTGGAGTGAGATGCTTCCTATGGCCGAATTTGCTATAAACAATTCGGTCCATGCATCTACGGGGTTTACCCCGTTTTACGTGAACGGATAATTGAATCCGAGGGTTCCGTTGACGCCACGTGTGTGTGGCCCAGGGCTTGAGGGGGGAGGATTCCCTGATGTCAGCACTGTAGCTGTGCGAAAGCACATCGATAAGTTTTTATCGACGCGCCTTATTGTCTTACGACACGTCTGCGATGCCATGGCGGAAAGCCAAGACAAGCAGAAGGAGCAAGCTGACAGCAAGGGGCGGAGTAACAGAAATGCGTATAAAGTAGGAGAAAGTGTTTTATTAAACGCTAGAAACCTTCCTAAGCATGCAGTTTCGAATGTGTTAAGGAACAAACTGCGCCCCAGGTTTGTGGGGCCTTTCAAGGTGCTAGCCCGAAAGGTTTTGGCGTACACCTTGAATATTCCGAAGGCGATGCGTACGCATCCAACCTTCTATGTGAGTATGCTTAAGCCATACCAGGACCTGGAGGCGGGTCCCCCCTTGGAGGGGGTTGGAAGGGAGAGTAGTCATAAAAGCCGTAAGGAGCGGCAGGTCGTAATAACTCCGACAGGGTCGAAAGGCAACCCGCAACTCTACAAAGGTTGACTCGAGAGAAGCAAGCCTCCTCTCGGTGCGGTCAGTAGCACTCTCCTCATCGCAGAGTCCCTCCTGGACATCACGGATGCGATGGCTGTGTCGATCACAGCGCTCGTGAATCTCACGTCGCAATTGCGCGACCTCCTCCTCCAATTCCCGATACGGAGGATACTCCACATTATCATGTGGAGCGTTTCATGGCGCGACGCCATCATCGGGGTGAACCCAATATCTGGTGAAGTGGAAAGGTTATCCACATTCACAGAGTTCGTGGGAGTCCGAGACTCCCCTGCGGCAGGATTGCCGTGACGTCGTTAACGCTTTCGAGCGGGATAATCCCGCTGCGAGTCAACGATCAAAGGGGCGCGAGAAGCCCCTTCACTCCCAGTAGGTGGGAGTTCGCCGGAGGCAGATGCGGCGCTCGCACTGTTCTCCGGTACCGCGTTGGGAGTAGGAACGCTGGCATAGCGTATGCACTAGGGGGCACGTAATTGCCTCATCGCTTTGACTCGGGAAAACGCCATGCGCAACGCTCTCTCCACCCAAATGTGGTGAAGTGCTGTGAAAATATGTTGACCAGTTTGTACCAGTGTACCGGTTTTCAAGGCAGATCGATCTGGTTGGCTGAAAGGACAGAGTATTTTGGGCCAATCGTTTGCGTGGAGTGTTTTGTACGCGGATTTGAGGTAAGGCACACGGTTAACATATAGTTTACATATTGGACTTTTATTGGCTAAATAAAATAGTGTTCGTATTACATCGGGTTGTGTTAGTCGCCTCTGCACGCCGCAGAGTGTTTGGGAGCGGAGGGTCGAGTAATACCCTCTAGCTCATTATAACCAGCCAGGACAGAGCTCCACCGGAATCCCCACAACAGGAAAAACTCGTTACGTTCACTCACCACTCATGTCCGACTCCCGCCACGTTTGGAACGTGTTTTTACTGGATGGATTACTCACTGCTGCGTGCAACAGGTGCCAGATTTGACCGCATTCGGAGTGAAGATTTACGCTTCGTTTGCCGATCGGCTATTTCGCATTATCTTTCGTTGGAATTTTGGATCAGTACCCCAGAGGTGGTACATCCATATCGATCTTCTCTAAAGTCTCCACCAAGCAACGGTCCACCAAGTGTGTAACCAGCCCATTCCATCGGGTACACAAGGTGAGATGGAAACGCATGATGAATCGTACCAGGCGTCCTATGCTGATGATCGGTCGTCTGATAGCAGCGGACGATCAGATCGGATCGTAGGCGAAGGTTCGCGGGGTACCCCCCCCGTCACTTGGAAGGCTGGGCACGATGGTGGCCAGGTTTTCGACACTACGGTGTTCGATTTTGAACTTGACTCCACGACAATGGTGCGCGTGCCCGGATCATTTGGTGACCGTGGATATCACCGCGATATTCAGCTAAGTGTGGGTTTTACGAATTTTAATATGGATACTCTCTGGAGAGCACGCAAGGAACGCATATCGCCTTGCGTACTACTAGTTGGAAAGGATGGCGATGTTCGATCTGGTCAAGGGGAGGATCAGATCGAAATTAATTAATTTACGACTCCCCATACCGCTCCTGGCGGAGCAGATCGGCACGAGGAACACTTATCGACTCGTGTTGTGGTCGCGGAAAAGGATGGCGATGATCGATCTGGCCAGGTGGAGGACCAGATAGATACTAAACAAGTTTATTCCTCTCCACAAGTCTCTGATCGGAGCCGATCGGGACAATAGAAAGTTTTTCTATAGTCCCAGTAGGGATCAGGACCTTGTTCCTGATCCCAGAGGGGATCCGGACCCTGTTCCAGATCTCATGCATATCGAGAAAAAATTGCATGTGAAGAACACTGTGGGGGCGGATCGATCCGATCTGCCCAAATTACCAATTAAAAAGACCAAGCAGAGGATCGCAATGCTTTCAGACGACGACTTGGAGGAAAAGTCACCGATCGATGATGGAACTGTGGATGACGAGGAGGTGACCAAGATGTACTACATGTATGAACTGAAGTGATTCGTTCGCGAAGACGAGGTCATCCGAGTTATCAAGGCCCTAATTCCGGATCGTCTACACGGATCGACTACCGAACCGATCGACTCCGATCGGCCGATGCAACTGATCAAGAAAATTTTGGCGATGCTAGCAGAGGTTGGGATAAAGGCCAAGAATACTAAAGGTGTTGGAAAGCTATTTGAAATGGATACGCGGAAGTAGAAACAAGCGATGTCAATGCTACATGACCATCTGACG
Source organism: Peronosclerospora sorghi (assembly GCA_026184515.1). Taxonomy (NCBI): domain Eukaryota; phylum Oomycota; class Peronosporomycetes; order Peronosporales; family Peronosporaceae; genus Peronosclerospora; species Peronosclerospora sorghi. The sequence goes on along the minus strand of CM047587.1, from coordinate 1,140,585 downwards.
CCATTGGTGGGGGCGGTAAGCCTCCCAACTCCCACAATCGCGTTAGAAGCCCCAAACCTCGAGCAAGCACTCGTCTGGAAGTCATTCTCCGAGGATAGCTCGCTATATGGGTCGCCACCTTCCTCCAAGTGCTCGTCCGAGTTGGAGGTCGGCGTGGAGCGGATGACTATGGATCGCTGTACCAGTTACGGTCCCAGTCGTAAGGAACAAAAAAGGGAGGTGCGCCAACGAGGAGCGGCATACCAGTCGGGGCCCCAGGGTGACCACAGGTATCCGCACCCCTCAAGAACGATCCAGTCACCTCGCCCTCGATGGAAGCAAGCATGCAAGCCATGTTTGAGGCTATGATGAAGCTTTACGCCGCTGATCGAGGAAGATCACCTCTGCGCCCTCGCATATCTCTCCAAGTAGCAGCGACTTCGGCATGGACTCGATCAGCGAAACGTTGGAGACAGAAGGATGAAAGACGAGATTGCAAGTACGACATGGTGGGATCGAAGCATGCTCGACACTTGGAATAACGCTGGTCGCCACCTGATCTTGTCCGACTTGCCTTTGGTTTCTAGCTCGTCTGTCAGACCGTACCAGATCGCTGGGTGTGATCCGACCTTGTGGCCCACTTGGGGTTTCATTCGATCGTCACTAGCTCGATGGTTAACGTTTTAGTTCATTTCCGAGCGAGAACGTCACAGGGGGCTGCAAGTCACGCTGGTCCTCTCTGCATTCTTATGGACTACACAAGACGGATTTCCGACGACACCCTTAAGTGTGTGTGTCACTTTGAGGTGCCCGCACAGCACGTCGATAGGATACCCGTAGCAATAGTAACCCGAACGTAAGACGTGGATCTGAGTGATTACGTGGCAGTCAAGACGACTACAATCAAGTCTGTCAAGGATTTAAAAATGGTATACGGATTGACACTTCCGAGTCCCTCAAGCGCATGAACGATGTGTTTCGTAAGTACCTGGAGGAAGAAGGATCGTAAGTAAGCATCGACTTTGAAGTTATTCATCTTTAAAAGTATGGATCAGTATAATGAGTATGATCAGGAAGAACTCCAGAGATCGGACAGTGGAATGTATTACTCCCGCTGATAGTACGAACGGGCGTACGAAGCATCAAGACAAAGTGACAGTCCCAGAGAGGGAAGCGTCAAAGGTACCTCCCGTCCAGCGCATCGCAAGAAGTGTGTGTCCAAGCAGATGGAGCGAGCAGCTCGTCGTCAAAGCGCCTTCTCGAGCGTGATGTTGCACTTGTAAAGCAGCGGACGTTCTCGTATGTTTTCGACAACGGGGAGACTGCATGCATGGCTGAAGGTCAGACATATATATCGAATGATGGTCTCTGCATGGTGAAAAGACCAATCAAGTCGGAAGATAGAGCCCCTGGGTGCACGTACGCTGTCTGTATCACAGGAGGGAATCATACCTAGCGATCAGTACTCAAGATTGCATTCGTAAAGCATAATGTCGACATACTCGGTGGCTGTAATCGAGCAAAAGATGAAGTTGCACCAAAGGCTCGTGATATTCAGAACGTATAAACCTGGAGATTTACTGCGTATCGAGACAGAGGGGATGCAGACAGGAGCTCCGATGGTGGCTGAGCGTCAGCAGATCCTCTCCCGTTTCTACGTCAAGTTTCATGGGCCAGAAAAAATGAGCAAGTTCCTAGGCAGCGGATTCGCCGACCTGCTCTTGAAGTATCGCAGACCAGTAAGCAAAAAACCTTCTTCCAGCTGCGTTTTGGAGAGGCGCGAATGACCTTCCGAGTTCCAACAGGCATCTCTCTCGAGTCAGCACAAGCTGAGACGCTGCGTACTCATCTACCTGTGGATCTCCTTCCTGAACGATCGAGCTGTCTCTGTACTCATGTGGGATCCAAAGATGAAGGGACGGAAGAGATTGGGGACTTCAGAAAGATGTTGAGCTAACTCTCTTCGTGTCTGGCTTCTTGGCCATGTTCCGAGCTACAAATCGCTGTCGCAATGCTTCCATGTTCAGATCGACGCATGTATCTTTGTTCTGCCTCGTGCTGCGTAGTCACTCTACGTTCTCGTTTCTGCTGTTGACGACCACATTAGCACCCAAGTTCCGAATTGAAGTATCCTTGCCATGGTTCGAGGGGATGCCGGACTCAGAACTGAGCAGGTTCGAACTCACAGCTCTGATGGCCTGGGCTACGTTGCACAGTGACTGCACGGCATTGTTTCCAGTTGCCATTAAAACCTCATGCTCCTCTTCCAAACCAGTATCATGGTACTTTCGATAGCTGTGACGAACGTAGCCATTGCGTCGTACCACTCCTCCTTGCACTGAAGGCCCAGTTTCCAGTGGAAATTCAAACATCGCTCCACAACTGTACGAAGTGGAAAAGCAAAATTTACGATAGCGCCGATCGGAAACACCGATCGGTGCGAATTCGTGATGATTTATTGTGATTACGACTGCGGGTTTGTGATGAAGTGTGATGAACTGGTGATATTTCGATGGTAGCAAGTGGCCTACGCATGTGGGTGAATTTTTCCGGTGGAAATGATAACGACTCTTTCGATGTGGATACAGTTGGATGCGTTAAGGGTGGACCTTAATAAATGTGGATAAATGCTATGACAAAAACGACGATCGGATGATCTGAAGTGGAGTCGATTATTAATGAAATATGAACGACGATTATCAGATCGGATCGGCTCCTTCGATATGCCCCGAGACCAAAGGTCGACAGCAGCCAGACCTGAAGGAGGGAGAGGTACGTCAAACTTCAATGCCTCCAACAAAGCATGACGATATATATCAGAAGTGCCGGGCAGAAGAGTTGATTTGGGTGCCTCGACAGCCGGTTTCGACGATTCTTGAGCGCTGTCGCCCTCCGGGTGCACCACTTGGTCTGCTCCTGACGTCGGCTCTTCAACTGCGGAAGCAGATCGACGACGCTGGGTGGATCGGGATTGAGATAAAGCGAGAAGTAGCTCATCTGAACCCACTGATCCACCCTCCGAATCCGCCCCAGGAGAGGACGATGATGACTTTGACCGAACAGTGTGGCGGATCGAGGGCGCGCGATTTTTCGAAGCCTTCCTCTCCATAACTGGATCCTCCGCCGCACATGGAAGTAGCGCCCGTGTCGTGGCTAGCGATTGCACCGCTCCAAGCTTCTTTTCACGCTCCAGGTCGCACACTAGGTCCCGCGCCCTCGCGCCTCTCGAGGCACTCTTACGCTTCTTGTTGTGTGCGCGAATTTTGGGGGTGGCGGAATTTCAGCCAATGAATGGCGAGAATTTCAGCCAATGAATGGCGAGAATTTCCGCCCGAATTTTGTTGGGAAATCGCACCACCTGAATGCGCCTGTGGTTCCGCGAGGGCGCTCGATGCTACTCCGCTAGAAATGCGATCGGCGATCAGCGACTTGGATAGGCACGTAGCCAACCCATCACGGCACCCGTAGACGATTCCCCAGAGTCGATTCGACTCTAGGGTCCAAAGATCGAGCAGATCGGAATAACGATCAGGTCCGCCCTCATGGTATTGAACCAGGGGCGATGGTATGGTTATACCTCGATCGGTTCAAGAAGATCTTGCTTGGTCAGGGCTGATCGGTGCAAACTACTGATCTATCCCGTTGACCATGGCAAATGGCATTTGAAGTCAACGTCGGAGGGGGTCGATCTCTGATCAACGCTCCTTCCAATCGGGCGTGATGGCGCAGCCCAGATGTACCGGGCTGGAAGAATGCGCCGATCCGGTTGACTTACGAGTCCCTGCAACACCATCACCCTGGGAGCTGATGTGGTGGAGTCAAGTTCGAAATCGAAAACATTAGCATCGATAACCTGACTACCACCATCGCGCCCAGCCTTCCAACTTACGGAGGGGGTACTCCGCGGACCACCACTCTAGATCTGGTCCAATCGTCCGCTGCAAGCAGACGACCGGTCGTCATCAGAACCCACTTGGTCCGATTGTTTGGTGTCCATCTCACCTTGTGTACCCGATGGAATGGGCTAGTTACACACTCGGTGGATCGGGATCGCAGATTGGATCGAACCGGTCTTGAATACAGAAGACCGATCTGGGTAGGTATCTCTGGGGCGGAACTCTTCACCACAGACACAAACAGACCAAAAACACTTCCAAGAGATAACTTCCAATAGGTCGATCGTCCAAACGATCAAGACCTGACTAATACGAAATAATAGAGGGTAGACCGACCGTTCCGGTCTAGCCCCTGACCAATACGAAATATAACCAAAACCGGTCTAGTTTCCAACCAATATTAAAACAAGCCAATATGTCCGCGTAAAGACCCAATATGCTCGTGAAACTCCACAAACGATATCTCCACGCCAAAACCAATCCAGTGAATAGCACGTTCCAAACGTACTTGAGTTGAGGTGTTGAGATCGCCAAATCGTATTCCCGTCGAGGGACTTCGGGTTGGCCAAAGTGCGCGTGCGGCGCGTCCAAGCCGGGTATAATGGGCGACAGGGGATAATTTGACCCTCTGCCCCCAAACACTCCGCGGCGGGCGGAGGCGACTAGTGAACGAAAGGGAAGAACGGCGACCCCTATCTGTGGTGTGAACCAAGACCAGAAGAGGTTTCAGCCACTTATCCGAAAGCTAAAAGATTTCCTTACTTAAAGGTATAACCTCTGTCCTAAAAGGTAAAACCACAACCAAAAGCCTCTTACTTGGAAAAACCACAACTAAAATACTACTACCCTATAGTCCCTAAATGTACCCCCACAAAAATATGTAAAATACCCAAAGTCGGGTGACTCATCAAAACTTGCGTTCTTGACACTTCTTGAGTCTGATAGTCTGAAAATCCCCCCTTGTTTAAACCAATCCGAAATTAGACCAAATGCCTTGACAAAACTTGACCAGAAGTGTGCCAAATTTTGGGCACGCTTCTCCACACTGATCACCTTATCAGCCCCCGATGCAGGCTTCTCTGGAACTGGAACTCGGAGTCGATCGGATCGGGACTTGGACAAAGCAGTGAACAAGAACTCAGAATCTCCCGATTCGTTCCCCGAGTACTCTCCGGTAGAGATCTCCATATGCTTGGTGTGAGCAGCGCGGGGGCGTAAGGGAGCATGCGATTTGACGATAATGGACGTGTCGGCTGCGTCCGATCTGGTGCTTGGAAGATGCGCCAGCGTCTTGGCATTCTTTTGAGGCACTGCTCGCTTCTCCTCGAGTTCGGAGTTGCGCGCTATGCCCCGCGCCCTTGAGCCCTTCGACGCGTCCTTACGCTTCTTGGAAACTTTTGGAATTTTGGAATGTTGAGTTTTGGCCAATGAATTGCGCTGTTTCCGATCTTGGTACAGGTCAATCAGACGGCCGAAGCAGATCGGTCCGCCCTAGAGCCTGCAGTCGGACTCCGATACAACAAGTCAGTCAACTGTTGATGGCACCGATCTACGGCCGCCCAACGACGGTTTGACTCCTGGGTCCAGGCGTCCGATCGGCTCTGGATGACTCAACCTTCTCGATCTGGTCCTTGACCACGACCTGCAACTCGCCGATCTGCCTCTACCATATTATCATTTATTTTTAATTTAGTTTGAGTTTGAATCATATTTTTATTTATTTTTATAAATTGATGAGAGTAGGACTTGAACCTACATCTTCAGTTAGGTATTACATTCAAAACGGAAAATATTTCTTTTTATCCTTATTTTTATACAAAAGATTTATTTGGTTTAATAATATTTCCAGGTCATTATGTTGGGTGCGGAGTAAAGTCCGATCGGACTGATCCTCCAACATCTGCCGGTTAACCAACGCAAGCTGTTCCCGGAGGTGTGACCTGTAGGCCTCCGAACGAGACAGGTCATGCCGTGCGCCGATCAGCCCGTCCAAGATCGTTTGGAGCAGATCTAAGTGACCGTACACCTGTCGAACGGTGTCAAGTGTCTGCACAGTCGGGAAGACACCGATCACCAGTGGATCTACATACAGCAAGAAGTGATGATCGATCTAACGTGGAGTCATCGGTGGAATGGCGTACCTGATCTGTTCTGTTGCGGGACCAAGGCCTTGAGACGCTTATTCTAGGTCATCAAGTCTGAACAATCCGCTTGTATAGCGTCGATAAGCTTGGAAAGTCGTTTGGTTTCTTGGCACGCATCTCCATAAGGGCTTTTTCCCCACCCTTGGTCCCTTGTAGCGAGTGTCTCGCTGGGGATTTTTCGGACATCTGTTACTCAGATGATCCATGCTCCTACACAGGAAGCATCTCAGCGTCCCATGCCGCTGCAACATAGCTAAGAGCTCTGCCTCGAAGCTCTGTGAAAAAGAGTCAGAGTGACTCTTAGCGGGAGGTTTCTCCTCCGCTTCGACCTGACTCTGGTCCATGGGTTCAGGACCCACCTTAGAGGAACGGAAGTTCCTCTCGGCGTTGAACGCCATCTTGAACGCCTCCTCCAGGGATTCGGGTCGGCATCGGAACAATTCCGAACGTGCTGGCCCTTCTCTCAGGCCTCCCATGAAGACGGGGATGGACACATCGTCAGAATACGCCTTCGCGTACATCCCTGCCAACAGGGTCTTAAGCTCCTGGATATAAATCTCCAGGTCCTTAGTGCATTGAAGGCACCTCAAGAACGCCAGTTGATTTTGGAAAAACAGATCAGGCGTAGCGTACATGTCCATGAGCTTCTGCTTAAGGACCTTCCATGTTGGGAACACGTACGTGACTGACTCCGAACATGTAAACGCCCATGTACGGGCTTTGCCCGTAAGATGGGTCAAAAAATGCAATTCCCACTTGCAAGTGATCAGCGGTCATGTTCGCTGTGGCGAAGGCCGTTTCGACCTCTCGCAACCAAACGTAAAGGTTGTCACCCTCTCTCCGGTGAACTCCTTTATCTTAAACGATAATGGAGGGCGCACACCCGTGAAATGACCTCCACTGCAACTCGCCTCATGAGCGATGAGGGCATTTACCCTTGCCTTTACGGCCTCAAGTCCCTGCTCCGCTAGGAGCTTCATGCCTTCTTCCCCCGTTAATGGTAACAGCCTTTTAAAGGCTTCCTGATGGACGAGGGTCAAACTATCCCAATCGTCCTGATTCATCCTTTGCATAGGATGCCTATTCTACCAACACAGGTGTTGGATTGACTACAAGTGCTACCAGATGTAGCCGGTGCGTATACGCACGGTGCGGCTAGCGCACAGAGGAACACTCTTCCTTAAAAGCTGTATCTACCGCTACTTAGCCGATACGCCCTTGTAAAGGGCTTAGTAGGAGAACTCTCCTACTCGGGGCCAAGATTCCCGGGTTCGTTTACAACTTAGCCTTAACGGCTGTGTCCCCTTTACGGGATGTAGGTAAAGGGAGGGCTCCCTCTTACCTATGACACTCACTGCGCGCGCGACCGGTCGAGGTCGCACGTCCGCAAAATAGAGTGAAATGTAAACTGAATATATTTAATATGTAATGAGCCTAAATTAATTTAAACTAATGTAAACTATATGTAATACTAAGTAGAATATTCCTAATTCGTACCTAGCTAAAATGTAGTGTACACACCTGTGTACTCACGTGGATAGCTGACACACCACCACACCAAGGGCCCCTGCCCTGATTGGTTAAAATAACCAAAGGTTCAAACCCTTTCAAGCCGGCCAATACTGACCTCAACCGTGGTGTACTCATGTACACCAACATTATATGTAACTCGAATGTAACCCCGTTACAGAAGGGACCTCGCGACCCTTAAAAGAGGGCTAAGCAGGCGGTCAAGAGGGTTCTAGCCTCCCATACCCCTGGTCCAGCGGCATTACTGCCGCGTGAAATTGCGCATCGGAACCAACTCCGGGCCCGAATACTAACGCCCAAACATTATACCGTTATGTCCTACCGGACGCGCCTCGGGAAGCAGGTACGCGGTGTCCTCGTGGAAATCATCCGCGAGATTCCCTTTGTTCTCTTGAGGGACGAAAGCGTCACAGACGCAGAACAGGCATTCCGCTCCTGGGCGGAAGAGGAGAAACGCCTCCCCAGTTTCGATGCGCTGTACAAAAGCTTTTCCGAACACGACGTTCGGGTATAGAGGGCGCTACGCTTGGCCTATGCTCAGGCCAAAGCGCAAGGGCAATTACCTGCCTCCTATTATACGCGCTCTGCTCTCGATGTGGTGATGGAGAGCAATGCAAGCACAGCATCTGCCTCCGGCGAACTACCAGCTACTGGGAGTGAAGGGGATTCTTCAGCCCCTTTGGTCGTTGACTCTCAGTGGGATTCTCCCGCTCGAAAGCGTCAACGACGTCACGGCAATCCTGCCGCAGGGTAGTTTCGTACTCCCACGAGTTCTGGGAATGTGGATACCCTTCCACTTCACCAGGTACTGGGTCTCACCCCGGTGATGGCGTCGTGCCATCAGGCGTTCCACATGGTAATGTGGAGTACCCTCCGTATCAAGCACTGGAGGAGGGGGTCGCGCTATTTTGGCGTGACTTCCACGAGGGCTGTGATCGGCACAGCCGTCGCATCCATGATCACCACGAGGGGATCCACGATGAGCGGGATGCCACTTATCGCTTCGAGAGGCGGCTTGCCTCTCTCGAGACGACCGTTGCGGAGCTTCGTGGTCGCATTTTAGCCCTTTCGGGCTTACTTCGCCCTGCGGTGCCTTACGGCTATCCGCCTTTCCACCATCCTCCAGGAGGGGCCCCGCCTCCGGGTCCTGGTATGGCTTAAGCATACCGACATAAAAGGTTGGATGCGTACGCATCACCTTAGGGATGTCCAAGGTATAATATAAGCCCTTTCGGGCTAGTACCTTAAAGGGTCCCACAAACCTGGGACGCAGTTTGTTAAACAACACATTTGAAACTGCATGTGTAGGAAGATTTTTAGCGTTTAATAAAACACTTTCTCCTACTTGATATATCTTTTCGTTACGCCGCCCCTTGCGGTCAGCTTGCTCCTTCTGCTTGTCTTGGCTTTCCGCCATGGCATCGCAGACGTGTCGTAAGACACTAAGGCGCGTCGATAAAAACTTATCGATGTGCTTTCGCACAGCTACAGGGCTGACATCGGGGAATCCTCCCCCCTCAAGCCCTGGGACACACACACGTGGCGTCAACGGAACCCTCGGATTCACTAATCTGTTCACGTATACGGGGTAAACCCCGTAGATGCATGTACCGAATTGTTGATAGCAAATTCGGCCATAGGAAGCATCTCACTCCTACTCTTTGGAGATTCCGGACATAAACTCCAGAGAATATCCTCCACACCGCGATTAACGCGTTCCGTCTGACCGTCCGTCTGCGGATGATCCGCAGTGGACATGAGAACCTTGGTGCCTAGCACCTTAAACAACGCTCCCCAGAATTGTCCTGTAAAACGGGGATCCCGATCCGACACAACGGAATCGGGTAGACCATGCTGTCTAAAGACACGGTCTAGGAACATTTTCGCAGTTTCTTGTCCATCTATGGCCTCTGGCACCGCCGCCAGGTGAGCCATCTTGCTCAAACGGTCTACAAAGACCAATATGCCGGTGTTCTCGGCCTTATCCTTCGGAAAACCGGATGTAAAATCCATGCTAATGGATTTCCAACACTCCGTTGGAACCGATAAGCTCGCCAAAGGCGCAGCTGAATTTGCAGAGGGTTTAACCCTCTGACACGTCTCACAGGTGCGTATATACGCACCGACCCACTTATACAGATTGGTCCACCAATACAAAGCGCTTAAAGCGCTGTAGGTCTTATCCCGACCTAAATGACCCCCCGTAGGGGCGTCATGTGCCTCAAAGAGGACTCTATACTTCAGTTCCTCATCATGAGAAACTACCACCCGCGGAGTGTCCTCCGCGCTTGTGCTATAAAATAGCAGACCGTCACAGTACCTGTAACGTTGTAAACGAGCTTTAGCTCGACTTGACAGGGTTGGATCAGACGAGCCAAGAACCTTTTCACCTAACGCGCTGATTAGCGCCGTACACTGTGGGTCTTTCTCATACGCCTGGCGTATGAGATCCACCACAGACGTGGTGACGAATGTCGCGTGAGCGAGCTCGTAATCGGGACGACGCGACAACGCGACCTCAAGCACGTTCTGCTTGCCAGGTTTATACTTAACCTCGAAGTTGTACTCCGCAAAGAAGGAGAGCTAACGGGCCATCCGTTGCGAGAGATGAGGCGACTTTGTCGCTGTCCGTAAGGACGCGTGGTCAGTATAAACCACGAACGGCTTTGAGCCGAGTAGGTGAACCCTAAATTTGACTAGAGCATACTTCATTGCAAGTAGCTCCTTGTCATGAACGGGATAATTCCGTTCCGCAGCTTTAATCTGCCTCGACTCAAACGCAATCACGCGTTCCCTTCCTGCATCGTCTGCTTGTAACAAAGCACATCCGATTGTGAAATCGGAGAGTCGCAGACGACACTAAATGGTTTCCCAGAATCTGGGAGAGCAAGAACTGGAGCTTTCAGCAAGCTCCCCTTTACCTCTTCAAGAGCGTTTTGGTGTTTGGTTTCCCAACACCAATCAACATCC
>CM047587.1:1090076-1129966 GCA_026184515.1 Peronosclerospora sorghi | reverse complement strand
TTTTCTTGATCGGCCATAGCGCTTTCAATGGTCTTCAACTTGGTCTGAAGATCATTGACTGTGGTGTCGACGAAATCACGCAATGGCTTGAGCTGTTTGAAGGCGTCCCGCTTGATCGCGACATCTCGCTCCACCACGGCGCGTTTGGCACGAGCGAGCTGCTTCCGAAGCATCGTGACAGTGTCTTCACTCATCTTGAGCGAGTCAGATAACGTGGCGATCTGATCATCACGCGCGTGTAGAGCCTCTTGCAAACTGTAATCCCGATTGATAGCAGCGATCGCCTGATCGGCTGAGGCCCGATCCAGGGCAGGAGTGTTGGTGGTGTTTACCGGGGTGCTGTCCGTTAGCACTTTCATGATGGAAATGCAGGAATGCCTGATCGAGACAGCTTGATCGCAGATGACACGGTTGGTGAAGGGTGAATGTTGGGTCGCTAGGACGTACCACTAACGGTAACATCCTGACAGAACGGGACTTGATCGGCGGGAGAAGGGGCAGGCAGATTGATGGGTGGTTATCACCTGGCCGATGACGTCATGGTGGACAAGCCGACCAACGGTAACATGATCCACGATATCAAACGGCATGATCGACCCTCGCCACAACCGCTGTACGGCTGGGACGAGGATCAGGGGTGGCTGTCGTAAAGCGTTTTATAATTGGGCCCAATAACGGGCCTTATTATAAGGCCTTACTATAGGGCCTTATTATAGGGCCTTATTATAGGGCCTAATTTAGGGGGGGGTGATTACGGTCAAAATCGGTACGTAATCGTATAGGATTGTGGGTACCACGGCTTATACAGTTGTGTGTACAACCGTGGTGCACATAGTCAGGACATAGACAAGGCATAGGAAGATGAGACGATTACGTACAGGTACTCAGCGAACACCGACGAACAGCGACGGAAGACGGACAAATAAGGTCGACTGGTCGACGGAGGACGTTGGAACGGGTAGTTCTGATTGGTGGATATTAGGAAATTGGTGTTCTTAGGATTTAAGCAATAATAAAGTTCTCCTTTTGCGTTCAACCCCTTTGGACCCTACAGGGACGGCATCTTTGCGCCTCCCTTATTAGTATACACCTCTATGTCCCGGGCGGGAGCACTTTGTGCATTTTTGGCCCACCGGCAGACGTAGAGTGTTTGGAGCTCACTCAGCGACTCCGCCCGCTGTGTCAGCGGTTCTTCAGTAAAGGTTTTTTGGTTGTGAGAGTGTGATTGAGCAGTGCTCTCACCTCTCCACGTTTGGTTCGCGTTTGGCCCCGAGAGTTCGGCTGCTGTAAGCGCCCCACGAGAACTCTAGGTGGATTAAGCAAAATTTACCCCCTCCTCGTAGGTCTAGGCTAGGAATACAGATATTTGGGTGTTCCTTTAGCTGTTTAAAGACTCAGAGCTCCGTGATCGGGCAGTGGAGACTTCCGCTGCCTGATCAAGTACCCCCTTCGCCGATCAGCACCTGATCGACACTCTGCAACTCGTGACCCGCGATCAACAACTCGCAGATCGCACCATCCTGTATCTGAGCGACTTTTGTCACCTGATCAAGTCTGATCACCGCTGGTCAACTAATTTTGGTGCCTGATCAAGTCTGATCAAGTCTGATCTCAGCTGATCACTATTTTTGGTGCCTGATCAAGTCGGATCTCAGCTGTTCAACTACTTTTAGTGCCTGATCAAGTCTGATCACAGCTGATCAACGACTGTCGGTGCCTGCCCAAGCCTGATCACCGCCGATCAAGCCTGTTCGCACCTGATTCGCGCTCGATTATACCGGATCACGTCTAATCATCACCTGGATCGACTCATTACAAGTTCCCCAAGCTTGCATCAAGGAATTGCCGTGTTTACATCCCCGCCACCTGGAGAGCTACCCACGCCTAAGACGTTGGGTACACAAGGTGAGAAGAAACACAAGCAGTCGAGGACAACCGGAGGATCCCCTTCGTTAGTCGGCAGTCCGGGCGCTGTGGTACCGCCTGATCAAGCGTCAAAAACTTTGATCAGCCGCTCCACCACAGCACTCTCTATGGAGACTTTTGTGACGTTGGAAAGGAAAATTGGAGGGATCATCCAGACGTGTCGAAAAGATTTCAATGATGATACAGATCGATATCGTCCAAGGAGAGGTGTCAGTCGTTCTCATCGTAGACCAGGAAAGAAGAAAAAGCGAAGAAAAATATTGCAGCCAATCGGAAGCGGCTACGCCAAGTATTCGACACGAGCTCATCCGACGACTGGAGTCCCAATTCTGACTCTGACTTCGATAGCAGCTATTCTTCTGGCACGGACGCGTCGGATGAACATCAATTAATTTTCGACAAAGGCAACGGCTACACCAGGTCTCCAGTTAATCGAGAGCGCGTGCCACATCTACAGTCTCATGCGACACAAGACATTTCCCTTCTTGCCTCTTGGCCTTGCTCGACCATTCGCAATCCACGCTACTTCCTATTGTCGCGGTCAATGCCGCATCGCCGCTTCCGAGGAACGAAAAGGGCTGAGCATGTAGCGCGGAACGACGTGTATGGAGCACAATTTCATACGAAATGGATGATTACGAACGATAATGATCGAACCCCACCCCAACCGCTGTCCGGCTGGGACGAGGCTCAGGGGCGGCTTTGGTAAAGCATACCATAAAATTGGTACGTAATTATGGGTATAATTGTGGATACCACTATAGGTGTAGCTGTGGTAGAAGGTACCACAAATTTTGTCGGTACAATAGTCGGTATAAAAGGTGGTACGATAGTGGTCACCACAGTTGGTACCACAGTTGGTACCTCAGTCGGTACAACTGTTGACACAACGGTGGCGGAGAGGGACGAGGCGTGAACGGGACGTCTGAGACGATGCGACAACTGGCACAGTTACATAACGGTAACCCGAAAGTAAGAAAAGGAATAAGGTCGAATGGTCGACAAAATGCGTAGGAATGGGTAGTTCTGATTGGCTGATATTAGGTTTTTGGTAGATATTAGGATATAAGCAATAATACAGTTCTCCTTTTGCGTTCAACCTCTTTGGACACTACAGGGACGGCACCTTTGCGCCTCCCCTACCTCTACGCACCTCTACGTCCCGGGCGGGTGCACCTAGTGCATTTTTGGCCCACAGGAAGGCGTAGAGTGTCAAGAACTCACCTACCACTTCGCCCGCTGTGTCAGCGGTTCTTCTTTCAAAGGTTTTTGGGTTTGGGAACTTGATTGAGCAGTGCTCTCACCTCTTACCCCATTGGTACACGTTTGGCCCCTGGTAGTTCGGCTGCTTTAAGCGCCCCACGGGAATAGGCGGACTTTTAGTGTAAACCGTCGATCAGCCCGTCGCCGATCGACCTTACTCTAACTTAAGCGTAGAATACATAGTATATTGGGTATTCTATTAGCGTATCAAGTTTAAGAGGCTCGACATCAGGTGGTGAAGATTTCCGATGCCTGATCAAGTACCCCTTCGATCAAAACCTAATCGACACTCTGCAACTCGCGATCCGCGCTCAGCTGTTCGCAACTCGCGCCAACCAGCTGATCAGCGACTTTTAGCACCTGATCAAGCCTGATCAAGTCTGATCACAGCTGATCAACGACTTTTAGCGCCTGCTCAAGCCTGATCACTTCTGATCAAACCTGATCGCACTTGATTCAAGCTTGATTGCGCCTGATCATCGCCTGATCGCATCAGTCGATCATCACAAGTCAACTCAGTCTTGCCACAAGGAATTTTAGTGTGCCATCCCCACCATCTGGAGAGCGACCCACGCCTAAGCCCTCGGGTACACAAGGAGTTCAGAAACACAAGCAGTCAAGTACAACCGGGGGGGCCCCTTTAGTTAGTCGGCAGTCTGGGCGCCATGGTACCGCCTGATCAAGCCTCAAAAACTTTGATCAGCCGCTCCACCACAGTGGTAACGCCTGATCAAGCTTCAAAAACTCTGATCAGCCGCTCCACCATATAAACTACATGAAAAATCGTGTGACTCACCTAAGCCTGCGTACTTAACACTCCAGACACACGATTGGCCCAAAATACTCCCCCTTTTCAGCCAACCCGATCGCTCTAACTTGATCAACGGTACACCGGTACATGCTAGTCAAAAAATTTCACCTTCACTTCACCCCCTTACGCTATTGCTGGAACCAAGATTACTACCGAATAAGTTAATACGAATGAACAATAAGGATATTTGAACGTAAAATAAAGGCAGGGATACTGACTACTCCATCATCTTCAGGTCTTTTGCAAAAGTTACATCATTTTTTTTCATTAGGAGCCGAATTTTCTTCGCGAACGGCAATTCGGTCACGGCTGTGCCAGGGGTCGGAACGATCGACTTGACACAGAGTCTCCGACAAATTAGGAGAAGTGGATGCCCCTATCCCTGGATAGCATATGTTGGACGGTATCCAACGTCCGATGTATGGTGAAGTGGGATTAAGAATAGATCTAGATTGCAGTGATGGTATATCATACCATGCCCACAATCTGAATCCAAGCTGTCCCTGCGCGACTGAAGTACTGATACCTATCGACAAATGCATCGAAATGCTTCCGCTGCGATATATGGAGTTCCAAAAAAGCATAGATGTACCTGATCACGGAGGCTATATAAGCTTGAAACTATCTTACGGTTCGTCTCATCTTGTTTACCCTTTGGGCCTAGGCTGGTTACTCTCTTATTGATCAGCATCGAGGTGATCACGGACGATCTAGCATAAACGTTCAACTGGTGCGTTTGCCTTACATCATCGCCAATGTGGCAAAAGTTTTTCTGCATAACTTGCTGGGTTAATCATATGGAATTTCTTCACCTGATCATGAATTAAAATAAAATATACCTCGATGCCCTTAGGTCCTTTACCGAGGTCCTCAATGCCAATATGCTACGATGTGGCGTCATCTGTTGTCCATAATATGTATTTCTTTGACGGAAATCTTTCCCCTGGCAGGTGTGATTGAATTTTAAGGGCCAGGGGCTGATCAGGTTACAAGGCCGTCGTCGTGGACCAATATACTTTCCGCCGGTGCCCATCTTGTCCAACGACCAGGTCGTAACTCAAGCCTTAGAGGGGAAAACAAATACGGTCATCCCTCTGAAATCTTATCCCTTGTTACTTAAGAAATTCCAATACTTTATAAGTTTCGGCTTCCATCGCTGTCGTTCCTATGTGAAAATTTTGATACATTGATTTTTTCCGCTAGTTTATATCCTCCGATACGTTATAGGTTCCACCTTCCACAGAGGTTACAAAGTTTCGGAGGGACGTCTGTACGTGACAGAGAAAAGAAAGATCTTTCTAATAGCATCGCATCAGAAAGAGCCCGATTGGATATTGAGCCAATAGGGGGGTTCACACCTAGCGTTTTAAGGTCAAATACGATAACGAAATCAGCATGCTGATTTCGTTAAAATCTTGCTGATTTGACTCGTAATTATAATCGTAAATCATGCTGTTCACACCCTGAGGTACCCTTCTGATTTCAATCGGGAAATCCTGCTGATTTGAAGTAAAACAAATATACCCTCCTATAAACATCGCTTTAAACACAAAGACCGCGAGCTCCAAGTATTCACAGCCACTCGAAGCGCGTTGGATTCGAACCCGATATCATGGCGTCTGCGGCTTTGATTTCGGGATGTCTCGATCGTTGAGGTTGCTATTCGCTTCGAGGTGCGATCGATGCTGGAGCTCACACTTGGACGTGCACCACGCTACCTTCAGTAGATAATCACGAACGCGCCATGCTCCTTCTCGTCTCACTTTGCGCAAGGGCTACAAGCCCGAGATGGCTGCACCTTTGCGTGCGCCTACTGTCCCCAAGAAGCCGACTCCCTCGGTATCGAAGCCTGCCGTGTGTGAGGAACGCAACGGCAGCTGGCAAATTGAGTACCAGACGGGCCCTGAACCACTTACTGTCAGCAACATCTCCATGAAACAACAGGTGTACATTTTCGGGTGCGAGGGCGCGGCCATCTTGCTGGAAGGCAAGCTAAAAATATCGTGTTGTATTCGTGCAGAAAGACAGCTGATTTTCGACAAAGCCGTATCCAGTATCAAAATCGTCATTTGTAAAGGCGTGCAAGTGCAGTCCAAGGGCATGGTACCATCCGTTGCTATCCACAAGACAGACGGTTGCCTCGTATAGATTTCTTGGGAGGGCCGCGATGTTCAGTTCGTCACATCCAAGAGCTCCGAAATGAACGTAGCAATCCCAGAGGCTGCTGGGAGCGACGATTACGTTGATAAGCCAATCCTAGAGCAGATCGTGCACAAGATCATGGACGACCTAAGCATTTCGTCCGACGTTTCAGACTTGTACTTGTTAAAACAACACAGAAAAGGTTGCAAACACTTAACGCGATCAATACTCACCACCTGGCCAAGTTACAGTGTGGGAGGATCAGTGGAAGGTGCAGAACGGTGTGCGTCGCGTCGTAGCCCTAGGATGTATTCAGTCTGGCACTGTGTGTTTTAATGCAAAACGGAAAGTAAAGTATATTATGTATAGTTACTTAAGTCGCTATCCAGTCCTTACTGCAACTTAAAACTGTAACTGCTTTTTATATGTAAAAATGTATGGCTTACCTGCAACAGCCAATGGGCTTCCACTATACGGAAGAGTGCAAACTCCAAAATGGATACACACTCTTCCAACAGTACTCGCACTAGATGTAGCCACAATGCACGACAGATGCTCTGTGGTACGTGTGGTCCCAGTCGCGTACGGACTCATGCCTTAACTCCGTATGGTTTTTCTCGTCCTTAAAATCACGGCTTTAGCTGCTTTTTCTGTTCATGATTTTAATACTAAGCTTCAATTTGGCTGCAATTTCTTGCTTCGGCGTGTCATCTTTCGATTTCCGTAACATCTCTACACCTTTTACTGCAAGCATACGAAGTGTACCTTTTTCGCTACAATACGCACTTGACGTAGGAAGCGAGACGTCTGATTTGGTTACATAAGTCACGTGAACTTGAGAATCAGTGGCTAAAATAACCATGTCAGACGTCTCATTACTGCGTCGCTCAACATCTGCGGTATCGATGTGCAGGGATTATACTTAGAAGACCCTGGCAATAAGCAGGAACCGGCAGGTTATATCTTGTGCTCCGATATGGGCTCCACGTGCATGAAAAATGGCTGCAGGTGTCGGATCCTTCCAGTGGGGTAGTCAACGGTTCGACTACACACTTTGGCGTATGTGCGATACTAAAAAACGGAGCAGACTGTGCCACAAGCGGTGAAAACTATGTTACGTGTGCTGTAGGTCCCAGCAGCTCAAAAGCTAACGCAAGGCCTGTGGCAAATGGATCTTTGATGACAACTAAAGTGATCGTAGAGAGCGCCAACACACCGTCCGTAGCTAATAACGCGAGTTTAAATGGGAAGAATCAAACCGAGTCAGTGAAAGTTGCACAAACGGCGAGATCCACCTTTTCTGTAAATTCGACTGAGATAATCATAATGATCGCCATTGCGGTAGTCTTCGTGGCGATTGTGTCATGGGCCGTGCGCTCTTATTGCGTGCGACGTTCGAAAACTGAAAATAAGCTCTCTCCAAGACGCAATGGAAGTGCCCATACCTCAAATTGTAATGCGACGTCACCAACTCAATTGTCAGGCAGAACATCAGCTACCCCATCATTTCCAGCGTTCGATAGACGCACAAGGTCGTCGGCGTCAGGTGGACATGGACGAGGAAACCAAGAGGCGCAACGACGTGGTCGCGACCAAAATGCTGGGCGTGGCCGTGATCCGAATCCCGGACGATACCGAAGAAATCCCGCCATGGACTTCGCGACGAATGGAGCGCGCCAGGAACCGAACTCCGGACGTGGCCGACGAAATGATAACATTGACGCACGTGGTGCAAAGGGAACCTGGGATACAACGCGAGCCGAACTCTGGAAGAGGTCGACGAGATAATCCTGCTGGGTTGCAGACGGAGCGAACACCGCCACGAGAAGCTCGGGCAAAGCCAACCGCATCTCCTAAGCAGGCTAGACCGATTGTAAGCAACAAGGCTCCTACCGGCGGGACTATCTACACTGGCCTTAACTCTTACGAAAGAGTTGCATAATTTGCAGTTAGCTGCATTTGAGGCACCAGCTCCGCCTTCTCGACCTCCGAAGCCAATCCAGCCAGTGGCAGTCTCGGATGCCATTCCAAAGCGTGTCAGGGCTCCAGCACAACCTCCAAGAATAGCAGCACAAACTCCAAGGCAAGCAGCACCCTGCACCAAAACATCCATCCTTTTACATAGACGAAAATCTTGTAAATGAAGACTATGACATTTTATCCCCCAAGACAGCAAGGTCCTTGGCGCCGTCAATAGCGTCAGCAGCAACAACCGTGATCGCTCCTGGACGTAATCGGCCAACTCCGCTTCAGCAGGGACGACAAGCGCAACAGTCAAATGCTACTCCTTCCTATTATCAATCAGGCTACAGTCGTGATGACAACAAGTATGGCGATGAGAACAGATACGGCAACGACAAGCGCGACGAAACCGGACTCAAAGTACGTTCAATGCTACTAGCAACTACAACGACTCTTTGTGAGTGAAAGCTCGGCATGGTCGGCAGCTTCTGACATTAGTGACGATAGCTACTATCATGCAGCGCCAAGCAACACAGCTCGTATTCCAGTGAGCGCGTATTCATCCGTGAAATCTGTCTATCATCATTGCTGCCACATGATTCGACTTGGCAGCATTCCAATTAATAAACATGTTCATTTCATCCGCCACTTTACAACGCTAAAAAATATACAAGTAAAAGACAGATCGAAACATGTTACAATTGACGTTCTTTCCAGCGAATGCTTGTACCGCGACCCATTCTCGTCGACGCCGCGAGTGCGGCGAATACCAAATATTGAACACAAATGAAGCAGTTTTACAAGAGTGGGCGGCTTGCTAGAAGGTTCAGGTGCGTGAGTGACTTGGCATAATTTAGTCTTGAAATAGATTTCGCACGCAATGAATTCTGTTCTGTACATGTATTTGTATCACTCGGGGCAGCCGTAGCTGCTCTACTTTCACCGTGTCAACATCTTCTACGCAATACAGGCGTCTCTAGCTTCGATCGTCGTAGATCGCCAAGCTGCGTTAAGTTGTACACGGACGCACGTCTCGACCAATGCCTTGACCGCAAGCTGCAGTATACTCTTTTGCATTGGTATCTGTGTCACCATTCTGTACATTAGACCTTAGCCCGACACGTATCCCTTAGTCGTGTTGATGTCAACCTCCTTGAGCGAATTGATAGTATCATTCAGGATAATGAAGGAACCAACGATCTGCGAAGTACGCACTGTCAGACCCTTTGGGAACAGTAGAGCCATCGCCGTGGCCGCCAAGTACCGCTGAAGAGGTGACACTTCTTAGTAACGCGCACCTCCGCACGCCGGATGAAATCATTCATGTGCTCAACGTAACTTTTCTGAGGAAGCATCAGCTTCATAGTGGATAAGTTGTACGGTACGTGTGATAGATAACCGCACACGACACAAGCAATCAAACTTCCAAGGGCATTGTTCATTGCGGGGCTTGACGTCACCATCATACGCTCCTCGAAATAGTCCGATAGCTGGTTGAGACCGACACCAAAAATCACTTCACGCAGCATACGTGGCGCAGTACCGCGAATCCAACGTGTCGACAGCGACTCCGGATTCATGTTCCCAGCGTTGAATGCTTCCAGCATGCTGCTAACTGGCGTCATTATAACACCTGGAGCCACAGCTTCCATGAGAAATCAGCAGAACGAAACACGACGGGAGCGTGGCCGACCGAGCCAGTCGGTCCCGACCACGTAGCGCGTATTACGTTCTGCTGATTTTGAGGCAAGAATTCTCCTGGTTTCGTTAAATTTAATGGACGAAATCAGCTACCTTTAGATGTTGCTGATTTTGTTTAGATCCTGGTGATTTTACTTTAATTAGGGGGGGTCAGACATAAGAAAAAAAGTGTTTATTTCGTGAAATAAACACTCGCGATATGAACGTTTATTTCACACGATATACACACTTTGAAATGAACAGCTCTCGAGCTGCTCATATCCGAAATAAACGTTTATTTCGGGTCACTCAGATCGGCAGGGGTGCATATCATGTTTGATATAAGCCTGATATTTGATTGATATAAACGTTTATTTCGTTTGGGCTAAACTTTAAGTTTGACCCCCCTATTATAACGTTTATTTTACAAAATCAGCAGACCTAACCAAATCAGCAGCCGATTTTCCTAGGTGTGAACCCCCCTAATGGAAAGGACATAGAGGAAACTACAACTATACGTAAACGTTCTAGAAATCAGGGAAGTCACTCGTTGAGAAATGTCTCTATATTACTCAAATTAGACTGCAAGACTTCTAGCTTAAAAACTATAATAAATACGTAATTGGTGTATTTGCGTATACAGTAGAACATGCCTAATCAAATATGCTCGGGACCGGGTCAAACGTATTATTTTACGGAGGGTATTAAATTGTAGAGATGCGCAGCGATACGCAGCAGAACGCAGTACTGTACTTATGACCAGGGGCTGTGAAATGTAACCCTCAACTAACCACCAACAAACAAAGAACCAACAAAACCCGCAACATCCGACCACACCATCCACAGTTTGAAAGCAGAACCCAAAGATGCCAAGGGCTGGAGCACAGCACACAACCATGCCGGACAAGGTCCGCATTGCCTTGTGTGAGCACAAGCAGAAGAACCCTTCTCTAACGCAGAAAGAGCTGATTGATTGGGTGGAAACCAATCACCACCTCAAAATCAGCCAAGCAACGGTCTCCAACACGCTCAAACGTTCGGTCGAGATCCTCCAAAAGGCGTCCAACATCAATCTTGAGCAGAAGCGGCAAAAGACCGTAACGTATCCTGAGATGGAGAAGGCGCTTTTTGAGTGGTTTACGGCTCATTAGGAGCAGGTGAACATGAGCGGCGATCTTCTGAAAGAAAGCGCTAGCAAGATACTTGATCGTCTTTAACCAGGTCACGAGAAATTCGAGTTCTCAAACGGCTGGCTTGAATCATTCAAGACACTTCAGGGCATTCGGTCCGTCCGTCGCTTTGGCGAGAGTGGTTCCGTCAGCAAACAACTCATCGAGTATGAGCGCCCAAAGATACGTGATGTGCTCGACAAGTATGCACTCAGACATCTACAACATGGATGAGACGTGTAACGGGGTTACATTCGAGTTACATTTAGTGTTGGTGTATATGAGTACACTACGGTTGAGGTCAGTATTGACCGGTTTGAAAGGTTTCGAACCTTTGGTTATTTTAACCAATGAGGGAATGAGCCCTTGGTCTGGTGGTGTGTCAGCCATCCACGTGTCAGTACACAGGTTTAGCTAGGAACGAATTAGGGATATTCTACTTAGTATTACATATAGTTTACATTAGTTTAAATTAATTTAGGCTCATTACATATTAAATATATTCAGTTTACATTTCACTCTAAAGTGCAGACGCGCGGCCTCGACCGGTCGCGCGCGCAGTGAGTGTCATAGGTAAGAGGGAGCCCTCCCTTTACCTACACCCCGTAAAGGGGACACAGCCGTTAAGGCTAAGTAGTAAACCAACCCGGGAATCTTGTCCCCGAGTAGGAGAGCTCTCCTACTAAGCCCTTTATAAGGGCGTATCGGCTAAGTAGCGGTAGATATCGCTTTAAGGAAGAGTCTTCCTCTGTGCGCTAGCCGCACCGTGCGTCGCACCGGCTAAATCTGGTAGCACTTGTAGTCAATCCAACACCTGTGTTGGTAGACTAAGACATACTATGCAAGGGATGAATCAGGACGATTGGAATAGTTTGCCCCTCGTCCAGCAGGAAGCCTTTAAAAGGCTGTTACCCTTAACGGGGGAAGAAGGCATGAAGCTCCTAGTGGAGAAGGGCCCTGAGGTCGTAAAGGCAAGGGTAAATGCCCTCATCGCTCATGAAGCGAGTTTAGGTGGAGATCGTTCCACGGGGGTGCGTCCCCCATTGTCCTTTAAGATAAAGGAATTGTCTGGGGGAAAAGGTGATATCCTATGTGTGGTTACGAGAGGTCGAAACGGCCTTCGCCACAGCAAATGTGATCAGTGATCACTTGAAAGTGGGACTTGCATTGACCCATCTTACGGGCAAAGCCCGTACATGGGCGTTTACGTGTTCGGACTCAGTCAAGAACGTGTTCCCTACCTGGGAGTTCCTTAAGCAGAAGCTTATTACCATGTACGCAACGCCTGATCTGGTTTTCCAGAATCAACTGGCGTTCCTGAGGTGCCGTCAAGGCACTAAGGACCTGGAGATTTATATCCAGGAGCTTAAGACCCTGTTGGCAGGAATGTACGCGAAAGCGTATTCGGACGATATGTCCATCCCCGTCTTCATGGGATGCCTGAGAGAAGGGCCAGCACGTTCGGAATTGTTCCGATGCCGACCCGAATCCCTGGAGGAGGCGTTCAAGATGGCGTTCAACGCCGAAAGGAACTTCCGTTCCTCTAAGGTGGGTCCTGAACCCATGGACCTGAGTCAGGTCGAAGCGGAGGAGAAACCTCCCGCTAAGAGTCACCTTGACTCCTTTTTGCTGGGCTTCGGAGCAGAGCTCCTTGCAATGTTGCAGCGGAGTGGACCGCCGAGATGCCTCCAGTGTGGAAGCACGGATCATCTGCGGAATAGATGTCTGAAAAATCCCCAGCGAGATACTCGCTTAAAAGGGCCAAGGGTTGGGAAGAAGACCTGGCCCAAGCCGTCGGGAAACTACGGCTCCCAGTAGGTGCGGGGCGCCCTACTGGGAGATCCATCAGTGATGTTAAGCCCCAGGGTAGGGGACGACAGCACAAAGCCCCGAGGGAAACGGTGCTTTCTAGTACCGAGTTGGTGTACCAGCCAGGTTTGCGGGTAGTCCTTGCGGACGTGAAAGGCTTTGATAAGCCTTGGAGAGTCTTGATAGACTCTGGAGCGTCTGACAATTATGTAAGACAAGCTTCTGTGGAGAAGATTCGGCTGTATGCCGAGGCCCTAGAGGCACGTTCTCGTGATGTTGTCACGGTCCGTCTTGCGACGTGTTTACAGGTTTCTGTACCCAAGGTATCGATTGACCTTAAGCTGAAGTTTGCAGACTTCGACAGCTTAGAACGTTGCCTAGTCCTGGATTTGAACTCGAGATATGACCTCATTCTGGGCATGAAGTGGATGGAACGCCACGAGCCATGAATAGACTGGAAGTCAAAGTCCATTGGCTCAACGCACCCGCGATCGGGTGAAGGATTGGCGAGTCATGAACCCACCTTTGCTCGATCGCAAAAGTGATTCTGGTGTAAGATGCCACAGATTGGGATGTCTGAGATGATCAGTCCCAATGGCGTTAAGGAAGAGTTCCTTAACGAGGGGGATTCGGCGGTTATTCCCCACGCCGATGTAGGCGAGACTGGTAAGTTGCCAGTGGAAGATGTGGATTCCTTTGAGGTAACTCCAGTGGTAGGGGTAGAGACCCCTGTGGTTAAGCGCGAGGCGCTTCCAAGCGAAGAGACCCGAAGTTTGTCTCTTTCGCACGTCGGAAATGATTCCGACTACGCCGTTATAGATGAGACCGGCGAGTCACCGGTGGTAGAGGTAGATACCTCTGTGGATAGGCGCGATGCGCTTCCAATAGATGGGGCGATTGACTCCCCCATCTGGGTGTTGGGATGAGTCCCGAGGCCAGTAGTCAGCAGTCCTACAGGATGCTGAATAGTGTGACAGGTGTTGTCACAAAAGGCGTAAGCCTGGAACGGTTGCCTGGGGTAGGCGAACTGTTGTCGTTGGAGGAGATGTCCTTCAACGAGTTTGAGACTGCTTTGAAAGCAGATGAAATCGACGAGGTTGTCGTGTTACGTCCGGAAGAGGAGTGGAACTCCTCATCCACGATGGACGAGTCTGTTTTGGTGCAAACCAAACAGGAATTGAATGCCCGAAGCGGCCTCAAGATTCTTGCGGATCTTGAGGAACCTTACCATTCCTTATTAAAGAAATATGGATATGTCATTAGTGACAACCCACCGATGGGGTTACCACCGGATCGGGGAGTCCGACATGAGATCGATTTGGTTCCTGGAATCAAATCCTGCGTCACTAGGCAATGGCCTCTCCCCAAGGAGCAATGCGACGTCATCGACGCATTCTTCACGGGGAAAGAAGAGGCAGGGACGGTACGGGAAAGCAAGTCTCCCCACTCATCTCCCACTTTTTGGGTTCGTAAAACGAACGGAAAGTGGCGCATTGTACATGCGTACAACAAGCTGAATGCAGCTACTGTGCCCATGCAGACTCCGATTCCTTGGAAGGATGTAATCCAGAACAATATGGCGGTCTGTAATGTGTACAGTGCCTTAGATCTGGTGGACGGGTCTTATCAGGTGCTCATGCGAGCGTACGATATTCAGCTTACAGCGGTCAGCACTCCTAGTGGCATGATGTGGGAGTGGCTTGTTATGCCACAAGGGCTTTCAAATGCACCAGCGACTTTCAATCGCTTGGTGACCCAACTCTTCTGCCCTCATAGGAAGTACGCTCAGACGTACTTCGACGATATATTCGTTCATAGTTGTGCGGAAGGCGACTCGTCTGATGTTCAGACGCACCTTATACAACTTCGAGCTGTGCTCGAATGTATGCGAGATCATAAGTTATATGCAAACGCATTCAAATGTATCTTTGGTGCTGAGTAAATTCCTTTCCTCGGATGCTTTCATCGGTAAGGATGGAGTGCGGGCGGATCCCGCGAAGGTGAAAGCCATTGTGGAGTGGCCTTAGCCTGTAAATCTTAGAGATTTACGGAAGTGGCTTGGATTAGCAACTATCTCCACAAGTACAGCGAGAACTACGCTGAGATGGCGAAGCCATTGACCGACCTTCTTAAGAAGGATGTTGATTGGTGTTGGAAAACTGAACACCAAAACGCTCTTGAAGCGGTAAAGGGGAGCTTGTTGAAAGCTCCAGTTCTTGCTCTCCCAGATTCTGGGAAACCATTTAGTGTCGTCTGCGACGCCTCCGATTTCGCAATCGGATGTGCTTTGTTACAAGCAGAATACGCGGGACGAGAACGCGTGATTGCGTTTGAGTCGAGGAAGCTTAAAGCTGCGGAACGGAATTATCCCGTACATGACAAGGGGTTACTTGCAATGAAGTATGCTCTTGTCAAATTTAGGGTTCACCTACTCGGCTCAAAGCCGTTCGTGGTCTATACTGACCACGCGTCCTTACGGACAGCGACAAAGTCGCCTCATCTCTCGCAACGGATGGCCCGTTGGCTCTCCTTCTTTGCGGAGTACAACTTCGAGGTTAAGTATAAACCTGGCAAGCAGAACGTGCTTGCGGACGCGTTGTCGCGTCGTCCCGATTACGAGCTCGCTCACGCGACATTCGTCACCACGTCTGTGGTGGATCTCATACGCCAGGCGTATGAGAAAGACCCACAGTGTACGGCGTTATCAGCGCGTTGGGTGACAAGGGAATTGGCACGTCTGAGACCACCCTGTCAAGTCGAGCTAGAGATCGGTTACACCGTTACAGGTACTGTGAAGGTTTTCTATATTATAGCACGAGCGCGGAGGACACTCCGCGGGTGGTTGTTCCTCATGATGAGGAACTTAAGTAGATAGTCCTCGTTGAGGCACATGACGCCCCTACGGGGGGTCATTTAGGTCGGGATAAGACCTACAGCGCTTTAATCGTCGCTTTGTATTGGTATCCTAAGATGTATAAGTCGGTCGGTGCGTATATTCGCACCTGTGAAACGTGTCAGAGGGTCAAACCCTCTGCAGATTCAGCTGCGCCTTTGGCGAGCTTATCCGTTTTTACGGAGTGTTGGAAGTCCATTAGTATGGATTTTATCTTCGGTTTTCCGAAGGATAAGGCCGAGAACACCGGCATATTGGTCTTTGTAGACCGTTTGAGCAAAATGTCTCACCTGGCGGGGGTACCAGAGTCCATTGATGGACAAGGAACAGCAAAAGTGTTCCTAGACCGTGTCTTTAGACAGCATGGTCTACCCGATTCCGTTGTATCGGATCGAGATCCCCGCTTTACGTGACAGTTTTGGGACGCGTTGTTTAAGGTGATAGGCACCAAGCTCCTCATGTCCACTGCGGATCATCCGCAGACGGACGGTCAGACGGAACGCGTTAATCGCGTCGTCGAGGAAATTCTCCAGAGTTTATGTCCGGATTCTCCAAAGAGTTGGAGTGAGATGCTTCCCATGGCCGAATTTGCTATAAACAATTCAGTTCATGCATCAACGGGGTTTACCACGTTTTACGTGAACGGATTAGTGAATCCGAGGGTTCCGTTGACGCCACGTGTGTGTGGCCCAGGGCTTGAGGGGGAGGATTCCCCGATGTCAGCCCTGTATCTGTGCGAAAGCACATCGATAAGTTTTTATCGACGCGCCTTAGTGTCTTACGACACGTCTGCGATGCCATGGCGGAAAGCCAATCCAAGCAAAAGTAACAGGCCGAACGCAAGTCGGCGTAACAAAACGGTTTATAAAGTAGGAGAAAGTGTTTTATTAAACCCTAAGAATCTTCCTACACATACAGTTGCCAACGTGTTACGGAACAAACTGCACCCCAGGTTTTTTAAGCCTTTCAAGGTGCTAGCCCGAAAGGGCTTGGCGTATACCTTGGATAATTCGAAGGCGATGCGTACGCATCCAACCTTCTATGTGGGTATGCTTAAGCCATACCAGGACCCGGAGGCGGGTCTCCTCGTGGAGGGGGTTGAACAGGCTGATAGACGTAAGGAACGGCAGGGTGGAGTAAAAGCTCCGACAGGGTCGAAATGCGACCACAATCTCCGCAACGGAAGCATCAGATCTCCCCTCAAAACGACGAAAGCCGTCAAAGGCATAATCGAGCGAGGCAATCCGCCTCTCGACGCGGTCAATTGCGTCCATGACATCGTGGACTATACCCTGTACTTCCTCGATACGACGGCTGTGTCGATCACAGCGCTCGTGAATCTCACGTCGCAATCTCGCGACCACCTCCTCCAGTCCTCGATCTGGAGTGTGTTCCACATTACCATGTGGAGCGTCTGATGGCTCGACGCCATCATCGGGGTAAACGTAGTATCTAGTGAAGTGGAAGGGTTATCCACACTCACAGAGTTCGTGGGAGTCCGTGACTCCTCTGCGGCATAATTGCCGAGACGTCGTTGGTGCTTTCGAGCGGGAGAATTCCGCTGCGAGTCGGCGAACAAAGGGGCGGGGGAAGCCCGTTCACCCCCAGCAGTTGGGAGTTCGCCGGAGGCAGATGCAGAACTTGCACTGCGCTCCGGAACCACAGTGAGGTCACGGGAGCTAACATAGCGCGTGAAATATGGGGAAGATAATTTCCCCATCGCTTTGGCTCTGGCAAACGCCAATCGCATTGCCCTCTCTATCCGAACGTCACGTTTGGAATAGCTGTTGTACAGCTTTCAAAAGTCAGGGAGATGTTTCTCCCCTTCCGCCAAAGCGCGGAACTTCTGCTCTGCCTCTTCGGCATCTTCTCCTTGTAGGAGAACGAAAGGAACCTCGCGGAGGTTCTCAACCAAGGCACCATGTGCCTGTTTCCCGAGGCGATCTCGGTATGAGGTGGCAGTGAACTGCTTCTGCGTGAGAAGTTTTTCCCGGTACCGTTTCCGGCATGCAATATGACGCGGCTGTACAGCCGCAGGGCCAGGGTATGGAAGGCTAAACCCTTCTTTACCTCGTTCTTATCCCACTTTTGGAGGTCACGAGGACCCGCAAAGCGATATTCCACCCGTGAAGGGCGTTTGGGGGCGCGTAATGCAGCCTATCGTGCCTGTGCGGCAAGTTGAGATTCTTGAGCCGCGTCCAACTCATTGGTGATGGTCTCCTTCGGCGACCCGGATTTGCCACCCGAATTGGTAATGGTGGCGCGCTAGTTAGCGCATTTTCCCCACGTGTGGGGGAAAAGATTAGACTGCCGACATCGCCGTTCGGCGTCGTCGGAGCGGTCATCCTTAGGGGAGCTATCCCCAAGGGCCCCCTCCTCTGAGATATCGTCGCCCGAATAGAGGACATCCTCTTCTCGGGGAGAATCATCACCACCTCTATAGGTGCTCATCGACGCCAGAGTTCTGGAAGTTGGGTCTCCAACTATAATCGATTATTGCGTGGCAACAGCATTGATGGGGGAGGATGTAACGGGGTTACATTTGGTTACGTTGGTGTACGTAAATACACAACGGTTAAGGTCAAGTATTGACCAGTCCGAAAGGTTCGGACTTATTGGTTGTTTTAGCCAATCAGGGCGGGAGCCCTTGGTGAAGGCGTGGCAGCTTGCCACGTGTTGGTACACAGGTGGTGTACATACATTTCGGCTAGGTACGGATTAAGTAAGTTCTACCTAGTATTACATATAGTTTACATTAGTTTATTAAGTTAGACTAATTACATATTAAATATAAATCAGTTTCCATTTTACACTATCCAGCTAGGCGTTCGACCTGGAAAGGTCGAGCGTGCTGTGAGTGTTGTAGCAGGGGAGTGCCTCCCCTAGCTAGTACCTACTTAGGGAAGCGTGAAGCTAAAGCGTCACCGTGCGCTAACAGGAAGCTGGGGAAATCTTGGCCCCGAGCGAGAGAGTAATCTCACGCTTAGCCCTTTTTTTAGGGCGTACCGGCTAAGTACCGGCGTATCGCCCCTTAAGGAAAGTCTTCCTTTGTGCGCTATCCGCACCGTGCGTTTATGCACCGGCTACATAATGTCAGCCAGATTCGACCCCGGCGAAGTACTATTGCCTGAAGACAGTCAAGAAAGACCACCAAAATACGATGAGTATGAAGTGGAGGAAGTATTGGGTGTCAGATCGGTCAAGAAGACGTGTTTTGGTTGAATTCACCGGGAATACCTGATCCGCTGGAACGATCGCGAAGAAGCAACTTGGGTCGATGAATTCGATCTGGATTGTGGCACTCTTCCAAGCAAGTCCGAGCGAAATCGAATCAACTGGAATCATTATGGAGCGATTCTGTGGTGGAGCCCAGTCAAAAATCGAACACCGAAGTGTCCGGAACTGAACCACCATCGTGCCCAGCCGACCAACTAACGGAGGGGGTACTACGCAGACCTTCGCCTTGGTGCCGATAAGGTGAGCGATCGGCACTGAAGGACGCCGAGTCCGATTCTTCTCGCGTCTCAAATTGTGTACCCATTGGTATGGATGGCTACAGACTCGGTGGACCGTTGCTTAGTGGAGACTTTAGGGAAGATCGATATGGATGTACCACTTCTGGGGTACTGATCCAAAATTCCAACGAAAGATAATGCGAAATAGCCGATCTGCAAACGAAGCGGAAATCTTCACTCCAAATGCGATTAAATCTGGCACTTCCCCGACAGAGGCAGTAAGTCATCCAGCCAATAGTAAATACTGGAACTTGATTGCAGAGCAATGAGTAATCCATCCAATAAAAGTTTCTGGCACTTGACCGCAGATCGCGATTAGTAACCCAGCCAAAAAATAACCCGCCTACCTTGATCGGGGCCGAACTTGAGTCGTGAGTGAACGTAACGAGTGCTCCCTGTCGTGGGACTTCCGGTGGAGTTATGTCCTGGACGGGCTTAATAAGCGTGAGGGGACCCTGTGGAGAAGTGTATGCAAGATTTTGGGGCCAACTGTTGCGAAAATGGACGGGTCATCCGTAGTAGAAGCGGCACAAGGTACAAGTAAATGATGCTAAGCGACAGACGGATGATATAAAAGGTTTATTGGTCGATGAGGCATATCGGGATGGGTAGAGTTGACTGGTTGATATTAGGTAATTGGTTGATTTTAGGATATAAGCAATAATAAATTCTCCTTTTGCGTCCGATCAGCTAGATCGTCGATTGGGAAGGTGTGATAACTTCGCGCTTCCCTTTCATTGCATACGCACCTCTACACGTCCCAAGCGGGAGCATGTAGTGCATTTTCTGGTTCACCGGAAGACGTAGAGTTTCGAAGAACTCACCCTCAACTCCGCCCGCTGTGTCAGCGGCCTTTTTTTGAAAAGGTTATTGGGAGGGTGATCGATCCAAGTGTTCTCACCTCTTTCCTCATTGATTTGCATCTTTCCTCTAGAAGTTCGGCTGCTTTAAGCGCCTCTTGGGAACTCAAGGTGGTTTTTCGTGAAATTCGTCAATATGCACGTAGAACGTGCAGATCGACCCCCTTCCTCTTATGTTTAGGATAAGAATACAAAATATATTGTGTATTTTCTTAGCGATATAGGCTTGAGAGGCTCGGCGATCAGGTGGTGAAGACTTCCGCCACGTGATCAAGAACACCTTCGCTGATTATCACTAGATTGACACCGCCGATCTGCGATCTTCGAATCCACTCGATCTGCATCGGAATTGCACTAATCTACGTCCCAGTCACCTGGAGAGCGACCCACGCCCAAACCGTCGGATACAGAAGGAGAGCAAGACATAGGCCTGTCACAGGACAACCGTTAATCGGTAGTCCGGGCGCTGTGGGAACGACTGTCCAAGCCTCAAATTTGGCCAGCCGCTCCACCACAACCCTGTTAACCCTCTGCTCCCAATGACTCAGATCGAAACCACTGGCGACTTACGCAACCCGATGTAACACGAACACTATTTTATTTAGCCAATAAAAATCCAATATGTAAATTATATGTAAACCGTGTGCTTTATCTCAAATCCACGTACAAAACACTCCACGCACACGATTGGCCCAAAATAATCTGTCCTTTCAGCCAACCCGATCGATCCGCCTTGAAACTGGTAGACTGGTACAAACTGGTCAAATATTTTTATTTGCACTTCACCACAATTCAAGATCACGAAGTGGAAAATCAAGACTTACAATAGCGTCGATCGGCATGTATACCGATTGACGTAAATATTTGTGATGTTTTATTATGATTACGACTACGAGAGTGTGACGAACTGTGATGAACTGGAGTGATATATCGATGGTAAAATGTGACTTGAGGATGTGGATATTTTTCGATGGCGATGGTATTGATTCTCACGTGTGGATACGGTTGGATGTGGTAAGGGTGGACCTTGATTAACAAGATTAAAGGCTAAGACAGATGGGACCATCGGGTAAACTGAAAATGAAGTTTATTATTGATGAATAAGTGAATGATTACCCTATCGGCAACTACAACGTCAAAGATCGCGATCTCCCCACAGTCGACTGATAATCATGGCTGGATGATCCGTGATCTTGTGGCGAAACTGGTTGCACCAAGGCTGATCCTTGTCAAGCTGATTCAAGGCTTCCATTAAGTTTTCGACCACTGTGTCGCTGTGATAGCCGAGGTACCAAGCTCCTCTTCGGTTAACTCCCCGGCTTTCTCCACGCGACGCTTGACCATATGGAGGACAACTGGGTATAAGAAGATGTCGATGTCGCATTGTCGAGCCTGCATTCCCTCCAGTATGAACTGGCAGATGTGTGGCGAAGCTGACCCAAGAATTTTGGTCGTTTTGCGTCAGCAGCATACCGATCGGCTTAACGGCGATTGGATTGGTGGAAATCCAGGGGGATTTTAAGCCTATCCTGTGCAAGAGGTGTCAAGAACACGGATTTTGGTAAGTCACATGAGATTGCGTGTACCTACATATTTTCATGTTTGTACATATGGGAACATAGGGGGTAGGTAGTTTAGTGTTGATTTTGGCCTTGGGTGTTGTCTTTTTGTTTCGCCTGCTAAGAGCGTTTTTGGTTTTAAGTCTTAATTGTTGGGCCTTTAACTCAACCGGAGGTGGTTTCGACCTGTACATCAGTCGATTCTGCACGCCGCAGAGTGTTTGGGAGCGTAGGGTCGAGTAATCCCCTCCAGCTCATTATACCCGGCCGGGACGCGTTATAGACGCACTTGGCCCGCCGGAAGTCCCTCGACGGGAGTACGCATTGGTCGGATTCCAAAGTTCAAGTTACGCACGTTTGGAAAGTGTAAACAAGTTTTTGGATTGTTATGTGGAGATATCGTTCGTGGAGTGTATCACGTTCTCATTTGGATCTCACTATTGGATTACTGGAGTTTATTTCTCATATTGGTTGGGCTCTACGATCGATTGAGCGATTTGCCCTTTGAAGTATATTTACTTAGAGTATAACTGGTCTTCCCGTACCCAGGGTGAAGAGTTCCGACCAGGCTACACTACCCAGCACGGTCTCACGTTTTTAGACCTCACATCAATTCCCAGCACTGATCCACCAAGTGTGAAACCAGCCCATTCCATCGGGTACACAAGGTGAGATGACGAACGAATCGGAACAGGCATCCTATGCTGATGATCGGTCGTCTGCTAGCAGCGGACGATCAGATCGGATCGTAGGCGAAAGTTCGCGGGGTACCCCCCGTCAGTTGGAAGGCTGGGCACGATGGTGGTCAGGTTCTCGAAACTACGGTGTTCGATTTTGAACTTCACTCCACCACAATGGTGTGCGTGCACGGATCACTTGGTGATCGTGGATATCACCGCGATGATATCTCGCGAAGAATTGATTACAATGAATTAAATGTGGAATCGTTCTGGAGAGGACATAAGAAACGGCTATCGCCTTATGTTCTCGTTGTCGATAAAGATGGCGATGTCCGATCTGTCCGGGTGGAGGACCAGATCGGGATTAATAAGTTTTTTCCTACCCATAAGGCTCCCACCGGAGCCGATCGGGACTATAGCAAGTCTTTCTATAGTTCCGGAAAGGATCAGGACTTTTGTCCTGATCCTATGCATTTAAATGGATGTTTTGATGAAAAGAAAATTAAAGACGAAAACGACTTGGAGACGGATCGGAACGATCCGATCCATTTTCCCAAGGTCCCCAAGCAGAGGCTCAGAATGCCGTCCGAGGAAGACGATTTGGAAGAAAAGTCGCAGGTCGGGGATGGGGTTATCAAGGAAGAAGACCTGACCAGGATGTATTACATCCACGAGTTGAAGCGATTTATTGGTAAAGACCAGGTCATGCGAATTATAGCCCCCCCGATCCCCGATCGCCTTCTCGGACCCACCACCGAGCCGATCCAAAGCGATAGGACGTTGCTATTGGTGAAGAACCTGCTGGCGATGTTCGCTGAGGTCAGCATGAAAGTGCGAAACTTCTACAGCGTACAGAAACTGTTCGATCTGGATACTTGGAGACTGGAGATGTCGATGTCGACCCTCCATGATCATTTGGAGCCGTTGGTGGGAGCAGTTCGCCGCCCAACTCCCACCGTGGCATTTAAGGCCGCTGAAGTCACGGCAGCACACGATGATGTGTGTTCCGATGATAAATCGTTGTATCCGTCTCCACCTGCCTCTAATAGGTCATCGGAGTTGGAGGTCGGTGTTGGGAGGATGACCATGGGGGCGGACCATACCCCCATGGGAGCATAAAAATGACGTGCGACAGCAAGGGGCTGCATGGAAGTCGGGGTCCCAGGAGCTCCCACAGGCTACCGTATCTCCAAAGGAGGATACCAACACGTTGCCCATGAACCAAGCCAACGTCCAAGCCATGTTTGAAGCAATGATGGAGCGGTTCATGGAAGACCGATGTCGATCGCCTCCGCGCCCGCATGCCCAGGACCGATCTGCCCGGTAAAATGTCAATACTTGCCGGGATGTTGATATGGAATCTGTGGCATCAACGGACAAGGCTATCCGAGGTGGCAAACCAGTTGTAAGAGGAAGACGCAAGCCGCAGCCAGCCCGACCGCGCCGATCAATCAAGAATAGTGATGTCGACCGGCGATCCGGATGACCACTATGGGTCAGACGGTGCAGGGGAGGGTAGAACGCGCAAGGCTAACCTAGCCTCCACGACCGCTTTTGATCTCGGATCTACTGCGATCACACGCATTCGCATGGCTGCGACCACGGATATCAAGGAATTTACTGGCAAGGACGCCGATGAGGAGAAAGCCAGGTCGTGGTTCGGTCGGGTCAAGTCGGCTTTCTTACGGGATCAGACATCAAAAAAGGAACGGTGTTTGATCTTCAGGGATCTGCTGAAAGGACCGGCTGTGAACTGGATTCAACAGTTGGGTCGAGATGTCGATCTGACTAGGATCTGCTATGTTCAGAATTTGAGGATCAGGACTGCAACTATGGATTCTCTACCGCCCGCAAATATCACCATATGCTGAAGCGGTGCGATGAAACGCAGATCGAGTACTTGCACCGCTTGAACGTAGCTGCAATTCTCGCCGGGATAGCGATCAAGGAAGGCAAACCACCTACCGGTGCTTCTATGGAGCACGTGAGTCACTACATCAGTACCCTGGACGACCAAGAGCTGGCAGATCAGCTCACTCTGCTGCACCTCAAAGATATGGGGGAAGTGAGCAGAAGTTGCGGACGCTGCAACACTCACGAAGCATGAGGGCGAAGGTCGCCGTTGGATCGGGTCGCTACAGATCTAAGACCCAGACCGATCCGGTGAAGAGGCCCCTGACCAGATCGGCTCGTGCTGTTAAGGCGATCGTGACTGAAGACAGCACTGGATCGGAAGAAGAAAGTAGCGGCCAGTCCAGTCGGGAGTCAGACGAAGACCAGTACCGCCCCGTTTTCGTCATGGAACCTGCCCCAAGAACCAGATAGACGCCTAACCAGGCAGATCGGAAGGGAAGGAGTGGAAACAGGTCCGATCCGGACCGACCTCGCAAGAAGTGTTCTCACTGCGGGTCAAGCAAGCACGATGGTCAGGACTGCTGGAAGACGCTGATATGCAAGAAGTGCGAAAGACGCGGCCACCCCACCGATCACTGCCTCTTCGTGTGAAAGTCATGTGGAGAGATCCACCAGGCTGACCAGTGCAAGATCGAAGGGTTCTTCAATCTGATGCGCAAGTGGTATGTGCCGGGTAAGCACGCGGGGAGGCTTCCACCTGACGTTGAGAGGATGTTAAACTAGAACGCTAGCCAGGTTGGAATCTGGATCGAGCCGAGCGGTCTACGTTTGTCATCTATGCATATGTCGGCAAGGAGAATAAAACCGACAATACATGTTCTATTCTCAATTGCGTCTATCGGGATCATCCGGTCTACAATCTCACGACCGATGAATATTCCCGATCGAAGGTGGTCATTCAGCTGGATCTGCTGCCTGGGGAGTCTCGCGGATAATGGAAGTATCATGCGCCCGACAATTGGTTCAAGCAGGCGAAAGCATGTGGTAAGATTAACAATCAGAAGGCAACGATGTTGCTCGACTCTGGGGACGAAATCTCGATTATCGACTCCGCCTTTGCTCGTAAAGTCGGATGTCGTATAGACGACACCCAGAGACAAGAATGCGTCGGGATCGGTGAAAACTCTTACATGACCGAAGGAAGGACGCGCGTGAAGATCACCATATCGGGTTCGTTGGTCTACTTCTTCAGCGCTTGGGTCGGCAAGCTGGACGGACAGGATGCCCTGTTAGGCATGGATTTTATGGTGCTGGCGGGTATTCGCCTAGATCTGTCTCATGGAGTGCTTACACTCCCGGATGAGGTCCAGATCCAGTTAGCTGGTCGGTGGCACCTATACGGATCGCATACCGATCTGGTCAGGTGGGATCAAGATGCCACCATTCCAGTCGGCCAATCCTCTGACACCCCGGTCGATAAAGGTTTGCTATTAAGGAAGTTATGGGTGAACAGGGGCGACCGGTGGGTGCCGACCTTTGTGAAGAGCGCCGGTCGGTTTGATTACGTTCGAATCACTAATATCGATGACAAGCCGCTTACACCCGACACAATACCATTTTTGGCATGTGGCTAGCGGAAGGGAAGGTGCCAAATAAGGAGGGGTTCGTCTCGATCGGATCGAGACGGTATGTCGAGTGGCGGAACTTGGCATACCAAGCGACCACAGATCTGGTCAGCGATGATGGACAGGTGGAAGAAGATACAACACCTATGGTGGAACGACCCAGCTATGCAACCCCAAAGAAGATGTTAGTTCGAAGAAAGGCACCGCAGTCGCCGGACACGGTGGACCATCAAGCAGATGAGCCAAGGTTCGTCAACGTGGTGGTGTCACAAGAACAGGCGACAGCGGATCCGGGAATAGAAAAAGAAGAAGATGGCATTGCTGGGGCGGACCACGATGGCGCGCCTAAGCAGATCGATGTCGTTGAAAGGCAGCACGCCGATCGGGAACAGCAGTGTTCAACCGATCAGGACGGTCTGGGTGATGTTGCCCCAGAAGACGATCAAGTTTGTATACATGAGGGCGGGGATCAGTACATTCAGGAGCTGGAGAGCCAGATGGCAGTCCTCCCTGAAGTGTCCGCCGATCTGCCCGAAGTCACCTTGTACGATCTGCAAGTGGGTGATCGGGATGTCAACAGCCCCGACCAGATCGATCAGCTTAAGAAGATCATATGGAAGAAGAAGCATCTGCTGATCGGTAAAGGCAATGCCTTCCCCCTGCTGCTCGCGGAGCGATCTGTGACATCAATGTTGGTGATGCCAAGCCGATCGCCCAGCGATGCCGACGTGTGGCGCCACAGTACCGCGAAAAACTGTCCGATCTTATTAAAGAACTGTTGGCTACCAAGATCATTAAGCCGTCGACCTCTCCGTGAGCCTCACGATCGTTATTGTAATCAAGAAGAACGGCGTCGATATCACGTTTTGCATCGATTATCGGTTGGTAAATCGGTTGACCAAGCTTATGGTGTACCCGATGCCGCTGATTATCGATCTGCTGATAGATCTTGGCAAGACCCTATGGTATTGATCGCTGGATATGGCAAGTGGATTTTGGGTAGTTTCGATGACCGATCGGGCTCGCGAGATTTCCGCATTTGTTACGCCGTTCGGTCTGTTCGAATGGAACCGTATGCCGTTCGGTTTGAAGAACTCGCCCCAGATCTACCAGAGGCTGATCGACAATGCACTGTATTGACACTTCAAGATCAGTACCGATCTGGGCCCCACCGAAAACCATGATGTATTTACGGAGGGTGAACCCGATCGGGAAAGGAGACCGTCCGTTCTGGGGAGGCGATCGTATATCGACGACATACTGATCCCTGCTTCGTCATGGAGCGATCTGTGCGAGAAGGTCGAACGGTTGTTGGAGACATGCGATCGCTGGAACCTGTCTATCAGTGCTGTGAAGAGTTTTTTAGGAATATCCAAGGTCGCCTATTTGGGTCATATGGTGTCAATCAATGGGCTGGAGGCTAGCCCTAAGGATCTGGAGTCACTGAGCAACCTCCCGTTTCCCATATCACTGAAGGCAATGCAGTCCTTCTTAGGGAGCTTAAATTACTACAGCCGCTTCATTGAAGACTTCGCTATTAACGCGGCCGTGCTGTACGAGCTCCGGGTAGTCGACTATCATATGTTGCGCGAAGGAGATCGGGCAACTTTACGAGAGGGCTGCGACTCTGATCTGCCTGCAGATTTTCCGCAGGTGAAGGCAGATGACCACATGAAGCGTGCACAGTTTGATTTCGGTATGCTGAAGGCCAAGATGGCGACGGCACCTATTCTCAGGCACTTCGATCTGGATAAAATGTCGATCGTCATTGTGTATGCTAGTAAGTGGTCCATTTCTGCCACTCTAGTGCAAGAACATGATGGTGTGTACCACCCGGTCACTTTTACGAGCCGGACGTTGAAGCCGAACGAAGTCAACTATGGGATCGTCGAAAAGAAAGTTCTGGCTTTACTACGGATTTTGGATGTGTGCTATAATCTGCTGGTCGGCCGATATGTAAAGGTTCTTTCGAGAAGGTCGACATTGGCCTGGCTATTATCGGCCAATGGGATCGACGGTCGGCTCGGCAGATGGTCATCGATCCTGTCACAGTGGTACCTCGAGGTCGTCAAGTGCACCAAGGGAGAGGAAGAGATATTGGGCACATTGGCTGCCAGTATCACCCCTCGGTACGAAGTGGATGAAGCTCTGATGGCGATTGCCCCGAGGAAGCAACCTCGACAGTCAATCTAGATGCCGCCACCGATCGTCAATAGGGATGAGGAACTCCTGGTCTTGAGTTTCGACGGATCGGCTAGCGTGAAGAAGAAGGTCGTCTCCTGTAGTGCCATACTGTGGAAGTTACCACAATGGTCTATAGTAGCAGCCGCCGCTGATTTCACGCCCGACATAACGGTCAACGAGCCGGAATATCGGGGGCTCCTTCTATGTCTCGATCTGCTGTCATCACAAAAGAAAGGTCGGATCATCATATGTGGTGCCTCCAACCTAGGGATAAGGCAGAGACCCGGGGAGATCGACTGTAGGCACCACGGCTGAAGTTGCTGAATTATCGGGTGATGAAGGCACTGAAAGACTACCCCAACCCCGAGCTATTGCACGTGAAACGGGATTGGAACAGAAGCGCCGATCACCTCGCGACCCAAGCTATGCGGGACCAGATCGGGGCGACGATCACCGAGGAGGCCGTTCTACTTGAACTTATGGACATAAACAGGCTTCCGGAGGTGATCAAGCCCAAGGACAGCCCTGGTCAGGTTCATGTGATGAACGCAACCAGATCGCGATCTCGGAAGTCTCGCCGATCGTTCCCAAAGGAAAGGCTGAGTGAGTACGTTGTACAACAGCTAAGGGCGGAACGGATCCTCAAGGCGCAGGACGAAGAAGAGTGGATCGTCAACTTGAAGGCGTATCTACGCGGTGAACTGTCCAAGTTAACGAATGATCAAGCGAAGGAGTGTACCAAGATCGCGGACAGTTACGATGTGGATGACAATGGATTGCTGTATTACTGCCGTGACATTGATCAAGACAGTGCCGATCGAGATCGACTAGCGAAACTGGTGATCCCTGAGTTGCTACAGCCGGATGTCCTTCATCACTACCATGTGAGTCTAGAAGGGGGACATCAAGGCATAGGCAGGACATACCACAAGATCAGGGCCCACTTTCACTGGAGAGGACTTTTTCGGAGCGTGCAGAATATGTGGGCTGTTGCACAGATTGCGAGACCGGAAAGGACAGACCGATAATCAAGGGCCGATCGCCCGGAAATATCGAGGATACCTACCCTTTCCAGGTGGTAGCAATGGATCACATACCGTCACTACCCAGATCGACACGCGGCAACACTGAGGTGCTGATCTGGATCGACCTATTCACTGTTCTGGTGATCGCAAAGGCTAGTGCATGCCGATCTGCGGAGCAGATCGCCCAGAGTTACGAGGAATGCGTGTTCAGAAGGTTCGGCGCCAGCGAAGTTATTAGACACTATCGGGAACCCGGTTTTATGGCTGAGGTGTTCCGATCGTTCAATAGCATGCTAGGCCAGAAGCAGAGCGCGACGATGGCATATCGTCCGCAAGCTAACGGATCGGCTGAACGCATGGTGCAGACAATAACAAGAGCAATCAAGATGTATGTGGCCGATCCAGACCAATGTGACTGGGATGAGTATGCAGAGAGACTGGTATTGGCACTCAACTCTTCAACCGATCGGGTCCGAGGAGAAACGCCTTTCTATATGGCGTATGGATGGGAACCTCGATAGAAACTTGAAGCGGCGATACCGATCGGCTGCACTCGGACCCGATCGGTTGAAGAGTTGAGTGCCAATACCAGTCTCTCTGCATACTCATCCCAGTCACATTGGTCTGGATCGGCCACATACATCTTGATTGCTCTTGTTATTGTCTGCACCATGCGTTCAGCCGATCCGTTAGCTTGCGGACGATATGCCATCGTCGCGCTCTGCTTCTGGCCTAGCATGCTATTGAACGATCGGAACACCTCAGCCATAAAACCGGGTTCCCGATAGTGTCTAATAACTTCGCTGGCGCCGAACCTTCTGAACACGCATTCCTCGTAACTCTGGGCGATCTGCTCCGCAGATCGGCATGCACTAGCCTTTGCGATCACCAGAACAGTGAATAGGTCGATCCAGATCAGCACCTCAGTGTTGCCGCGTGTCGATCTGGGTAGTGACGGTATGTGATCCATTGCTACCACCTGGAAAGGGTAGGTATCCTCGATATTTCCGGGCGATCGGCCCTTGATTATCGGTCTGTCCTTTCCGGTCTCGCAATCTGTGCAACAGCCCACATATTCTGCACGCTCCGAAAAAGTCCTCTCCAGTGAAAGTGGGCCCTGATCTTGTGGTATGTCCTGCCTATGCCTTGATGTCCCCCTTCTAGACTCACATGGTTGTGATGAAGGACATCCGGCTGTAGCAACTCAGGGATCACCAGTTTCGCTAGTCGATCTCGATCGGCACTGTCTTGATCAATGTCACGGCAGTAATACAGCAATCCATTGTCATCCACATCGTAACTGTCCGCGATCTTGGTACACTCCTTCGCTTGATCATTCGTTAACTTGGACAGTTCACCGCGTAGATACGCCTTCAAGTTGACGATCCACTCTTCTTCGTCCTGCGCCTTGAGGATCCGTTCCGCTCTTAGCTGTTGTACAACGTACTCACTCAGCCTTTCCTTTGGGAACGATCGGCGAGACTTCCGAGATCGCGATCTGGTTGCGTTCATCACATGAACCTGACCAGGGCTGTCCTTGGGCTTGATCACCTCCGGAAGCCTGTTTATGTCCATAAGTTCAAGTAGAACGGCCTCCTCGGTGATCGTCGCCCCGATCTGGTCCCGCATAGCTTGGGTCGCGAGGTGATCGGCGCTTCTGTTCCAATCCCGTTTCACGTGCAATAGCTCGGGGTTGGGGTAGTCTTTCAGTGCCTTCATCACCCGATAATTCAGCAACTTCAGCCGTGGTGCCTACAGTCGATCTCCCCGGGTCTCTGCCTTATCCCTAGGTTGGAGGCACCACATATGATGATCCGACCTTTCTTTTGTGATGACAGCAGATCGAGACATAGAAGGAGCCCCCCGATATTCCGGCTCGTTGACCGTTATGTCGGGCGTGAAATCAGCGGCGGCTGCTACTATAGACCATTGTGGTAACTTCCACAGTATGGCACTACAGGAGACGACCTTCTTCTTCACGCTAGCCGATCCGTCGAAACTCAAGACCAGGAGTTCCTCATCCCTATTGACGATCGGTGGCGGCATCTAGATTGACTGTCGAGGTTGCTTCCTCGGGGCAATCGCCATCAGAGCTTCATCCACTTCGTACCGAGGGGTGATACTGGCAGCCAATGTGCCCAATATCTCTTCCTCTCCCTTGGTGCACTTGACGACCTCGAGGTACCACTGTGACAGGATCGATGACCATCTGCCGAGCCGACCGTCGATCCCATTGGCCGATAATAGCCAGGCCAATGTCGACCTTCTCGAAAGAACCTTTACATATCGGCCGACCAGCAGATTATAGCACACATCCAAAATCCGTAGTAAAGCCAGAACTTTCTTTTCGACGATCCCATAGTTGACTTCGTTCGGCTTCAACGTCCGGCTCGTAAAAGTGACCGGGTGGTACACACCATCATGTTCTTGCACTAGAGTGGCAGAAATGGACCACTTACTAGCATACACAATGACGATCGACATTTTATCCAGATCGAAGTGCCTGAGAATAGGTGCCGTCGCCATCTTGGCCTTCAGCATACCGAAATCAAACTGTGCACGCTTCATGTGGTCATCTGCCTTCACCTGCGGAAAATCTGCAGGCAGATCAGAGTCGCAGCCCTCTCGTAAAGTTGCCCGATCTCCTTCGCGCAACATATGATAGTCGACTACCCGGAGCTCGTACAGCACGGCCGCGTTAATAGCGAAGTCTTCAATGAAGCGGCTGTAGTAATTTAAGCTCCCTAAGAAGGACTGCATTGCCTTCAGTGATATGGGAAACGGGAGGTTGCTCAGTGACTCCAGATCCTTAGGGCTAGCCTCCAGCCCATTGATTGACACCATATGACCCAAATAGGCGACCTTGGATATTCCTAAAAAACTCTTCACAGCACTGATCGACAGGTTCCAGCGATCGCATGTCTCCAACAACCGTTCGACCTTCTCGCACAGATCGCTCCATGACGAAGCAGGGATCAGTATGTCGTCGATATACGATCGCCTCCCCAGAACGGACGGTCTCCTTTCCCGATCGGGTTCACCCTCCGTAAATACATCATGGTTTTCGGTGGGGCCCAGATCGGTACTGATCTTGAAGTGTCAATACAGTGCATTGTCGATCAGCCTCTGGTAGATCTGGGGCGAGTTCTTCAAACCGAACGGCATACGGTTCCATTCGAACAGACCGAACGGCGTAACAAATGCGGAAATCTCGCGAGCCCGATCGGTCATCGAAACTACCCAAAATCCACTTGCCATATCCAGCGATCAATACCATAGGGTCTTGCCAAGATCTATCAGCAGATCGATAATCAGCGGCATCGGGTACACCATAAGCTTGGTCAACCGATTTACCAACCGATAATCGATGCAAAACGTGATATCGACGCCGTTCTTCTTGATTACAATAACGATCGTGAGGCTCACGGAGAGGTCGACGGCTTAATGATCTTGGTAGCCAACAGTTCTTTAATAAGATCGGACAGTTTTTCGCGGTACTGTGGCGCCACACGTCGGCATCGCTGGGCGATCGGCTTGGCATCACCAACATTGATGTCACAGATCGCTCCGCGAGCAGCAGGGGGAAGGCATTGCCTTTACCGATCAGCAGATGCTTCTTCTTCCATATGATCTTCTTAAGCTGATCGATCTGGTCGGGGCTGTTGACATCCCGATCACCCACTTGCAGATCGTACAAGGTGACTTCGGGCAGATCGGCGGACACTTCAGGGAGGACTGCCATCTGGCTCTCCAGCTCCTGAATGTACTGATCCCCGCCCTCATGTATACAAACTTGATCGTCTTCTGGGGCAACATCACCCAGACCGTCCTGATCGGTTGAACACTGCTGTTCCCGATCGGCGTGCTGCCTTTCAACGACATCGATCTGCTTAGGCGCGCCATCGTGGTCCGCCCCAGCAATGCCATCTTCTTCTTTTTCTATTCCCGGATCCGCTGTCGCCTGTTCTTGTGACACCACCACGTTGACGAACCTTGGCTCATCTGCTTGATGGTCCACCGTGTCCGGCGACTGCGGTGCCTTTCTTCGAACTAACATCTTCTTTGGGGTTGCATAGCTGGGTCGTTCCACCATAGGTGTTGTATCTTCTTCCACCTGTCCATCATCGCTGACCAGATCTGTGGTCGCTTGGTATGCCAAGTTCCGCCACTCGACATACCGTCTCGATCCGATCGAGACGAACCCCTCCTTATTTGGCACCTTCCCTTCCGCTAGCCACATGCCAAAAATGGTATTGTGTCGGGTGTAAGCGGCTTGTCATCGATATTAGTGATTCGAACGTAATCAAACCGACCGGCGCTCTTCACAAAGGTCGGCACCCACCGGTCGCCCCTGTTCACCCATAACTTCCTTAATAGCAAACCTTTATCGACCGGGGTGTCAGAGGATTGGCCGACTGGAATGGTGGCATCTTGATCCCACCTGACCAGATCGGTATGCGATCCGTATAGGTGCCACCGACCAGCTAACTGGATCTGGACCTCATCCGGGAGTGTAAGCACTCCATGACACAAATCCAGGCGAATACCCGCCAGCACCATAAAATCTATGCCTAACAGGGCATCCTGACCGGCCAGCTTGCCGACCCAAGCGCTGAAGAAGTAGACCAACGAACCCGATATGGTGATCTTCACGCGCGTCCTTCCTTCGGTCATGTAAGAGTTTTCACCGATCCCGACGCATTCTTGTCTCTGGGTGTCGTCTATACGACATCCAACTTTACGAGCAAAGGCGGAGTCGATAATTGAGATTTTGTCCCCAGAGTCGAACAACATCGTTGCCTTCTGATTGTTAATCTTACCACATGCTTTCGCCTGCTTGAACCAATTGTCGGTT
The DNA here is from genome assembly GCA_026184515.1 of Peronosclerospora sorghi. Lineage (NCBI taxonomy): Eukaryota > Oomycota > Peronosporomycetes > Peronosporales > Peronosporaceae > Peronosclerospora > Peronosclerospora sorghi. Next base: position 1,096,154 of record CM047587.1, on the reverse strand, counting down.
TTATTCTCCTTGCCGACATATGCATAGATGACAAACGTAGACCGCTCGGCTCGATCCAGATTCCAACCTGGCTAGCGTTCTAGTTTAACATCCTCTCAACGTCAGGTGGAAGCCTCCCCGCGTGCTTACCCGGCACATACCACTTGCGCATCAGATTGAAGAACCCTTCGATCTTGCACTGGTCAGCCTCGTGGATCTCTCCACATGACTTGCACACGAAGAGGCAGTGATCGGCGGGGTGTCCGCGTCTTTAGCACTTCTTGCATATCAGCGTCTTACAGCAGTCCTGACCATCGTGCTTGCTTGACCCGCAGTGAGAACACTTCTTGCGAGGTCGGTCCGGATCGGACCTGTTTCCACTCCTGCCCTTCCGATCCGCCTGGTGAGGCGTCGATCTGGTTCTTGGGGAAGGTTCCATGACGAAGATGTGGCGATATTGGTCCTTGTCTGACTCCCGACTGGACTGGCTGCTACTTTCTTCTTCCGATCCAGTGCTGTCTTCAGTCACGATCGCCTTAACAGCACGAGCCGATCTGGTCAGGGGCCTCTTCACCGGATCGGTCTGGGTATTAGATCTGTAGCGACCCGATCCAACGGCGACCTTCGCCCTCATGCTCCGTGAGTGTTGCAACGTTCGCACCGTCTGCTACACTTACCCCACATCTTTGAGGCGCAGCAGAGTGAGCTGATCTGCCGGCTCTTGGTCATCAAGGGTACTGATATAGTGACCCACGTGCTCCATTGCGGCACCGGTCGGCGGGTTGCCTTCCTTGATCGCTATCCCGGCGCGAATTGCAGCCGCGTTCAAACGGTGCAAGTACTCAACGACGTTTCGTCGCCCCGCTTCTGCATATGATGGTATTTGCGGGTGGTAGAGAATCCGGAGTTGCAGTACTGCCCCTCAAATTCTGAACATAGCAGATCCCAGTCAGATCGGACATCCCGACTCAACTTTTGGATCCAGTTCGCCGCCGGTCCTTTCAGCAGATCTCTGAAGATCAAAGACCGTTCCTTTTTCGGTGTCTGATCCCGCAAGAAAGCAGACTTGACCCGACCAAACCACGATCTGGCTTGCTCCTTGTCGATGTCCTTGCCAGTGAAATCCTTGAGATCAGTGGCAGCAGCCAGGCGAATGCTTGGGATCGCAGTAGATCCAAAATCAAAGGATGCCGTAGAGGCTAGGTTAGCCCTGCGCGTTCTGCCCACACCTGAACCGTCTGACCCATAGTGGTCATCCGGTTCGCCGATCGACTACATGTCGAAATCGCTGTTTTTTGCTTCATTGGCGCGGTCAGGTTGGCTGCGGCTTGCGTCTTCCTCTGCCAACTGGTCTGCCATCTCGGGTAGCCTTATCCGTTGATGTCACTGACTCCATATCAACATCCCGGCAAGTATTGACTTTTCCGGGCAGATCGGTCCTGGCATGCGGGCGTGGAGGCGATCGGCATCTTTCTCCCATGAAACGCTCCATCATTGCCTCAAACATGGCTTGGACGTTAGCTTGGGTCATGGGCAGCGTGTTGGCACCCTCCTTTGGAGGTACTGAAACCTGTGGGGGCTCCTGGGGCCCCGACCGGCATGCAGCCCCATGCTTCCGCACGTCCTTTATGCTCCCATGGGGGTATGATCCACCCCCATGGTCATCCGCTCAACACCTACCTCCAACTCCGATGAGCTATTAGAGGCAGGTGGAGACTGATACAGCGATTTATCATAGGAAAACACATCATCGTGTGCTGCCGTGGCGTCAGCGACCCTCAATGCCTCGGTGAGAGTTGGGCGGCGAACTGCTCCCACCAACGGCACCAAATGATCATGGAGGGTCGACATCGACATCTCCAGCTTCCAAGTGTCCAGATCAAACAGCTTATGTACGTTGGCGAGGTTTTGCACTTTCATGCCGACCTCAGCCAACATTACCAGCAGTTTCTTACCAAATAGCAACGGCCGATCGCTTTGGATCGGCTCGGTGGTGGGTCCGAGAATTCGATCGGGGATCTGGGGGTTTAATATCTGCATGACCTGGTATTCACGAAAAAATCGCTTCAACTCGTGGATGTAATACATACTGGTCAGGTCTTCTTCATTGATAACCCCATCCCCGACCTGCGACTTTTCTTTCAAGTCATCTTGATCGGGTGGAATTCTGAGCCTCTGCTTGGGGACCTTGGGAGGGTGGATGTGATCGTTCCGGTCAGCCAAGTCATTTTCATCTTTTTCCCCCATCAAAACGTTCATTCAAATGCATAGGATCAGGACAAATTCCTGATCCTTTCCGGAACTATTGCAAGACTTGCTATAGTCCCGATCGGCTCCGGCGGGAGCCTTATGGGGAGGAAAAACTTATTAATCCCGATCTGGTCCTCCACCCGGCCAGATAGGACATCGCCATCCTTATCGGCAACGAGAACATAAGGCGATAGCCGTTCCTTATGTACTCTCCAGAACGATTCCACATTTAATTCATTGTAATCAATTTTTGACGAGATATCATCTCGGTGATATCACGATCACCAAGTGATCCGGGCACGCGCACCATTGTGGTGGAGTCAAGTTCAAAATCGAACACTGTAGTGTCGAGAACCTGACCACTATCGTGCCCAGCCTTCCAACTGACGGGGGGGGGTACCCCGCGAACCTTCGCCTACGATCCGATCTGATCGTCCGCTGCTAGCAGACGACCGATCATCAGCATAGGATGCCTGGTCCGACTCGTTCGTCATCTCACTTTGTGTACCCGATGGAATGGGTTGGTTACACACTTGGTGGATCGTCGCTGTGAATTGATTTGGGTCTTAAAATGTGAGACCGTGCTGTTAGTGTACACTGGGCGTAACTCTTCACCCTGGGTACGGGCAGACCAGTTATATTCGATTTAGTATGCTCCAAAGACAGATCGATCAACCGATCGTATATCCCAACCAATGCGAGAATAAAAGACCAAGATTCCAATATGGAGATCCAACGAGAACGTAACAAACTCCCCGAACGATATCTCCACGTAACAATCCAAAAACTTGTTTACGCGTTCCAAACATGCGTGACTTGGGATTGCGAAGCCGACCAATGCGTACTCCCGTCGAGGGACTTCCGGCGGGCCAAGTGCGTCTGTAACGCGTCCCGGCCGGGTATAATGAGCTAGATGGATTACTCGACCCTCCTCTCCCAAACACTTCGCGTCGTGAAGAGGCGACCAACGTACTTAGCAAAGATGCTAACGACTTCCTTGTTGTGAGTTAAAAGGCCAAAAAATAACTAACCAATCCTATCTCCCTACGGTCCCCAATATATACAAACATGAAATATGTAAGTACACGCAATATCATGTGACTTACCAAAATCTGTGTTGTTCTTGACACTTCTTGCACACGATAGGCTTAAAATTGAATCCACTTCACCACATTACCTGGTGGAGTAGACTCGGATGGATGCATGGAAATTGGAAACTGTGAGATCGGGCCGCTACCGTTGTGCGGGGCTGTGGTGAAGTGAAGGTGAAATGTTTTAACTATCATGCACCAGTGTACGGTTAATCAAATTGGAGCGATCGGGTTGGCTGAAAGGGGGGAATATTTTTGGCTAATCGTGTGACTGGAGTGTAAGGTACGCAGATTTAAGGTGATTCACACGATTTTGCATGAAGGTTACATATTGGTTCATAATTGGATATTAAATATAGTGTTCTTTTTTCTTTGGTTCGCATAAGTCACCGTCCTACCGTGGAGTTATTGGGAGCAGAGGGTTAACACGGTCCCATCTAGCTCCTTTTTCTTGTCCAGGACACGTTAGGACCATCGGAAGTCCCATGACGGGTAGCGCTCCACTTCGTTCACCCACTCCTCAAGCCCCACACGAGTGGTTGAGTCCAGTTCGAAATCGAACACCGAAGTGTCCGGAACTTGACCACCATCGCGCCCAGCCGACCAACATACGGGGGGAGTACCCCGCGAACCTTGGCCTGAATGCCGATCGGGCGATCGATCGTCACTGCAGGACGCCGAGTCCGATTTATCTTCCATCTCACCTTGTGCACCAATTGGTGTGGGTGGTCACACACTCGGTGGACCGTCGCTTAGTAGGGATCTTGGCAGGTACCAATATGGGTGTACCGCTTCTGGGGTACTTGAACCGAAAAACCAACGAAAAGATAATCCAATGTATCCGATCTCCAGATGGAGCGGGAATAGTCACTCCTAATGCGGGTAAAATATGGGGCTTGACTGCACGCAGCAGTGAGTAACCCAGCCAATAGAATCTTGGTACTTGCCTGCAGATCGCAGTGAGTAACTGTGGTGGAGTCAAGTTCGAAATCGAATACATTTGTATCGACAACCTGACCACCACCATCGTGCCCAGCCTTCCAACTTACGGGGGGGGGACCCCGCGGACCTCCATTCGAAATCTGGTCCGATCGTCCGCTGCTGGCAGACGGCCGGTCATCATCCAAAGACACTTGGTCCGATTCACTTAAGTTCATCTCACCTTGTGTACCCGATGGAATGGGATAGTTACACACTCGGTGGGTCGGGATCGCAGATCGATCTGATTCTGTCTTGAATATCGGAGACCGTGCTGGATAGGTGTACCTAGGACGGAACTCTTCACCCCAGGTACGTACAGACCAGAAACACTTCCAAAAGATAAATTCCAATAGGTCGATCGTCCAAACGATCTAGACCTGACCAATACGAAATAATAGAGGGTAGACCAATCAACCGGTCTAGCCCCTCACCAATATGAGAGAATACCAAAACCGGTCTAAACTCCAACCAATGTTACAATAAGCCAATATGTCCACGTAAAGACCCAATATGCCCGTGAAACTCCACAAACGATATCTCCACGCCAAGACCAATCCAGTGAATAGCACGTTCCAAACGTACTTGAGTTAAAGTGTCGAGATCGCCAAAGCGTACTCCCGTCGAGGGACTTCCGGTGGCCAAGGGTGGAGAAGCGTGCCCAAAATTTGGCACACTTCTGGTCAAGTTTTGTCAAGGCATTTGGTATAATTTCGGATTGGTTTGAACAAAGGGGGCTTTTCAGCCTATCAGACTCAAGAAGTGTCAAGAACTCAAGTTTTGGTGAGTCACCCGACTTTGGGTATTTTACATATTTTTGTGGGGGTACATTTAGGGACTATAGGGTAGTAGTATTTTAGTTATGGTTTTTCCAAGTAAGAGGCTTTTGGTTGTGGTTTTACCTTTTAGGACAGAGGTTATACATTTAAGTAAGGAAATCTTTTAGCTTTCGGATAAGTGGATGAAACCTCTTCTGGTACTCTTTCGGCGCGATTCTTTAGAATGGCGCACACAAAATAATCTTGGTTCACACCACAGCTAGGGGTCGCCGTTCTTCCCCATTCATACACTAGTCGCCTCCGCTCGCCGCGGAGTGTTTGGGCGCACAGGATCGAATTATCCCCTCTCGCCCATTATACCCGGTCTGGACGCGCTGCACGCGCACTTTGGCCACCGGAAGTCCCTCGACGGGAGTACGATTTGGCGATCTCAACACCTCAACTCAAGTACGTTTGGAACGTGCTATTCACTCGATTGGTCTTGGCGTGGAGATATCGATTGTGGAGTTTCACGAGCATATTGGGTCTTTACGCGGACATATTGGCTTATTGTAACATTGGTTGGAGTTTAGACTGGTTTTGATCTTCTCTTATATTGGTCAGGGGCTAGACCGGTTGATTGGTCTACCCTCTATTATTTCGTATTGGTCAGGTCTTGATCGTTTGGACGATCTACCTATTGGAAGTTATCTCTTGGAAGTGTTTTTGGTCTGTTTGTGTCTGTGGTGAAGAGTTCCGTCCCAGAGATACCTAACCAGATCGGTCTTCTATATTCAAGACCGCATCGATCCAATCTGCGATCCCGATCCACCGAGTGTGTAACTAGCCCATTCCATCGGGTACGCAAGGTGAGATGGACACTAAACAATCAGACCATGCGGGTTCAGATGACGACCGGTCGTCTGCTGCAACAGATGATCGGACCAGATCTCGAGTGGTGGTCCGCGGAGTACCCCCTCCGAAAGTTGGAAGGCTGGGCGCGATGGTGGTAGTCAGGTTAT
>CM047587.1:1016733-1076287 GCA_026184515.1 Peronosclerospora sorghi | reverse complement strand
CTCCCTACGGTCCCAATATGTACCCACATGAAAATATGTAAAATACCCAATGTCAGGTGACTCACCAAAATTGCGTTCTTGACACTCATTGAATCTGATAGGCTAAAAAGCCCCCCTTGTTTCGACCAATCCGAAATTCGACCATCTGCCTTGACCAAACGTGATCGATTTGTGGTACACTTCACCACACAAGGCTCCATCTGGTCATGATCAAATTCTTCCCTATAAGAATGGGCGATAGAACGTTCTGATGAATCATCGTGTCGATCAAGACGTGGACAGATTCGCATGCGGTGTTCTCCACTATCAGTTGTCATCGGATTGGATGACTGATGAGAGCTGTGCGAACTCGATGAGTTACTCCAATGCGTTCCATATAAGTGCATCCGTCGCGGTGTAATTGAAATTGTACGATGGGAATCTGTAAGACGCGCTAGAATAGAGAAGTCCAAATGAATCCCTCGAGACATAAGGATTGAGTACAATCCGTGGATGTTGCATCGCAACAATTCCTCATCTTCTTCCACCTTTTCTTCTTCCTTCTCTTCATTAATGCGAGGCTATGTCACATCTGGAGATCCCAATTTCGAACTTAAACTGTCTCGGCAGATGTCATCACTTGTCTTTAAGCGCAAACGGGAGCACAGCAAATCATTAAACGAAGTATCAAGAGACCCATGATTGTTGTTACTGGTCGAAGCCGAGGGCAAGAGAGACCATTCACTGCATACTGAGAACAAACTTAGCAATTAATGATTGTGATAGGACGGCAAAATATAAAATTAATAGAATGCACCATTGGTGTCGGCGAACTGCTCAATGCAAACTCATGGCTGTCGTCTCGTGTTTCACATAACCGCTTCGAAATTGGATCATCAGCACCAAGAATGGATGCGACGCTTTTCGGGTGCATGTATGTGAAAGACTGCTCGACGGGCTGGATTTTGTACGTATTTAGAGGGTTAAACCCATGGGTTTAGACTTGCATGGTTGAAGAAGATAGATACTACTGTTACCTACATAACGACATTGTTCCCCAACCGTCACGAAACACGTGAGTGACTGATTGTACGTACGTCCGGTCGCGTCGTACAATGAGCACGAAGCAATGCTCGAACACGAACGTGGACTCGTCCAGGCAAAGCACGAAAGTGGACGAACGACGACGGCAAGTTGGTGCGCAGAGTGCCCAACATTTGTACCCCTCTATCTTACAGTTTTCTGTTAAGTAGTGCATGAAGCGCAAGTGCACGGGAGTCGCTATGGTGACGAAACGTTGCGAGCGTTCTGATAGCGAAGAAGACGTGAAGATCGTCGATACTGGCGCTCGTGCAGACGCTTCCGAGGATGGAGATACCTTGTCTAGTCTAAGTGAAGTGGATAGCGACGACGAAGAATAGGAGGACGAAAGCGACGCAGAGGAAGAGGATGACGAAAGCGACGAAAGGAAGAAGACGAAAGCAACGGAATGGAAAGTATAGGTATTGATGACGACTACGAGAGCGCGGCCGGCTCTATTGATTCGTTTTCCAAGAGCCGCAGCGAGTCCAGAAGCTCCTCCGCTCGTCGATTTGGTAATGGGGACAAAAAGAAGATACAAAAACGTAAACTAGAGCATTAAGAGCGCAGCAAGCGCTTGAATCGGCGTCGGAGGATTGCCGACATCATTTCCAACGATGATCTCGACGTCATCACGCGTAAAGCTCGTGAAGAAGAAGCGAAGCGAGCTAAAAACATTGATGCGTTACTAGGAAATTTTTCCACGTTGTCAGAGGAGCAATTAGCAGTAACTGTTGAAGAGAAGACACATACGTGTGTCTTAACCCAGTGACGAGCCATGGGGCGCCACCAACACGCGACGAAGGTTCGGACGATGCTCCGATATTTGTGTACAAAGAGCTAGTGGAGAAGATCAAGCCTCATCAGATTAATGGTGCTCGGTTTCTGTGGAGTCATATTACCGTGGAACCGGATGGTTTTGGCTGTGTCTTAGCAGACTTTATGGGAATGGGAAATACCCTGCAGGTTATAACGACTGTCATATCGTGGCGTACGTGATATATCACGTACCTAATAGATTAGAACATACATCTTTTATATTACATGTCTAAGTCATGACGTCGTACGATATAGAGTACGCCATGACGTCATACGTAGAATGTTCTAGAGCGATAGGCTTAAATAGTAGCACAGCTAGCGAACTAAGAACCTAACTATCACTTTTAAATTTACATCGAGCTTCACATCTGGTAGCACTTGTCGGTCTTCACCGCTTCCTCGCCGCCCCGCCGCCGCCCATCCGCCGTGCAAGCCGTCCCCGCAGCACCGCCGCTTCCGCCGTTTCCGCCGCCGTGCTTGCCGTCCCCGCAGCACCGCCGTGCTAGCCGCTCAAGAGCAGTGACTTGGAGTGTCCACGTCAGTCCCGATCTTTTTTGAGGGCAGGGACTCCATTTCATTGGCTGTAAATCCTTCCTGGTCATTGATACTGCCGCCGTTATCGGGACGTTGTATTTAGACTATAAATCGTCTTGTTTCCGTAATAATTCAGTTGGGTTAAAGGAAAGGTCTGCGCTTCAGTTCATGACCCGCCACTCGCACAAGAAACCCGCGAAGACAAACACCGCCGACTCGTTTGCCCTGCTGTCCGTGCAGAAGCCGGACGCCGCTGATAATTGTCGCGCCGACCTTATCGAATCAATCCCTCGAACCAGCCACATTCTCTGCCGGTTCGAGAAGCACTTGGATACGGCTCAGCGCACCGACTCGCGCAAGAACATTAAGGCTCGCCTACTAGCGCACGCCAGTGACATGCTCAGCTTCGAGAGCACTGTAAGCTTACTAATCTATCGCGAGATTGCTAAGCACAAGGCCGAAAACACCCCGGTCGCCAAGTAGACGAAGTCCTTAAAACCTGGATCAAAAGTTGTCAATAGAAGTAATTAACTAGTTAATATCAATATATAACTTATATTAGCTAAATTATGTCTTCTCCAATGAATTCCGATCAGCATGCCCAATTGCTGTTTACTATGGTTGCGACCATGGAAAAACAAGCAAAGTTACTGGAACAGATGCAAAAGTCAAAACAATTTTCGGAAATCAAGCTTGAAGGTGTAAAACTTCCGACATATGGAGGTAGATTGCACGAATCGTTCCAGCTCTTTAAAGAGCAAGTGGAGCAATAATTCTTCGCTAGAGGAGTGGAATGGAAGAGCAAAGAGCTCGCACAGGAATTCTTGCCGTTCTGGGAGGAACATTGAAGCAAGGTGCCGCTCAGTGGTATGTGATGCAAAAGCAGTACATCACAACAGTAGATGACTTTTTCAGCAAAGTCGAACAAGAATTCGTTCCTACTGATTTGCAAGAGCATTTTCGCGAAGATATAAATAATCTCATAGAGCGCGACTGCAAGGATTTGCCAGATTATTAAGCAAATTTCGACACCTAGCCACCCAAGTCCGAGACATGAGCGCGTTGGACCAAATCATGTACTTCCTTGTAGACTTTCCAGTCGTACGAAAAAAGAGGTTCAGTATCGTCGCTGTGCAACATTGTCCGAAGCAATTACTGTTGCGTTATACTTTGACCGCTCTCATCCTCAGAGATTTTCGAGAGGAAATTCGCACGACAGACCGAGGTACAGATCGTATGACAACGGTCGGCGAAGTCGCTCAAACAATGGTCCAGAACCGATGGACATAAGTAACGTTCAGATTCCGTCTCGGGAGGAATGCCGCCGCAGAAATTTATGCTTTAAGTGTGGAAATCCAAATCACCGATCTGCTCAATGTAATCAACGCCGAACGCGCAACGATAGAGGAAATAATCGTTCAGGCCGGAGCAATCAACAGCATGTGAATCGTCAGCATGTCAACAATATGGACAGCCGTGAAGACGAGCAAGAGACATCCGTGTACGATCGCGTCACAGTTAATTCCGAAAATGTACAAAAGAAGGACCGATGTTCAGCCTGTTGTCTTAGAGTAAAAAAACTCTGAATCGGACACACAATCACAGGGTCAATTGCTAGTGCGTAATGAAATCATTGTCAATAAATCAGTTAAGATTTTAATCGACTCTGGTGCGTCAACAAACCTTATAAAACCAGGCTTGGCCTTGAAGATATTAAACACACAAGAGGTACAAGCACGTCGTTTTAGTGGAACATGTACATCAAGTCAACCCACGAAGAAAGTGGAAGATACCATTCGTGTAGATGGTATGGAGTTTCCAAAGATGCAGTTTACTGAATGGGAACTTCCGGAAACACATGACGTGATATTTGGTCAACCGTGGTTTTCCAAGTAGAATCCATAGATAGATTGGCGCACGCAACAGATTAAAGTTGCAGCTCTTACGAGCTTCGAGGAAATAGATGGTCCAACCTTCCAAGAAAAGATGAAAAGTGGAGATTACGATGAGGTGTACCATTTCAAGATATCCAACGTCGAACCGTCAGAAGTGCCGCAGGAGTTAAAACCAGTTCTGGAAGAATTCAAGGACGTATTCCCAGAACAGCTCCCGAATAAAATGCCGCCGAAGAGAGCTGTTAATTTCGAGTTGCACATGAATACTGACGCAGTGCCGAGTTCCCGTGCTCCCTTCCGTCTCTCTAAGGTAGAACAGGAAGAGTTGCAGTAATTCGTGGAAGAGAACATTCGTAAAGTATGGATAGAAGTGTCAAACTCTCCATGGGTCTCCAATATTTTTAAGATTCCCAAGAAAGATCCTGCAACAGGAAGGTTCCCAAAACGCGCAGAATGGCTTTGCAGTGGGAATTCGAAGATCCCCATTCGTTGGTTGATTGACTCTTGCTATGTGAATAGCATGTCAGTCGTGGCAAAAATTCAATTGCCATTGATCGAAGACTTGGTCGATCGTATGGTTGGATGCAAGTATTTTACGTTGCTTGATCTCACACAGTGATACCATCAAATGGTAGTTTTGCCATCAAGTAGACCGTATACGGCTTTCAGAACCCAAAAAGAAACATATCAGGGGTTTGTTTTACCAATGGGATTATCAGAAATGCTTGGAGTGCGGTCACGTCTTATGCGAACATTGTTCGATAAGTTGGAAGACGTTGTTGTCGTGTATCTCGACGATATATGCATCTTTTCGCGTACAATGGAAGATCACGTTAAACACTTTCGCGCAGAATACGAAGTGTTCCGCAAGCAGAAACTATACTCTCGACTCTCCAAATGTGCATTTGGGCGTAAAGAAATCGCGTTCTTAGGACACATGGTTTCCGAAGACGGTCTACGGGTCGACCCAAAGAAAACAGATGCTATCGCACGTTCCAAGCACCATCATGTCGCAAATAGTTGCTCAGATTTCTGGGATTAGCTGGATATTACCGTAAATTTATCTGCAATTTTGCAATGATCTCGCGTCTCCTTCGAGATTTAACCAAGAAAGGTGCCCAATGGAATTGGGATCCGGATCAGCAAAGAGCATTTGCAGCATTGAAAGTCGCACTTCAGCAGTCGCGTACTCTGAAGTTACCGGACTTTAGTCGCCCGTTTATTGTGACAACAGATGCATCTGGATTTTGCATCGGTGGAGTTCTGTCACAAGGCATAAACGAAAAAAAGACCACGCCATCGCGTTTTACTCAAAGCATTTGGTTCACCATGAATTAAAATGGCCTGCACATGAGAAGGAGCTTTTAGCCATCAAGACCGCTCTGGAGAAATGGCGTCCATATCTCCATGGAAGACATTTTTCAGTCAATACCGACAATTCAGCATGCAAGTAGATGCTTCATCATCCGAAAGTGTCAGCAAAAGTGGCACGCATGTTGAAGTTCTTTTCCCAGTTTGACATTGTCTTACATCATGTCCAAGGAAGTTCGAATGTCGTGGCTAACGCATTATCGCACTCAGCTGTGTCTGGGAAAGATTCAGCAGAAACTGTTGTGAATCCGTTCAATGTTCCGGATATGTCGCACGTCGTACATGATTGTACCGAAGACTGTGATCAGCATTCCAAATTTTTGGAAAGACACATGGTTCACTCCACCCTCATTCAGAACATTCCGATGGATTTTTTCCAACTCTTACTCGACGTAGTAGAGTTGCGGGGGGAGAGTCGTCCGATAGGAGTCGCACAGGAGCAAATCCACAACAACGAATTTTACGTGGTACGCGCACATATCAGTGAAAAAGTGCGAAAAGCGATTCAGCAAGGTTATAATAAGGACAAGTAATTCAAGGATATTTACAATACAAAGAAGTCGAATGGAAACTTCATCTTCGATAAAGGACTCACATATCTGAGGCAAGATGAAGCAATGCAGCAAATATGCATTTCGGACATACCAGATTTAAAGACGAAGATACTGTACGAGTTTTACGATGAAACCACAGCAGCACATCCCGGAGTTCCAAGAACTTACATGAAGTTGAAGCAATGGTACTACTGGCCAAAGTTACTCGAGACTGTGCAGAAGTACGTCGAGACATGAGAAACATGTGCTCGATTGAAGTCAAATAGCCAGCAAAAGAAATGATTAATGATCCCTATCCTCATTCCGAAGGAATGCTGGGAAGTGGTCTCAATGGACTTCATTACTGGTCTACCCGTGTCAGAAGGGTATGACGCTATTCTTGTGGTTGTGGACAAGTTGTCAAAAAGACCGATTTATGCACCAGCTTACACGACTGCCGACTCAAAAGACACTGCAAAGTTGTTTTTTGACGCTGTGGTCCGACATCATGGACTGCCGAAAGTCATTATCAGCGATCGAGATCCGAAGTTTACAGTAAATTTCTGGAAATCACTAATGCGCATCATGGGTGTAAAGTTAAGCATGACGACCTCTCATAGAGCACAAGCGGATGGTCAAACGGACCGCCAAAACTTGGTGTTAAAAGACGCTTTACGCTGTCTGGTATCATACAGCGGAGAAAATTGGGCCAATTTACTTGGACTATCGAGTACGCACATGCCACATCGATGGATGCGTCTACCAAGCTCACCCCATTCGAGATTGATACTGGAAGAAAAGTATCCAATCTGATTTCTCAAGAAAGAGATTTCGATAGTCTGGAAACGCAATCAATATCAGAGTTCGCCTCGAGGTTCGCCAAGGATCGTCAAGAACTAGTAAGAAAGGCACGCGAGAACCTGATACAAGCCCAAGAGAGACAGAAGAAATACTACGACTCGAAACGAGTAAGTCTCACCTTTAAGGTTGGAGACTTAGTATTATTGGACACCAAGACATTACCACTCAAGACAGTTAACTCTCACACGGAGTTAAAGAAGGGAAATCTCGCAGCAAAAAAAGTGGGACCGTTTGAAGTGATCAAGATTATCAACCCGAATGTAGCTAAGTTGAAGCTACCGCGAAATATGAGGAGGTTACACTCATCATTCAACGTCGACCTACTCTCGCCATCCAAACCGAATTGCTCCGAGTTCGCTGGACGACCGATTCCAAAAGAATCTCCGGTTATCCTAGAGTCAGATACTGGAGACGTGTCGCACATCGTGGAAAATTACTTCGTCGTCGTCAGCGCAGCCGCCAAATCGAATGGATAGTGAAATGACATGAACTCCCAGAGTGTGAAAGTACTTGGGAGCGCGAGAAAGATATCCGCCACGTTTTGCATTGGAACCAACTATTAAAGGACTTTCGAGACAGCCAACGCGAAGTCAAGTCAGGGGGAATGTCATATCGTGGGGTACGTGATATATCACGTACCTAATAGATTAGAACATACATATATTATATTAAATGTATAAGTCATGACGTCGTACGTTATAGAGTACGTCATGACGTCGTACGGAGAATGTTCTAGTACGATAGGCTTAGAAGTAGCACAGATAGCGAACTAAGGACCTAACTCTGACTTTTAAATTTACTTCGAGCTTCAGAATGACCGTACAATCGTTCTTATCCAAGAAAGTAAAGGATGAAGATGATGAGTTGACGCCTCGCTATCAACATGTGCTGATTATTGCTCCCACGAATTGGGAAGCAGAAGTCGTCAAGTGGCTTGGCAAAAAGGATACACGACGTCTTGGGCTTTTCACATTAGAATCGAGTCGAGAAAAGAAAATGACGAATCAAGTGTATGTAGTTAAGAAATGGCACAAACGCGGCGGCATTTTAGTCATGGCCTACGAGCTCTACCGACTATTGCTGCTGCAGTCTACTGGCCGAGAAAAGATTGGAGTGAGTGACAAGAATCATGCGCACTCGATCAAACTAATGTACTCATGCTTAAGTGACCCTGGACCAGATTTGATCGTGCTCGATGAAGGACATCGTGTTCTTAATCATAAGTCAAAAATGGTGAAGGCACTCGCTCATGTCAAAACCAAATGCCACATTTATTTGACCGGTTAGCCCCTCCAAAATCACCTGGAAGAATACTGTACCATGGTAAACTTTGCCCGACCAACCTATGTTGGTTTTTTGGGGGAGTTTAAAAAAATCGATACGTTGCTCCGATCACGAATGGACACCGCATTGATAGCTCCGAAGCTGATTTACAGGTGGCTCGTCATCGAGCGTTCTTCTTGACGCGAGAGTTGAAGCCTTTCGTGCTTCAGCGAGACAAACAATACCTGTTTACACAATTACCCCCGAAAAAAGAGTATGTGATCATGTGCAAGCTTACTGATGCACAAGCACAATCATACCGGTCATTTTTTCAACACAGCATCCAACTCGCGGTGAGACGAATCAGGTGGATGTTTTCGGTTGCTAACATATTTCATTGGTTATCTAAAACCACCCGGATGTGGTATATGAAACGTATAAACAACTAGAAAATGAAGAACACAGAAGCAAAACTTCCAAGCGCAATGGTGTCACCAACATTTTTGCGGATAAAGATAGTAGCGACGATTTGGATCTGGAGAAATACGTCTTCAGACAAAGCGCTTTAAGTTCCAGAGTTACATCGCACGTTACTAATGGCAATGCAGGAAAAGTTGAAGTGTTGAATGAGCGGACTGATCCATAACCAACACCAAGCAAAGGCAGTCATCGATTAAAATTTGACCAAGAGTTTGGGACGGGCTAAACGGTAGCAAGTGAAAGACTAACTAGCAGCAAGTGAGGCAGCGACTACGAAAAACAAAAAAGTACCAAAAGGGATATACTTTTTTACCCTTTTGGGACCAAAGAATACAATATGGAATTTATTGTAATAATTTGTCTTTTAGTTAAGTTACGTCATTTTGGGACTTTTACGCGTGGTCGGCGGCTGGTGATTGCCAGGTGAGTTGTCAATATTTCAGATGGAGTTGATAACAGATGTTAGCTTGATTGACTTTAGCAGAGTTGCAAATATCTTACCTTTGATCGTTAAAGTCTTAAGCGAACTCAACTCCTAGTCTCGTACACTGCCTTGCCTCGTAAGTTCCATTTAATGCTGCAATTATTGACAAGTCTCGTACGCTTTCCCTACAAACAATGAAGGAGAGAAACATCGGTAGGTGGAACGAGTGTAATTTATAACCTTGTAGCAACGTACTGCAACTTATCCGGTGACAGATACTCCTCGTCCAGTCCATTGGCTCGAAACAGCTCTCTAGCGTACTGAATAAAGTCCACTTCATCGCCACTCGTGATCTTCCCGACGCCTCTCTGGCTCTTGTAGCCTTGCAGCACTGGAATAAAGCAAACAGAATCAGTCACGTATCCTATTTCACCCATTTTCAATACTTTACATACATTTGTTTTTGACAAATACTCGAGGAAACTTCGGGGCTCGTTTTCGTACTCTTCAGCGAGCTCCACTGAACCTTTTGAGACTCCTCTAGCTTCGGAAACACTACTGTCATTGGTTCACTTGGCGCTGCATCAGCTCCCACCGCAGCATGACGGAACGTGTGCTCGGCCAGGTCAGTAAATAAAATTCCTTCCGAACCGAAGCTTCTCGCCGCATAAAACGCTATACCAAAAGAACGACAGAGTGCATCGAGCCTCAGCTCGACACTACGCGGACCTCCTACGAGACACACGACGGTAAATTGCTTGAAAAAGTCGTCTAGAAGATCCTTCCTCGTCCTCGCATCACATGCCACTTCCACAAAAGGATTCATCTCCTGCACACGCGGGAGACACGCCTCGGCACGCTATTCTCATCACATACAATCATCAAGTTGAAAGGAGCTTTTGGACATTTCGGGCTGTGTCTATTGCTTGAAAATCCACGTTTGACCTACATTTTTGCCCACGTTGTCTTGGGAAAGGAAAAATTGGGACGCCACGGCTAGTGGCGTCACGGATTGCGTATCGTGTAATGTGACGCTCACACCAGCGAGTACCAAGTTTTTCACAAGTTCTGATCCGAGCGTGGATAGACCGCTGACGAGAACGCGTGAATTTTAAAGACGTTTCTGGGCTTCCACGCCCCACGGGAGCATCATCCGGTCGTACACGGCTGCTTCCGCCGCGCTGAACGTTGCCATGAAATACGAACTAGTCTATTACAAGTAATATATTTTACTATTACTAAATTATAGTCTGATACAAATACACAAACATTGAGTATACCTTTTCTGGTCTTGTACGAATATGTCCAACTTTAAATGCCTTGATCCGCGCATAAAAGTCCCAAAAGGGTAAAAAAATATATCCTTTTTGGTACTTTTTTGTTTTTCGTAGTCGCTGCCTCGCTTGCTGCCGTTTAGCTTGTCCCCAAGAGTTTATGGAAAAGTGTGGTAAAGCGTACCGTAAAATTGGTACGTGATTAGGGGCATAATTATAGACACCCCTATAGGCGTAGCTGTGGTAGAGGGTACCACAAATTTTGTCGGTACCATAGTCGGTACAAAAGGTGGTACGATAGTGGGCACCACAATCGGTACCACAGTTGGTACCCCAGTCGGTACAACTGTTGACACAACGGTGGCGGACAGGGACGAGGCGTGGATAGGACGTCTGAGAAGATGCGACAACTGGCACGGTTACCTGAAGGTAACCCGAAGGTAAGCGGTCGAATTGTCGACAAAATGCGTAGGGATGGGTAGTTCTGATTGGCTGATATTAGGTTTTTGGTAGATATTAGGATATAAGCAATAATACAGTTCTACTTTTGCGTACGATCGTGCAGATCGCTTCAGGGTCGGTACCTTTGCGCCTCCCTTCCTTCTAAATACCTCTACGTCCCGGGAGGGAGCACTTAGTGCATTTTTTGGCCCACCGGTATGCGTAGAGTGTGAGAACTTACCCGCAACTCCGCCCGCTGTGTCAGCTGTTCTTCTTTTAAAGGTTTTTTCGTCTCGGGGACGTGATAGAGTAGTGCGCTCTCACCTCTTCTCCATAAATCCACGTCTTAGGACCCTAGTTGTTCGGCTGCTTTAACCGCCCCACGGTAAACTAGGCGGATTTTAGTGGAAACCGTCGATCAGCCCATCGCTGATCTACCCTCCTCTACAGCTTAAGTTTGGAATACAAGATACTTTGGGTATTCTATTGACGGATAAGCTTAAAGAGGCTCTATGATCGGGCAGTGAAGATTTACGCTTCCTGATAGAGTAACCTTTCGCCGATCATCCCCTGATCGACACTCTGCAACTCGCGCCAACTCGCTGATTAGCGACTTTTAGCACCTGATCAAGCCTGATCAAGTCTGATTACCGCTGATTGACGACTCTTAGTGCCTGACCAAGCCTGATCACTGTTGATCAAGCCTGATCGCACGTGATTCAAGCTTAATTGCGCCTGAGCATCGCCTGATCGCATCAGTCGACTCATCACAAGTCAACTCAGTCTTTCCACAAGGAATTGTAGTGTGCCATCCCCGCCACGTGGAGGGCGACCCACGCCTAAGCCGTCGGGTACAAAAGTTGAGCATAAACACAAGCAGTCAAGGACAACCGGAGGACCCCCTTCGTCAGTCGGCAGTCGGGGCGCCGTGGTACCGCCTGATCAAGCCTCAAAAACTTTGATCAGTCGCTCCACCACAAACTTATGTCCCGAACCGACTTGAATCGAATGGCAAGATGATAATGCTTATGGAACTATTGCAGGCGTGCCATGATGTCAGTGACCGTGTGATCATATTTTCGCAGAGCATTCCTACTCTTGATATTATCGAAGTTGCTATCTCGAAGCATAACAAGTATCGGCGACGTCGTGCCAAACGCATTAAGTACTTGCTTATTGACGGAAGTACATCACAGCAAGATCGATTTCGTCATATCGCTCAGTTCAACGACCTCGAAGAGGATGTCGACGTAATAATGATTTCGACAAAAGGAGGTGGAGAAGGAATCAATCTTTGTGCTGTCAACCGAATCATCATTTTTGATGTGTGCTGGAACCCATGCAACGACTCACAATCTATGTGCAGATCGTATCGTTTTGGCCAGACCAAACCTGTCTTTGTATACCGTTTTGTGACGATTGGAACTATTGAAAAGAAAGTATACGACTTACAAATTCGTAAAGAAGGTGTGGCTAAGCGTATTGTGGGTGAAAAGACGACGGAGAGAAAGTTCATTTCTTCTGAGTTGCAAAAGTACTATAGAAGATTTCGAGGATTCTTTGTTGCACGCCCATGCCAAGGTAGCGGATGGTAAAGAAGCAGAAACGCAAGCCTTTCTTCATAAAGATCCGCTGCTTGAAAATATTGTGATAGAAATGCATGACACAAGTGCTTCTGTCTCCAATGAAGATGGAAATAATACGACAGATAACATGGCTACTGAGAGAAAATGGATTATTGCTTGGTTCGAGCAAGAAACAATGTTTGAAGACGATCTGGATCAACAGTGTACACCCGATGAAAAAATGGAGATATATCGCTACTCAAGGCGGTGCAGATAGTGCGCAGCAATGGAAGTCATCAGTCCATCAGCCGTGAGGGTGTGCTATGTAAGAATTGCGACTTCTACCGTGCACCAAACGAGATCTACTCGATAGCGATTACTAGAGCTCCTGTGCCTTCAAAAATTTAATGCGTTTTATGCAAGCGATCGATACCAACGAGAACTAGTGGATGAAGATGGAAAACCGATCGATAGTCTTCTTCAAGTTCATTTTTCTGAGAAGATTCAGCCTAAACTGGCCTCTGTCAGTGACGGTGGTTCGGGTGCATTTGCTGACATCCAGCTATTATCGCGGGAGTTAATGACGTTCCGTGATGCTTACCTGAAAAAGGATCGTGGTGGTGCCAATATCGAGTGTCTGTTCTGTGGAAAAAAATTAGAAAAAAGTCTGTGGCGTTGGTATGTGGGTCGAAGGTCTGATCCTCCGACTTAAAATATACATTTGATATGTGGAAGACTGATTTTTGACGATATCGGCAGAATGCCAGCTTCACGGCCAACAGCAAGAGCTGTCGTCTGTACTCTGGTTCGGGAATTTGTTGCTTCGGCGCGGTTGTCGATTACGTCATCTTTTGCTCCTTCGTCTATACGGTCTGGTTCCACTTCCTCCAATTCTGATAGATATGCCCACCGATCTCCCAAGTGGGCGAGGGCGTTATGGAGAATAACGCAAGCCGGTACCCACATAATCAGGCGGCGCATGTCGTTTGCGCAGTTGAAACGGCTGCGCATCTCGATGCACAAATGCCACCGCATCTTCATCATCCCGATGGCATGCTCAATTTGGACCCGCGATTTGGACAAACAGTAGTTAGAATCCCGATTGTCGGGAATGGCTGCTGTCGGAGATTTGTATGCGGGAACAACCGTGTCGGAGGACGCGTATGCGGAGTCGGCCAGAAGGTACTGCCCGGGAGAAAAAAAATCTCGCGGCGGTCGATGGAGGCCTGCAGACTTGTATACACTGCTGTCGTGGCAGCGACCGGGATTGCCCATGTTGAAAAATGTGAATCGCCGGTCACAATTACATACTTAGCTGCACTGCAACGGATTAATTCTTCTTGCGATCCCAATACAGCTCTCCATGTTTCCCCGGCTTGTTGTCAAGTTTGATGGTCGTGCCATCAACGATACCGATTCAGCCTGGGAATCCTTCCTCTGGCATGACTTCGGAAATTTCACGTCGTCGTTCTGCATTGGCCAGGATAGCCATCGTGCGCTGAGGGTGATAAGTGCTGTGAGAACACGTTCTGTGTACAGACAGACTGTTCCGGCACCAATGCGAAACTGTCTTTGAACTTGGCCTACTGCGCCGCCATTCCATTATGGCCCAGACGCGAAGGTGTGACCATGGGCTGCAAGGCAACGGGAGCTTGAGCGTTCAGTTACTGGTCCTGGAACACTGCACAGTTCTGAATTTCTTCTACGAGATGGAGGAAGGTCTGCCGATCAGTCCGTATGACCTTCCGAAAGGCATGTCAAAGATTCGGCAGATGTGGGGGAACAAAAGCAGAACGGCATGTTTGTACCTGCCTGAGCTCGTTTTGGGAGGTGCAGAAACTCAGATACACCGTGCATAAGCGACGGGTGTTCTCGCGGTAATCGTTGCGTCAAGTAGCGGCTATTCTCTCTATGGCTACAAGAACTTGAACAAGCAAGCGCGCCAGGTCCAGGTTGCCCAAGGTCAAGGCAGCCCCTATTGCATGGTTCAGCGAGCGCAGATTCCTGTGCCTCATTGATAGCTTAGGCATAGCGCACACAAGCAGATCGGTTTCGGGAATAGATGGTTGCTTATGTTTTACGAGTCGAACTGATTATCTTCCGTACTGTACGTGCCAAATGATGTAGTTGATGCGTGTGTCTGGGCTTAGTGTATAGGGCGGCGATTTCGAGAAAGAAAATAGTCCATTTCGCCAAAATGAGATCGACTAGCTCGGGGCCAGTCGATTTCCGAAATGGACGAAAAATCGACCAAATGGTCGACCATTTCATTTACACAAATTAGCCGAGATCACCTAACTTTGAACCCCCTATTAAGTCATTTTAACCTGTTCAACGGTAAATGTGTTTACTCCGTGTAATTTTTAGCAAGACCACATTTGCTTAATCCGGTAATTTTTAGCTCGACCGCATATTGACACAAGTCTCCTCTTAAATTTTCTTAACGGAACTGCGACTTCAACACCAGCAGACGACCGTCAATTGCATCAACTTCTACATCGCAAATGGTCCGAAGAATATCCTTGGGCGGCGCCTTATCATTGTCTGTGACAATCAGCTTCTTAAGTTTCCGCAGAAGACCACGCGTGCGCATGCGTCCGCCGTAACGGATCAACTCTTGCTGCACACCAGTCTCGGTAGCTTGTTTGAGGACGCAGCCGCCGATATCTTTGCCATCCCCTGGGGGTGTATCTTCCTTCGCGCGGCTGTCATCTGCATTCCGCTTACCATTAGCACCATCAACACCAACGGTTGCGGTACCCTTGGCCTTGACATTTAATTCTGAAACAGAAGCAGCATATGCATCGCTAGTTCCAGATTTGACGTCGCCGAAGGTAGCACCATCGCTCGATGCAACAGAACGGTCGCGGATGATGTTCCCTCCAAATCGCGCTTGATAACGTCCATGTCCTTGGCCGTAAAATTTTCATCTTTCTCATCGTCGTCCTCATCTTCCTTACCCTTGTTGTTCTCTAACATTTATCCATTCTATGCACGCTTTAATAAGTCCTTCATGGCTTGACCCGTCTCGATTTGATTGCCAGTTCCTTCAAGATCCACTTCAAACTCGTCTTCGTCCGAATCGGACTCAAGTCCTCGTGGTTCGTCATGATGAATTTCCGCGTCACTTCATCATCATCAAATTTTTCCTCAAAGTCTCCTCCATCTTCGCCCGTTGCACCTTCTCCGCGATCTTTCGGACGTGGCACACGTCGAGGCCGCGCCGTATTAGCGACTCCAAAGATGTCATCATTCTCCGTCTTCGTCTTCGATGATGAAATAGCTAAAGCCCCTGTGCGGACACGTGGAGCACTGACCGTTTCCCCGGAAGCATCAGCTTTGTCTTCGCCTTCAAGCTTATGCTTCATGAGCCATCGCTCAACCGCTTGCTTCTTCTTGTTGTTCATCTCTTCAGCCTCCTCCAGAGTATCTGTGCGATAGCTGAGCGGCTTTTTTAAACGAAACCACTGTTCCACAAGCATGACACTAAACTCATCATTGTGTCGATTCTTCACCAGCAGCATATATGTCGACGACTGGCCACCTTAAAACGTTCCATTGAATTTATTGTTGCCTTCGCTGTCCTCAATCACATGGGCCATCCATGCGCGTATCTTTGCGACGACGACGGCGACGTTTTCGCAATGCCGGATTATAACCGACAGTGTAAAAGGGTTACATTTGGTTACATTACGGTATGTTGTGTACATAAGTACACTACGGTTGAGGTCAGTATTGACCGGTCCGAAAGGTTTCAACCTATTGGGTTTTTTAACCAATCAGGGCAGGAGCCCTTGGTGGAGGCGTGGCAGCCTGCCCCGTGTTGGTACATAGGAGGTTTACATTACATTTCGGCTAGGTACAAATTAAGTAAGTTCTACTCAGTATTACATATAGTTTAATTAATTTAGGCTAATTACATTTTAAAATATACATTCAGTTTACAAATCACACTAAGACTGCTAGGCGCACGACCTCGACCGGTCGCGCGCGCAGTGAGTGTTGTAGTGAAAGGGAATACCTTTTCTTAACTACCCCCTTTCTAAGGGAAGCCTTGTTTCAAGGCGTTAGTTAATTCTAACCAGTAAACTAAGGGAAATATTAGCCCGAGTAAGAGAGCAATCTCTTACTAAGCCCTTTTATAAGGGCGTATCGGCTAAGTAGCGGCATATCGCCGCTTTAGGAAAGTCTTCCTCTGTGCGCTAACCACACCGTGCTTATACGCACCTGCTGCATTTGGTAGAACTTGTAGTCAATCCAACACCTGTGTTGGTAGACGCCAACATCCTCTGCAAAGGATGAATCAGGACGATTGGGATAGGCTAACCCTCGTCCAGCAGGAAGCCTTTAACAGGCTGTTTTCCGTACTGGTTGACGAAGGCATTCAGCTCCTTGTGGAGCAGGACCTTGATGCCGTAAAGGAGAGGGTCAACGCCCTCATCGCCCATGAGACGAGTTTTCGTGGAAGTCATTCCACGTCCACGGGGGTGCGCCCTCCGTTGTCTTTTAAGATAAAGAAATTCACGTGTGAAAAAGGTGATAACTTTTATGTGTGGTTACGAGAGGTCAAAACGGCCTTCACCACAGCGAATGTGATCGTTGATCACTTGCAAATGGGACTTGCACTGACCCATATTACGGACAAAGACCGTACATTGGCGTTTACGTGTACGGATTCGGTCACGGACGTGTTCCCGACCTGGGAAGTCCTTAAGCAAAAGCTTATGGACATGTACGCTTCGCCTGATCTGGTTTTCCAGAATCAGCTTGCGTTTTTGATGTTCCGTCAGGGCACTAGGAACTTGGAGTCATACAACCAAGAACTGAAGACCCTGTTGGCAGGGATGTACGCGAAAGCGTATTCGGACGATTTGTCCATTCCCGTGTTCATGGGAGGCCTGAAAGAAGGGCCAGCACAAAAAAAAAATTGGAGCTCTTCCGATGCCGACCCCAATCCCTGCAGGAAGCGTTCAAGACGGCGTTCAACACCGATAGGAAGTTTTGTTCCTCAAGTTGGGACCTGAACCCATGGACCTTAGTCAGGTCGAAGCGCAGGAGAAACCTTCCGCTAGGAGTCACCCTACTCCTTCTCGCAGAACTTCGAATCGGAGCTTCTGGAAATGTTGCAGTGGCGTGGGCCGCTTATATTCTTCCTGTGTGGAAGTACGGATCATCTGCGGAACAGATGTCCGCAAACCCCCAGCGACACACACGATTTAAGGGGCCGAGGGCGGTTAAAAGGCTCTCGTCTAAGCCGTCGGGAAACGGCGGCTCCGAGTAGGTGCGGGGCGCCCTACTGGGGGATCCCTCAGTGCTGTTAAGACGCAAGACAGGGGACGACAGCACAAAGCCCCGAGGGAAACGGTGTTTTCTAGTACCGAGTTGGTGTACCATCCAGGTTTGCTGGTTGTCCTTGCGGACATGAAAGACTTTGATAAGCCTTGGAGAGTATTGATAGACTCTGGAGCGTCTGACAATTATTTCAGACGAGCTTCTGTTGTGAAAAGTCGGCTGTAAGCCGAGGCCCTAGAGGCACGTTCTCGTGACGTTGTCACGGTCCGTCTTGCGACGGGCGTACAGGTTTATGTACCCAAGGTCTCGATTGAACTTAAGCTGAAGTTTGCAGACTTCGACAGATTAGAACGTTGCCTAGTCCTGGATTTGGACTCGAGGTATGACCTCATTCTGGGCAGGAAGTAGCTGGAACTCCACGAGCCATGGATAGACTGGAAGTCTAAGTCCATTGGCTCAACGCACCCGCGGTCGGGTGAAGCATTGGCGAGTCATGAACCCACCTTTGCTCGATCGCAAAAGCGATACTGGCGTGAGATGCTAGAGATTGGGATGTCTGAGATGATCAGTACCAATGAGGTCAAGGAAGTGTTCCTTGACGAGGGGGGTTCGGCGGTTAATCCCCACGCCGAGATAGGCGAGACTGGTGAGTCGACAGTGATAGAGGTGGAATCCTCTGAGGGTAAGCGCGAGTCGCTTAGAGAAGAGACCCGAAGTTCGTCTCTTCTACAGGTTGGAATTGATTCCGACCACGTCGTGTCCGGCGAACAAGTTGCGACTCCAGTGGTAGGGGTAGAGACCCCTGTGGTTAAGCGCGAGGCGCTTCCAAGCGAAGATACCCGAAGTTCGTCTCTTTCGCACGTCGGAAATGATTCCGATTACGCCGATAGGTGAGACCGGCGAGTCACCGGTGGTAGAGGTAGAGATCTCTGTGGATAGGCGCGAGGCGCTTCCAATAGATGGGGCAATTGACTCCCCCCATCTGGGTCCCGTAATAAGTCCCGAGACCAGTAGTCAGCAGTCCTATCGGATGCTGAATAGAGTGACAGGTGTTGTCACAGAAGGCGTAAGCCTGGAACGGCTGCCTGGGGTAGGCGAACTGTTGTCGTTGGAGGAGATGTCCTTTAACGAGTTAGGGACTGCTGTAAAAGCAGGTGAACTCGACGAGATCGTCGTGTTGTGTCTAGAAGAGGAGTTGAACTCCTCATCCACGATGGACGAGTCAGTTTTGGTGCAAACCAAACAGGCATTGAATGCCCGAAGCAGCCTCAAGATTCTTGCGGATCCTGAGGACCCTTACCATTCCTTATTGAAGGAAGTTGGAGATGTCATAGTGACAACCGCCGATGGGTTACCACCGGATCGGGGAGTCCGACATGAAATTGATTTGGTTCCTGGAACCAAATACTGCGTCACGAGTAAGTGGCCTATACCCAAGGAGCAATGCGACGTGATCGACGCATTCTCCAAGGGGAAAGAAGAAGCAGGGATGGTACGGGAGATCAAGTCTCCCCATTAATCTCCCACGTTTTGTGTTCGTAAACCGAAAGGATAGTGGCGCATTGTGCATGGGTACAACAAGCTGAATGAAGCTACTGTAACCATGCAAACTACAATTCCTCGGAAGGATGTCCTCCGGAACAATATGTCAGGCTGTACTGTTTACAGCGCCTTATATCTGGTGGACGGGTACTATCAGGTGCTCATGCGAGCATCCGATATTCCGCTTTCAGCGGTCAGCACGCCTAGTGGCATGCTGTGGGAGTGGCTTATTATGCCACAGGGGCTTTCAAATGCACCAGCGACTTTTAATCGCTTGGTGACTCAACTCTTCCGCCCTCATAGAAAGTACGCTCAGACGTACTTCGATGATATATTCGTTCATAGTCGCGCGGAAGTCGACTCGTCTGATGTTCAGTCGCATCTGATACACCTTACCGCGTGATTGAATGTATGCGGGAGCATAAGTTATATGCGAACGCATCCAAATGTATCTTTGGTGCCGAGGAAATCCCATTCCTCGGATGCTTCATCGGTAAGGATGGAGTGCGGGCGGATCCCGCGAACGTGAAAGCCATTTTGGAGTGGCCTTCGCCTGTAAATCTTAGAGATTTAAGGAAGTGGCTTGGACTAGCCGAAGCGGATGGCGAAGCCATTGGCAGACCTTCTTAAGAAGGACGTGGATTGGTGTTAGGAAACCAAACACCAAACAGCTTTCGAAGCGGTTAAGAGGGGCTTATTGAAAGCTCCAGTTCTTGCTCTCCCAGATTCTGGGAAACCTTTTAGTGTCGACTGCGACGCCTCCGATGTAGCAATTGGATGTGCTTTGTTACAAGCAGACGACGCGGGACGGGAACGCGTGATTTCGTTTGAGTCGAGGCAGTTTAAAGCTGCAGAACGGAATTATCCCGTTCATGACAAGGAGATACTTGCTATGAAGTATACCCTTGTCAAATTTAGGGTTCCCCTACTTGTCTGAAAACCTTTTGCGGTGTATACAGACCACTCGTCCTTACGGACAGCGAAGAAGTCGCCTCATCTCTCCCAACGGATGGCCCGCTGGCTCTACTTCTTTGCGGAGTATAACTTTGAGGTTAAGTATAAACCTGGAAAGCAGAACGTGCTTGCAGAAGCGTTGTCGCGTCGTCCCGATTACGAGCTCGCTCACGCGACATTCATCACCTCTTCTGTGGTGGATCTCATACGCCAGGCGTATGGGAAAGACCCACAACGTACGTCGCTTATCAGCGCGTTGGGTGACAATGGAATTGGCTCGTCTGAGCCTACCCTGTCAAGTAGAGCTAGAGCACGGTTACACCGTTCCAGGTACTGTGATGGTTTGCTATATTATAGCACGAGCGCGGAGGACACTCCGCGGGTGGTAGTTCCTCATGATGAGGAACTGAAGTATAGAGTCCTCTTTGATGCACATGACGCCCCTACCAGGGGTCATTTAGGTCGGGATAAGACCTACAGCGCTTTGTATTGGTGGCCCAAATTGTATAAGTGGGTCGGTGCGTATATTCGCACCTGTGAGACGTGTCAGAGGGTCAAACCCTCTGAAAATTCAGCTGCGCTTTTTGCGAGCCTATCCGTTCCAACGGAGTGTTGGAAATCCATTAGTATGGATTTTATCTTTGTTTTTTTCGAAGGATAAGGCCGGTAACACCGGCATATTGGTTTTTGTAGACGGTTTGAGCAAGATGGATCACCTGGAGGCGGTGCCAGAGTCCATTGATGGACAAGGAACAGCGAAAGTGTTCCTAGACTGTGTCTTTCGACAGCATGGTCTACCTGATTCCGTCGTATCGGATCGGTATCCCCGCACGAGCCGTGCTAGCGCCCGTGCCCTCGATGTGGTGCTGGAGAGAAATTCAAACTCTGCATCTGCCTCCGGCGAGCTCCCAACTACTGGGTGTTGTGCTGGAATCAAGTTCAAAATCGAACACCGTAGTGTCGAGAACCTGACCACATCGTGCCCAGCCTTCCAAATGACGGGGGGGGTACCCCGCGAACCTTCGCCTACGATCCGATCTGATCGTCAGCTGCTAGCAGACGACCGATCATCAGCATAGGACTCCTGGTCTGATTCATCATGCGTTTCCATCTCACCTTGTGTACCCGATGGAATGGGCTGGTTACACACTTGGTGGACCGTTGCTTGGTGGAGACTTTAGAGAAGATCGATATGGATGTACCACCTCTGGGGTACTGATCCGATATTCCAACGAATTATAAAGCGATATCGCCGATCGGCAAACGAAGCGGAAATCTTCACTCCAAATGCGGTTAAATCTGGCACTTGACTGCACGCAGCAGTGAGTAATCCAGCCAATAGTTTCTTGGCACTTGACTGCAGCTCGCAGTGAGTAAACCAACCAATTCCTGGAACTTGACTGCAGATCGCCGTGAGTAACTCAGCCATTAAAAACACGTTCCAAACGTGGTCGAACTTGGACTTGAGTGGTGAGTGAAAGTAACGGGTTTTCCCGGTCGTGGGGCTTCCGGTGGAGCTCTGTCCTGGCCGGGTATAATGAGCTAGAGGGGATTACTCGACCCTCCGCTCCCAAACACTCTGCGGCGTGCAGAGGCGAGTTACGCAACCCGATGTAATACTAACACTATATTATTTAGCCAATAAAAAACTAATATGTAAACTATATGTAAACCGTGTGCCTTACCTAAAATCCGCGTACAAAACACTCCACGCACACGATTGCCCAAACCACTCCGTCCTTTCCGTCAGCCAGATCGATCTGCCTTGAAAACTGGTACAATGGTACAAACTGGTCAAAATATTTTCCTTGCACTTCACCACAGAGTGAAGGGGCTTTTTCCGCCCCTTTGGTCGCCGACTTACAGCGTGATTCTCCCGCTCGAAAGCGTCAACAACGTCTCGGCAATCCTGCCGCAAGGCAGTCTCGGACTCCCACGAACTCTGTGAATGTGGATAACCTTTCCACTTCACCAGGTACTTGGTCTCACCCGATGATTGCGTCGCGCCATCAGACGCTCCACATGGTAATGTGAAATACCCTCCGTATCGAAAACTGGAGGAGGAGGACGCGCAATTACGACTTGAGTTCCACGAACGCTGTGATAGACACAGCCGTTGCATCCAGGACATCCAGGAGTAAATACGCGACGAGGGGGTGCGATTGACCGCATCGAGGGGCGGCTTCCCTCTCTTGAGTCTCTCGTCACGGAGGTTCATGGTCTTATTTCGACCCTGTCGGCGATATTCCGACCTGTTGTGTCTTTTGGCTATCCGACTTCCCAACATATTCCAAGACGGGACCTACCTCCGGGTTCTGGTATGGCTTAAGCATACCCAAATAGAAGGTTGGATGCGTACGCATCGCCTTCGGAATATCCAAGGTATACGCCAGACCCTTTCGGGATAGCACCTTGAAAGGCCCAACAAACCTGGGGCGCAGTTTGTTCCGTAAAACGTTAGAAACTGCATGTGTAGGAAGGTTTTTAGCCTTTAATAAAACAATTTCTCCTACTTTGTACCCCCTTCTGTTACATCGACCCATGCGGTCGGCCTGTACCTTTTGCTTGTCTTGGCTTTCCGCCATGGCATCGCAAACGTGTCGTAAGACACTAAGGCGCGTCGATAAAAACTTATCGATGTGCTTTCGCACAGATACAGGGTTGAAATCGGGGAATCCCTCTCCCTCAAGCCCTGGGTCACACACACGTGAAGTAAACGGAACCCTCGGATTCACTAATACGTTCACGTAAAACGGGGTAAACCCCGTAGATGCATGGACCAAATTGTTTATAGCAAATTCGGCCATAGGAAGCATCTCACTCCAACTCTTTGGAGAATCCGGACATAAACTCCGTAGAATATCTTCCACAACGCGATTAACGCGTTCCGTTTGTCCATCCGTCTGCGGATTATCCGCAGTAGACATGAGGAGCTTGGTGCCCAGCATCTTAAACAACGCAATAAGGGGCAGGTAATTGCCCCAGCGCTTTAGCTTGGGCAAACGCCAAGCGCAACGCCCTCTCTATCCGAACATCACGTTCGGAGTAGCTGTTGTACAGCTCTTTAAAGTTAGGGTGACGTTTCTCCCCTTCCGCCCAAGCGCGGGATGTCCGCTCTACATCCTCGACATCTTCGCTCGTAGGATAACGAAGGGAACCTCGCGGAGGGTCTCAACGACGACATACCGTGCCTGCTTCCCGAGGCGCGCTCGGTACGAGTTGACAGTGAACTGCTTCAGCGTTAGCAGTTTTACCCGGAGTTGTCTCCGGCGCGCGATTTCACCCGGCAGTACAGACGCAGGGCCAGGGATATGGGAGGCTAATCCCCTCTTCACCTCGTTTTTAGCCTTCTTTTGAGGGTCACGAGGACCCATCCATGCCGGTACGGCATGTCGAACTTCCTGATGCGTGTCTAGCTCATTGGTGATGGTCACCTTTGGCGACCCGGATGCATCATCCGCAGTTGGTAGAGGTAGCGCACGAGTTAGTACATTCTACCCACGTGTGGAGAACGGATTGGACTGCCGATATCGCCGTTCGGCGTTGCCGGAGCGGTCAGACTTTGGGGAAATATCCCCAAGGGCATCCACCTCCGAGTTATCGGAATAGTCTCCACCCTCTTCTCGAGGAGAATCCTCAGCACCACTAAAGGTGCTCATGGTAAGCCAGAAGTTCTGGCAGTTGGAGTTCTCCAACTATAATTGGTTTATTGCGTAAGAAATAGTCTTGATGGGGGAGGATGTAACAGGGTTACATTTAGTTACATTTCGGTATGTTGTGTACATAAGTACACTACGGTTGAGGTCAGTATTGACCGGTCCGAAATGGTGGAGACGTGGCAGCCTGCCCCGTGTTGGTACACAGGAGGCATACATTACATTTCGGCTAGGTACGAATTGAGTAAGTTCTACTCAGTATTACATATAGTTTACATTAGTTTAATTAATTTAGGCTAATTACATTTTAAAATATACATTCAGTTTACAAATCACACTAAGACTGCTAGGCGCACGACCTCGACCGGTCGCGCGCGCAGTGAGTGTTGTAGTGAAAGGGAATACCTTTTCTTAACTACCCCATTTCTAAGGAAGCCTTGTTTCAAGGCGTTAGTTAATTCTAACCAGTAAACTAAGGGAAACCTTGGCCCCGAGTAAGAGAGCAATCTTTTACTAAGCCCTTTTATAAGGGTGTATCGGCTAAGTAGCGGCATATCGCCGCTTTAGGAAAGTCTTCCTCTGTGCGCTAGCCGCACCGTGCGTATACGCACCCGCTACACACAGAAACATCGTATTCCTTCTCTTCCTCGTCGTCTACCTGCTCCGGCTCGCGATACATCATGACAGGCTGTGCGCACGAGCTTAAGTGCGGAAGCTCAGGCAAGTCAAACCGCGCAATATTATACCGCTTAATAGATGGAGTCACACGCAGCACAAGTGTCTCCGATTTAGACGCGACCGGACCATAGGCGCCGGCACGGCCATTACGGCTGCGGGATACAGTTTTAGATCGACTCATAATCTTTGTTTTGGTAAAAATTTAACTAAATAGGGGGATTCAAAGCCACGAGGCGACCATTCAACGATTAATGGCCAGTTCTGACGAATCTGCCAAAACCAAAATTGCATGCCAATTCCGCTCGCCATTCGTTTTTGAATCCCCATAATGGTTGTTTCTACAATTTAAGTGCAAGTTCATGTTGAAATGACGTTTGCCATTATGAAAGTGTTTGGCTGGAATGTTTTTTACGAATATAAAACCCCATTGGCTGAAATGTTGATTTGAATTTTGAAGGTATAATTCAAGTTTAATTTTTAGTATTGTTAGATTTGAATTTAGCAACTTTACATAATATACTTTTCGCTTCATTAAAAACAGCCTAAGTGAAGACCTCCTCCGCGTGTAATCCGTCGCGTCTTGACCCTTGCTCACGCAAGATCCTACCATGTCAAAACTATCCGACCAGGTATTATAAGACCTCTGCTAGAGATACAAGTTTTTACAGGTTATGAGCCCAAGGATTTAATTTTTCTATCAAGGAAGGCGTTGGTAAGGTTTGTTTTTGGATAATTTCGTTACATCTCGGTGGAGCTAGTAGAAAGTCCACTTGATTTGATGGCTACATGTTTCGCATTTCATTAATTGAAATAAAGTTTTCTGCTGAAAATGGAAGAAACTACGAAACAAACGAGTGATGAAAATGTAGCGGGACAGATGATGCCTAGCAGGCAATTATGGAAGACTGAAAATGCCCAGATACTTTTGGTGTCCGTTGAGGAGATACTATGTGGTGAACACGTCATCTCGGTCGAGGAAGGACTTCGAGTTGAACAGCGTGTTCCGAGTAAGCCTAAAGAATTATCGCCCGTATGGGCAGCAGATGACCATCAAAGATCTGGTCGAAGATGAGGGCATCGATGTTGGTAGCGCACCTCGTATAAATGTGGATAGAATACCGCGGGAGGCGCATGCTGCTGTTCATGGTTTTGGAGGAGCAAATGTTGCTGCCGGGAGTATGCAAGTGCCACGTTTCGGACAAGGTGTAATCAACAAGATACCAAAGTTAACTGTTGAAGTTTTCGGGCGTGAATATTATTACCCTTAATTAGGCGCCATGTTTAACTAGTGGGCGTATTTTTTAATGGAGGCAGTGAAAATTGTAGAAATAGCATTTTGTTTCGTATGGTCGGAGAGGCTCAAGGTAAACAAGTTAGAGGAGTATTTGGAGGGAATAGCGTCCGAATATTTTCGGTCTAATATAGGGACACGGTGGCAATTGTCATCTTACTTGCATTTTGCTTTGGAACAATTGTGTGGTGAAGTGAAGATGAAATTTTGTGACCAGTATGTACCGGTATACCGTTGATCAGTTGGAGCGATCGGGTTGGCTGAAAGGGGAGATTATTTTGGGCCAATCGTGTGTCAGAAGTGTTAAGTACGTATTTTTAGGTGAAACACACGATTTTGCATGTAGTTTACATATTAGCTTTTCAATTGTATATTAGAATTTTGTGTTCGATTTTCCTTTGGTTTACGCAAAAATCGCCCATTCGTGTGGTGAAGTGTACCATAAAATTGGTGCATAATTGTGGGTGTGATTATGGGCACAACTGTGTGTGTAACTGTGTGTAGAAATGTGTGGTACATGGACGGGACACATCCGGGGCATCGTTAGAAGGAACGATTAGGTACGGGTACCTAATGGTTAGCGACGGACGACAGAGAAATCAGGTTGACAGGTCGGAGGAGTACATTGCAATTGGTAGTTCTGATTGGTTGATGTTAGGTAATTGGTAGATTTTAGGATATAAGCTCTAATAAAGTTCTCCTTTTGCGTCTTATCACTAAGATCACCTACAGGGACGGCAAATAGCGCCTCCCTTCATTGCAACGCACCTCTACGTCCCGGGCGGGAGCACATAGTGCAATTTTTGGTCTACCGGCAGACGTAGAGTTATTGGGAGCTCAACTTCGACTCCGACCGCTGTGTCAGCGGTAACTCTCTAAAGTGTTTTGGTCTTGGGAACGTGATCGAGCAGTGTGCTCTCACCTCTTCCCCATTCTTCCACGTTTTTTGGCCCCTAGTAGTTCGGCTGCTCTAAGCACCCCACAGAAACTCAAGGTGGATTTTAGTGGAAACCGTCGATCATCCCGAAGAACGCGCTGATCTACTCTCCTCTTAAGTTTAAACTTAGAATACAAAGTATATTGGGTATTCTATTGGCGAACTAAGCTTAAGAGGCTCGGCGATCGGGTGGTGAAGACTTCCGCTGACTGATTAAGTACCCCTTCGTTGATCACCAACAAGATCATCGATTTGCAACCAGCTACCTGCGATCTTCTACTCGCAATTCGCGCCAATTAGTGGGGAATCAACTAGACCAATCAGCGTTCCTGATCATCGACTGTCTGCGCCTGATCAAGCCTGATCACCCCTGATCACCCCTGATCAGCGATCACCCTTTGATCATCGGTTATTGACCCCGATCACCCCTGATCATCGACCATCGACCTTGATCATCCCCTGACAATCGATCTGCAGCCCTGATCATTGACTATTTGTGCCTGATCAAGCCTGATCAAGCCTGACCGCATCTGATCGATACCGGTCAATTCATTACGAATTACCCCAATCTTGCATCAAGGAATTGCAGTGCGACATGCCCGCCACCTGGAGAGCGACCCACGCCCAAGCCGTCTGGTACACAAGGTGAGCAGAAACACAAGCAGTCACACAAGATAACCGGAGAACCCACTTCGTTTGTCGGTAGTCCGGGCGCGGTGGTAACGCCGGATCAAGCCTCAAAAACTTTGATCAGCCGCTCCACCACAGGAGTATTTGGAAGCAGAGGGCTAACAAGGTCCACTCTTGCTCAACATACCCGGCCAGGACGCGTAACAGATGATGCCCTAGGTCCACCGGAAGTCCAACCACGGGAACGAGCAGCTTAAACGACACTCACACTCAAGTCGCACCCGTTTGGAACGTGTTCATCGTTTAATTGGTTGGGTCTACGCATCGCTATACGCGGTCCGCCCTACATTATTCGTTGGGTATACACACTGCTACGCGCGGTCTGCCCCAAAGTATTGGTTAGGTCTATGTGGTGGAGTCAAGTTCGAAATCAAATAAATTTGTATCGACAACCTGACCACCACCATCGTGCCCAGCCTTCCAACTTACGGGGGAGGGTACCCCGCGGACCTCCATTCGAAATCTGGTCCGATCGTCCGCTGCTGGCAGACGACCGGTCATCATCCAGAGACACTTGGTCCGATTCACTTAAGACCATATCACCTTGTGTACCCATTGGAGTGGGCTAGTTACACACTCGGTGGATCGGGATCGCAGATCGATCTGATTCTGTCTTGAATATCGGAGACCGTGCTAGCTAGGTGTACCTAGGGCGGAACTCTTCACCCCAGGTACGTACAGACCAGAAACACTTCCAAAAGATAAATTCCAATAGGTCGATCGTCCAAACGATCTAGACCTGACCAATACGAAATAATAGAGGGTATACCAATCAACCGGTCTAACCCCTGAACAATACGAGAGAAGACCAAAATCGGTCTAAACTCCAACCAATATTATAGTAAACCAATATGTCCACGTAAAGACCCAATAATCCCGTGAAATTCCACAAACGATATCTCCACGTAAAGACCAATCCAGTGAATAGCTCGTTCCAAACGTGCTTGACTTAAACTTGAGGAAGTCGACCAATGCGTGCTCCCTTCGAGGGACTTCCGGCTGGCCAAATGCGCGTGTGGTGCGTCCAGACCGGGTATAATGAGCTAGAGGGAATTACTTGACCCTCTGCTCCCAAACACTCCGCGGCGGGCGGAGGCGACTGATGCACATAGCAAAGGTTTAAACGACCTCCTGTTGAGGTGCTAGCCCGAAGGCAAAACCAAAAGATTCCAAACGACTTCTTCTCTTTTAGGCAAATCCACAACTCAAACCAATACTACCTCCCTACGGTCCCAATATGTACCCACAAAAAATTATGTAAAATACCCAATGTCAGGTGACTCACCAAAACTTGCGTTCTTGACACTCCTTGAATCTGATAGGCTAACAAGCCCCCCTTGTTTAGACCAAACCGAAATTCGACCAGCTGTCTTGACCAAAAGTGACAGAATTTGTGGTACACTTCACCACAGCCGCCCCTGAGTCCGACCGTGTAGCACAACGATAACGGTCTGACTCACCCATCACTTGACCAAATGGACCTTGGTCGCTCACACTTCTTCACCATGGACCAGCCATCTTCGCCACCTGCGCCAGGTACTCCCTTCACTGCAATCGATCCTCTTATGCTTCCTCTTGACGCTTGTTCTTGTAGAAACTCTATGTGCCGAGTCGCCCCACATTGCTTCACCTGTTCGGTCGGCCCGGTCTGACATCCCACATAATTTTCCTGCACCTCAAACATCGGATGGGTGTCAGACTGGAGCCGATTTTTCCGGCAGCAGTTGGACGATCAATTGGACAAGACTTCGCTTCGCATGCAAGGCGACGATCTTGAGCGACACCTTACTGAGCCCCAAGTTTCGGTCCAAGATCAGACCGGGAAGGTCCCGTCTTTTCAGGACCGGTCGGACGCTTGGGCGCAGGAATCGGGTCGTCGTCGGGTGGCGCTAGACCAGTGCCGCCAGCGCTTGGTTAACTTGCTGCATCCGAGTTCGGCTGCTTCCTCCAGCATAGATTGGTCTGCGCCGGCAACCTTAGTCGCCTCGGAGCAAGACCAAGACCGCTTGCAGCAGGACCAAGACCGCTTGCAGCAGGACAAAGACCGACACCGTTCATTGGCTGATATTCAGCAGCCCGAAATCGTACACAAATCGAAGAAGCGCGCGGACGCGACGGGTAGCTCGACGGCGCGGGGTGTCGTAAAGCGGAATTTTTTATTAGGCTAAAATAGGGCCTTATGTTGGACATTTTATTAGGCCCATAGGGGGCCTAATATTATGACTAATATTAGGACCTAAATTAGGGGCCTGATAGTGGACGCAGATAGTGGATACAGTAGTACATAATTAGGTACCGCCATGTGTACCACGGTGGGTACAGTAGTACGTACCACCGTGGTGTACATAGACAGGATATAGAAGGGACACGGAAGATGTGCTGATTACTTACGGGTACGCGGCGAACACCAGCGAACAAACAAGGAACAAGCGGAAAAATCAGGTCGACTGATGGACGGAAGGCGTTCCGAATGGACGATGCGGATTGGTTGAAAGTAGGAACAGGGTAGATCTAAGGGTTTAATTGCTAATAAAGTTCTCCTTTTGCGTTTTTTGGAAAGGCACCTTTGCGCCCCCACCTTATTGAAACCTCTACGTCCCGGGTGGGAGCACTAAGTGCGTTTTTGGCCCACCGGTTGGCGTAGAGTGTGAGAACTCACCCCGCAACTCCGCCCGCAGTGTCTGCGGTTCTTCGTTTAAAGGTTTTTGGTTTTGGGAACGTGATCGAGCAGTGCTCTCACCTCTTCCCCGTGAAATTAACGTTTGGCCCCTAGAGTTCGGCTGCTTTAAGCGCCCCACGGGAACTCTAGGTGGATTTTAATATAAATACCTTTTCCTCATATATTCTAGGCTAGGAGAGCATTGATTTGGGCGTTCCTTAGCTGTTTGACGTCTTAGAGGCTCCGCGATCAGGCAGTGAAGACTTCCGCTGCCTGATCAAGTACCCCCTACCGATCAACACCTGATCGACACTTTTTGCGAATCGTGATCGTGATCGCTGATCGCAAATCGCGCCAACTGCTACTTGAACGACTTCCGGTGCTTGATCAAGTCTTATCAAGGTATATTACGACTGGGCAGCAGTTTTTAGCCCCTGGTCTAGCCTTTCAGTACCTGATCGCACTTGCGATCAAGACACCTGATCGCACCTGCGATCAAGACAGAATATTGTTGATCGACGGTTATTAACGTCAGCCAAAGCCTGATCAAGCCTGATTACCACTGATCTACATCGTTTCAGCGCCTGATCGCGTCGGACTGCCGCCTGATCGCACTTGCGATCAAGACGGGATATTGCTGATCGTCGGTTATTAGCATCGGCCCAAACGTGATCAAGCCTGATCGCGGATAATTGACGTGGTTTAAGCACCTGTTAGCACGCGATCACGCCTGATCCCATCGGTTGTATCGACACAAGTTAGTTAATTCAATCTTGCACCAAGAATTCGCTGTGCGCTGTCCCCGCCACCTGAGGAGCGACCCAAGCCTAGCCGTCGTGTACACAAGGTGAGCAAGAACACAAGCATTCAAAGACATCCGGAGGACCCCCTTTGTTAGTCGGCAGTCTGGGCGCCGTGGTACCGCCTGATCAAGTCTCAAAAACTTCGATCAGCCGCTCCACCACACGGGGCATAGCGCGCGACCCCGAACTAAGGGGGAAGCGTGAGGTGCCCCATAAGCGAGCCAAGACGCAGGTGCTTCTCGTGAACCCAATATTGGGCGTGTGTGATGCCTGCAACCCTGCCAAAACCCAAGCGCCCTCGCGCCCTCGTGCCGTCCGTACCGAGTACCCAGGGATCTCGTCCGGGGAGAACTCCAGCGAAGGGTCCTGCGATTCAGAGTTCATGATCGCCATCCCGTCCAATTCGCAGACGTGTCGGCGTAAAAGTTCCGTCCAAGCGGCATCGTCTTCGGGGTCAGAGCAGAAGACCAGTCTGCCAGGTGACATCACGCCAGCATATGGGTCAGCGAAATCGGCGCCTTCGTTCCTGCCTGGCACGTCTGGACTGCACCGCCACGCCCGGCTAAAAGATATGGCAATTGGAGATCGCCCACTTCCGCCGCGGACCTCGGAATCCTGGTCCGGTCCGCATCAATACCGAGATCGGCGCCATTCCAAGAGGCGCGCGGGCGCGTCGAGTGGCTCAAGGGCGCGGGGCGTAGAGCGCGACTCCGAACACGAGGAGAAGCAAGCGCCGCTCCACAAGAAAGCCAAGACGCAGGCGATCCTCATGAGCCAAAAATCGGATGCAAGTGATGGGTTTAACATCGCCAAATCCCATGCGCCCTCACGCCCCCTCGGGCGCATTCGGGTGGTACGATTTCCCAGCAAAATTCGGGCGGAAATTCTCGCCATTGATTGGCTGAAATTCCGCCCCCCAAAATTCACGCACGCAAGAAAAACCGGAAATGGTGTAATCACTAGCCAAGATACTGGCGCAGTCCCAAGTGCAGTGAAGGATGCAGTTACGGAGAGGAAGGACTCCAAAAATCGCGCGCCCTCGACCCGTTTTGCCGTTCAGTCCAAGTCGGTATTGTTCTCGCCTGGGGCGGCTTCGGAGGGTGGATCGGTGGGTTCATTTGATCTCCTTCCCGCTTTTTCTCAATACCGATCCACCCAGCATCGTCGGTCCGCTGTCGCAGTTGAAGAGCCGACGTCTGAAGAAGACCAAGTGGTGCACTCGGACGGTGACATCGATAAAGGGTCGTCGAAACAGGCTGTCGACGCGCCCAAACCAACTTTTCTGCCCTGGACTTCTGTCAGATATCGTCATGCTTTGTCGTGGGCATTGATGGTTGACGTGACTCTTCCTCCTTCTGGTCTGGACACTGCCGACCCTCGAAGGACCCGATCTGGTCTGGCCACTGCCGACTCTCAAAGGACCCGATCTGGTTTGGCCACTGCCAAGGCGTCGCGTTGAGAAGACCAGGTTGTTAGTCGATGACGGCATATAGTACCCCGGTCTTGATTGCGCTTAGCCGGTCGCGGACCCCAAGGATGCTTTGGTCAAGCTTGACCAGAAGGAACCCTGGCGCAAACAATTTCAAGACCAAGTTGCAGGCCATCCTGCGCTGACCATCGGCCGCCTGTGGGGTGATAGCGAATGAAGTCCCAGGTATCGACCAGAAAGCTCGTAATACATGTCATCACTTCTTTTTTCACATATCTGATCATCAAATCACTTGAACTAATTTTACCACTCTCTCCATAGTTGCACCGAACACATTATCGTAAACTGTTCCGCCCCCATCACGAAAAATAGTCATCACATTCGTCATTCCGCTACTCCAATTCGTCACAGTTCATCACAATTTCACATCAACTCCAGATCTTCCACATCTTCACACCGGTCTAGACCGACCGATGCTACTGCGTGTCTTAGTCTTGGTCTTTATGAGTCTGCATCACTGCGAAGCAATTACGACTGACTCGTTCTCGTTCAAACTCTCGTAAAAGAGCCCCACAGTTCAAGTCGAGTTCGTCGACCCAACTTGATTCATTATGGTCCTTCCATCGGACCAGGTACTCTCGGTGATTCCGACCGAACCTGGTCTTCTTGGTCGACCGAACATCCAAGACCTTCTCCCTTCAAACTCGTCTTCCTCTAATGGTCGTTCCCAACTGCCCTCCGGCAGTAACGCTTCATCGAAATTAAATCTCTTTTCTTCGTCTACCAGACAGGGAGTTTTGGCTCGATCAGGAAATTCTCGGACCAGCTTCAACTTGGACACATGCACGATCGGGAAGACCTTGTAATTTGTACCAGTTGTTACTAGACGGGCAGCGTGCTCACCGATCAGCTCGGCAACACGGAAAAGGCCGTGCCACATGTGAGCCAGCTTCTTCGCATAGCCCTCTTTCACTCGGTCTAGGTATAGCCATACCCTCGCCCTGGTTCTATACCGTGGGGTCGGACCTGGTCATTGGTCCGGTCTGCCCGGTCTTGTGTGGGCTGACGCAGCTCTTCGTTGACGACTTCTTTTGCATGCTGGTAGTGTTTCTGGA
Organism: Peronosclerospora sorghi; assembly: GCA_026184515.1. Classification (NCBI taxonomy): domain Eukaryota; phylum Oomycota; class Peronosporomycetes; order Peronosporales; family Peronosporaceae; genus Peronosclerospora; species Peronosclerospora sorghi. Next base: position 1,042,722 of record CM047587.1, on the reverse strand, counting down.
CCTGCATGCGCCAGCGTCGAGCATCGCGATCGCGGGTTCATGTTCAACCGATAGGTATCACAGCTTCCAGTGTCGACCGAGGGTCCCATCCATATGCCAGATAAAAAGGCGTTTCTCCTCGGACCCGATCGGTCGACGAGTTGAGTGCAAACACCAGCCTTTCTGCATACTCGTCCCAATCTCGCTGGTCTGGGTCAGCAACGTACATCTTGATCACCCTCGTTATTGTCTGCACCATGCGTTCCGCCGATCCATTTTCTTGCGGACGATATGCCATCGTCGCAACTCTGTTTCTTGCCCAGAATGTTATTGAACGACCGGAACACCTCGGCCATAAAACCGGGTTTCCGATCGTGCCTGATGACCTCGCTGGCGCCGAATCTTCGGAACACACATTCTTCGTAGATGGGGGCGATCTTCTCCGCAGACAGAGATGCACTTGCCTTCGCAATAACTAGACCAGTGAACAGGTCTACCCAGATCAGCAGCTCAGTGTTGCCGCGCGTCGATCTAGGCAGTGACGGTATGTGGTCCATCGCTATGACCTGGAAAGGGTAGGTAGCTTCGGTATTTCCGGGCGATCGCCCCTTGATTACCGGTCTACCCTTTCCGGTCTCGCAATCCGTGCAACAGCCCACATATTTCTGCACACTGCGGAAAAGACCTCTCCAGTGGAAGTGGGACCTGATCTTGTGATAGGTCCTGCCTATGCCATGATGCCCCCCTCCTAGACTCACGTGATAGTGATGAAGGACATCCGGCTGCAGCAAATCGGGGATCACTAATTTCGCCAGTCGGTCCCGGTCTGCACTGTCTTGGTCGGCATCGCGGCAGTAATACAATAATCCATTATCATTCACTTCGTAGATATCCGCGATCTTGATGCACTCTTTCGCTTGACCGTTCGTCATCTTGGACAGTTCACCACGCAGGTAGGTCTTCAGGTTCATAATCCATTCTTCTTCGTCCTGCGCCTTGAGGATCCGTTCCATCCTTAACTGTTGCACTGCATATTCGTTCAAACTTTCCTTCGGGAACGGTCGGCGAGACTTGTGAGCTTTCGATCTAGTCGCGACCATCACATGCACCTGGACTGGGGCGTTCTTGGGTCCGATCACCTCTGGGAGCCTGTTTATATTCACCAATTCATCCAGAACGGCCATCTCGGAGATCGTAGCCCCGGTCTGGTCTCGCATGGCCTTGGTCGCGAGGTAGTCGGCGCTTCTGTTCCAGTACCGTTTCACGTGCAATAGCTCGTGGTTGGGGTGGTCCTTCAATGCCTTCATTACTCGATCATTTAGCATCCTTAGTCGTGGTTCTTCCAGCAGTTTGGACCATCATGTTTGCTCGACCCACAGTGGGAGCACTTCTGACGAGGTCGGCCCGGATCGGACTTGTTTCCGTTCCTACCCTTCCGGTCTACCTGGTCGGACTTCGACCTGGTCTTCGGGGCAGGTCCCGCAACATATACGTAACGATACTGGTCTTCATCCGATGACTCCTGGCTGGACGGACTTCCACTTTCCCCTTCCGATCCCGTGCTGTCTTCGGCTACGATCGCCTTGACCGCTCGGGTCGGTCTGGTCCAAGGTCTCATGACAGCATCGGTCTGGGTCTTGGAACGATAGCGACCTGATCCACCAGCGGTCTTCGCTCTCATACTACGCGACTGTTGTAACGTCCGCAGGGTCTGTTCGACTTCGCCCGCATCCTTAAGACGCAGTAGAGTAAGCTGGTCCGCCAGTTCTTGATCGTCAAGGGTACTAATATAGTGACCCACATGTTCTAAGGCGGCACCGTTCGGCGGGTTATTATCTTTGATTGTTATGCCGGCGCGAAGTGCAGCCACGTTCAACCGATGCAAATACTCGATCAGTGTCTCGTCGGCCCGCTTCTGCATATGGTGATACCTGCGGGCACTCGAAAATCCGGAGTTACAATATTGCCCTTCAAACTCTGCACATAGCTGGTCCCAGTCAGGCCGGACATCCCGACCTAACGGTTGGATCCAGTTGGCAGCCGGTCCTTTCAACAAATCCCGGAAGATCAGACACCTTTCACTTTTCGGGGTCTGGTCTCGCAGGAACGCAGACTTGACCAGACCGAACCAAGACCGGGTCTGGTCTTCATCAGCATCCTTGTCAGTGAAGTCCTTGAGGTCGGTCGTCGCGGCCATACGGATGCGCGGAATCGCAGCAGATCAAATGTTGTAAGCAGTAGTGGAGGCTAGTTTAGCCTTGCGTGGCTTTCCAGCGCCCGTACCGTCTGACCCACAGTGGTCGTCAAGACCGCCGACCGACTCCATGTCACAGTCACTTGTCTTGCTTGGTCTACGCGGTCTGGCCGGTTGCGGCTTGCGCTTCCCTTTGCCGCCTTGCTTATCACTTCGAGTGGGCTTGTCCACAGATGTTACCGATTCCATATCCACATCTCGGAAAACATTGGTACTTTTCTGGGTAGACCGGTCTTGGACATGTGGGCGCAGAGGTGGTCTAACCCGTTCTTCCATGAAACGTTCCATCATCGTCTCAAACATGGCTTGGACGTTAGCTGGAGTCATGGGCAACGTGTTGACACGCTCCTTTTGCGGAACTGGGGCCTTTGGGGGCTGCTGGAGCCCCGACTGGCAAGAAGCCCTTTGCTGCCGCATGTCCCTTTTTTGTTCAGGCTGGGCATGGTCCACCCCCACGGTCATCCGCTCGACACCGGTCTCCAACTCTGATGAGCTGCTTGAGGCCGGTGGAGACTGATAAACCGATTCGTCATCAGAACCAATGTCGACAAGCGCTGTGGAGGCTTCAGCGACCTTCACTGCTGCGGTGGGAGTTGAGCGGCGAACCGCCCCCACCAGTGGGACCAAATGGTCGTGGAAGGTCGACATCGACGATTTCAGCCTCCAAGTCTCAAATTCAAATAGTTTTTGGACATCGGCGGGGTTCCGCATTTTAATGCCAACCTCCGCCAACATCGCCACCAAGTTTTTCACCAACAGTAATGGGCGATCACTCTGGACCGGCTCGGTAGTGGGACCGAGAAGACGTTCGGGGATCTGGAGGTTCAACACCCGAAAGACCACGTCAAAACGAACATATCGTTTCAGCTCAAAAATGTAGTACATATTGTTTAGGTCTTCTTCAGTGATGGCTCCATCTCCGACCTGCGGCTTTTCTTCGAGGTCGTCTTCGTCGGCCGGCATTCCCAACCCTTTCTTGGGAATCTTGGGGACCTTGGGGAGGTTGGTATGATCGTTCTGATCAGCCTACAAGTATTTTTCGTCTTTTGATTTTCCATCAACTTTTTTATGCACATACATAGGATCAGTACCAATGTCCTGATCCTTTCCGGGACTATAGCAGGACTTGCTATAGTCCCGATCGGCTCCTGTGGGAGCCATTTGGGGAGGAAAAAAATATTAATACCGATCTGGTCCTCCACCAGGCCAGACCGTACATCGCCATCTTTATCGAGAACGAAAACGTAAGGTGATAGCCTTTCCTTACGCCCTCTCCAGAACGATTCCAAATTCAAATCTTCAAATTCAATCTTTGATGACACCTCGCGGTGATATCCACACTTACCAAGTGATCCGGGCACGCGCACCATTGTGGTGGAGTCAAGTTCGAAATAGAATACATTTATATCGACAACCTGACCACCACCATCGTGCCCAGCCTTCCAACTTACGGGGGGGGGGTACCCCGCGGACCTCCATTCGAAATCTGGTCTGATCGTCCGCTGATGGCAGACGACCGGTCATCATCCAGAGACACTTGGTCCAATTCACGTAAGACCATCTCACCTTGTGTACCCATTGGAGTAGGCTAGTAACACACTCGGTGGATCGGGATCGCAGATCGATCTGATTCTGTCTTGAATATCGGAGACCGTGCTGGCTAGGTGTACCTAGGGCGGAACTCTTCACCCCAGGTACGTACAGAACAGAAACACTTCCAAAAGATAAATTCCAATAGGTCGATCGTCCAAACGATCTAGACATGACCAATACGAAATAATAGAGGGTAGACCAATCAACCGGTCTATCCCCTGACCAATACGAGAGAAGACCAAAATCGGTCTAAACTCCAACCAATGTTATAGTAAACCAATATGTCCACGTAAAGACCCAATATTCCCGTGAAATTCCACAAACGATATCTCCACGTAAAGACCAATCCAGTGAATAGCTCGTTCCAAACGTGCTTGACTTAAACTTGAAGAAGTCGACCAATGCGTGCTCCCTTCGAGGGACTTCCGGCTGGCCAAATGCGCGTGTGGCGCGTCCAGACCGGGTATAATGAGCTAGAGGGGATTACTCGGCCCTCTGCTCCCAAACCCTCCGCGGCGGGCGGAGGCGACTGATGCACATAGCCAAGGTTTAAACGACCTCCTGTTGAGGTGTTAGCCCGAAGGCAAAACCAAAAGAATCCAAACGACTTCTTCTATTTTAGGCAAATCCACAACTCAAACCAATACTACCTCCCTACGGTCCCAATATGTACCCACATGAAAATATGTAAAATACCCAATGCCAGGTGACTCACCAAAACTTGCGTTCTTGACACTCCTTGAATCTGATAGGCTAAAAATCCCCCTTTGTTTAGACCAATCCGAAATTCGACCAGATGCCTGGACCAAAAGTGACCAAATTTGTGGTACACTTCACCACATCTACACACCGCTACGTGCGGTCCTCCCCAAATTATTAACATTTGGAGTGACGTTTTCCGCTCTATCTACACCCCGGAATTATTGGATTATCTATCGTTGGACATTGACGTGTCTAGGGTGACTTTCTGCCCTTGACACAAGTTACCCCAAAAGGGGTACATTCCATATTGGTACCCACAGAACTTCATATTGCGCGATGTTCCACCGAGTGTGTTGCCACCCAAACCAATGGGTACACAAGGTGAGAACTATGAAGATAAATCGTACCAGGCGTCCTGCAATGCAAATCAGTCAACGATCGGGATGCAGGCGAAGGTTCGCGGGGTACCCCCCCCCGTAAGTTGGTCGGCTGGGCAGGATGGTGGTCGAGCTCAGTACACTTCGGTGTTTGATTTCGAACTCGACTCCACCACAATGTGGTTTGCTTTTAAGGTGAATATATCTCACTACCAAGCGGTGACGGGGTTTGCGTCCGAAAAAAATCAATAAGGACGTGGACTGAACACTATTTGTAAGTAGCTTTGACCCGTGAAATTGGGTCAAGTGAAAGGTTAATAGTCGATACATTGTGAAGTTCGCGGCTCCGCAACTTAAGATTATGCTTACGGCTAAGTATGATCCTATGAAACAGGATTACCTAGGCCATGCTCAAGAACTGATTGCTTGGGAACAAGATCTGGAAGACAACATTGTAAAATCAAAAGTCCCCGCTAAATGAATGTCAATACAGCCATCAAGACCAAACATGGGCGAGGTTGCTACGTATACGAACGTGAAGGGCCTTTCAAGAGATATTGTCCGGAAATGAGAAGGAGAAACTGGATTAATCAGGACAAAAACAAAGCAAGAAAAGTGGTGTAGAATAGTGAAAAAGGATGGTGTTTTCCACTTTCGAAATTCAACCGGGTTGCGAGACGAAAGAACGTACCAGCGGTATTTCCGAGGAAATATTGTGGATTATCGACAGTGGCGCAAGTACACATTTAGTGTAGAATGCAAATTTGCTTGAAGATGCCAGAGGATGTAGCCAAGAAGTCACGTTTGCACTACCGATGGTGGAATTACGTTGAGAAAGAATTGCAAGAACCCGACGGTCATTGAAATAACTGAAGTTTTTTATGCCCCTAAACTGGAAAAAATAGTATCACTCGGCGGATTACGTGAAAAGAGATGATAATGTTCATAACATCAACATAGTATTTATTGGTAAAGTGCTATTTCGAATTGAAACCTTTGGTGCAGTATTTGTGGCGAATTTATCGAGCGTCAAGCAAAATGTAATTACGGGCAAGCTTTTGAACATGCTTATAAACAACGTTGAGGAAAATAAACCAGATGAAGTTCAAGAAGGAAGTTTACACCACTTCCATTTGCACTTAGGTCATATATCGTATCAAATAGTTGAAAAACGGGTTAGAGACCCCATGTCAGGCATATAGCTTACAGAAAATAAGAGGCCAAACTGCCTGACCTGTGCTGAGACAAAGCGACAAGAAAGAAGCAGCCAAAGCAAGATTCGGGCAGAAATTCACCGTTTGACTGCAAAGGAGGGGTTAATTTGCAGTGACCTAAAAATTCCAATCACGCCGCGAGATAGACGCGTGAACTGGTTCCTGGTGGTTTATGCTTACTATTCTTCAAATTACGGATTTCCCGTTTGATGCTGGATTCCCATCCTCCGTAACCTGCCTCCGTACACCGGTTTTCGTGGAAAAAAAATCCACATTCCGGTACTCTACACCTCTATCGTTACGTTAAGCATGTATTCTACCATTGAATTCTACAATTGAACTCATTTTCGAACCACGTCAAAAAATGTTCGAACATTTTCGCTGCTCGATCTTTCGTGCGAGTAGCGAAAACTCGTACGTAGTTCCAAAAAATAACCTTCTTATACCACAAAATATCAATTCCTTGCATATCGCATCGAGTTTTCGAACCTTTAAGGTCACCGCAGATCACGCCCTAGCACGCTCGATAGGGGATTTTGCCCAGAATCTCTCTTGGGTTGACTTTTTCTTGTTCTTTACCTTCCGCACAGCTCAGGTAGTTTGGTAAACTATTATCTGTCAGTAACATGCCTGACCTGGGGTCTTCGTCCAGTTTTTCAACTGTATTGTAAGATAATTGACCCCAGCGGACGTGAAAATTATTCAAGCTGCATCATTTCGTGCACTTCCGCAACGTTATTCAATTAAATGCTTGAAAACTGCATGCAGCCGCTCAGCTTCTCCGGCGACAGATTCGCAAAAAAAATAGAACCGTAACCTGAAATAAAACTTTAATTTTTCATTCAATTACCGAACAATTTCAACTGTCTGCTATTTTTCACCCTTTTTACCGCAACTATCCAAGCGAAATGAGAATCTTGGCAAGTTTCGGTGCAAAATATACTTAGATAATTCAATTGTTATGGGTTCATCTCCCGGTTTACGTAGCGTTATCTTTTTGACTTTGGAAACAGATAGACTGCCACTATCAGGGAGGGCAAAACCCATCAGTCGGCCTGCAATCGACCGCCCCTTTAAGAAAATGTGGTGGAGCGGCTGATCAGAATTGTTGAAGTTCGATCAGGCGTTACCACGGCGCCCGGACCGCCGACTAACAAAGGGGGTCCTCCGGATGTCCTGTGACTGCTTGTGTTCTTGCTCACCTTGTGTACCCGACGGCTTGGGCGTGGCTCGCTCTTCAGGTGACTGGAACGTAGATCCGCGAGGTTCCGATGCAAGATTGGGGGAAATTCGTAGCGAATCGACCGATGTGATGATCAGGTGAGATCAGGTGTGATCAGGCTTGATCAGGTATGAAAAGTCGATGATCAAGATCGATGATCGATGATCAGGGGTGATCAAGATCAATGGTCTTTAATCACTGATCAAGGGGTGATCAAGACCAATGATCAATAATCACAGATCACTGATCGATCTAGTTGATTCCGCACGAATTGGAGCTATTGCGGGTTGATGATCGCAGGTTGCACGTTGCAGATCGATGGTCAGGGGATGATCAGCGAAGGGGTTACTTGATCAGGTGGTAGAAGTCTTCACCACCTGATCATCGAGCCTCTTAAGTCTAGTTCGCTCACGGAATACCCAATATACTATGTATTCCTATCTTAGACTTAAGAGGAGGGGATAGATCATACTTCCTATGTGCAGATCGAAGGTTTTCGCACAGATCCAGCTAGAGTTCCCGTGGGGCGCTTTAAGCAGCCGAAATTCTAGGGGCCAGATGCGAACCAATGGGGAAAGAGGTGAAAGTGCACTGCTCGGTCACGTTACCGAAAAACCTTGGTTTTATGGCTGAGTTTTTCCGATCGTTCAATAACATTCTAGGCCAGAAGCAGAGCGCGACGATGGCATATCGTCCGCAAGCGAACGGATCGGCTGAACGTACGGTGCAGACAATCACAAGGGCGATCAAGATGTATGTGGCCGTTCCGGACCAACGTGACTGGGATGAGTATGCAGAGAGACTGGTATTCGCACTCAACTCTTCAACCGATCGGGTCCGAGGAGAAACGCCTTTTTATCTGGCGTATGGATGGGACCCTCGATCGACACTTGAAGCGGCGATACCGATCGGCTGCACTCGGACCCGCGATCGCGATGCCCGTCGTTGGCGTATGCAGGTCCAGAAGCATTGCCAGCATGCGAAAGAAGTCGTCAATGAAAAGTTGCGTCAGGCCCCACAAGATCGAGCAGATCGGAATAACGATCAGGTCCGACCTCATGGCATTGAACCAGGGGCGAGGGTATGATTATACCTCAATCGGGTCAAGGAAGGCTATGCGAAGAAGTTGGCACATATGTGGCATGGTTCTTTCCGTGTAGCAGAGCTGATCGGTGAGCACGCTGCCCGTCTAGTAACAACTGGTACAAATTACAAGGTCTTCCCGATCGTGCATGTGTCCAAGTTGAAGCTGGTCCGAGAATTTCCTGATCGATCCAAAACTCCCTGTCTGGTGGACGAAGCGGAGAGATTTGATTTTGATGAGGCTCTGCTGCCGGAGGACAGTTAGTAAAGGCCATTGGAAGAGGACGAATTCGAGGTGGAAAAGGTGCTGGATGTCCGATCGGTCAAGAAGACCCGTTTCGGTCGCACCCACCGAGAATATCTGGTTCTCTGGAAGGATCATGATGAAGAAACTTGGATCGACGAACTCGACCTAAATTGTGGAGCACTGCTACGAGAGTTCGAGCGAGAACGGGTCTGTCGGAATCGCTTAGCAGTGATGCAGACTCATGAAGACGAAGATCTAGACACACAGTAGCACCGATCAGTATATCGATCGGTGTGAATATGTGTAAGGTCGGAATTTTGTGAATTTGTGATGAACTGTGATGAACTGGAGTAGTGGAATGACGAACGTGGTGATGATTGTCGCGGTGTGGATGGAAATTGTATATGATAACGTGTTGGTGCAAGTTTGGAGAAAGTGATGAATTTGGTCAAGTGATTGGATGATCAGGAATGTGAAAAGAATGATGACATGTATTATGGATTATCTGGTCAGCTAACTGCCGCAACAAGATTCGCAGTCACCCCACAGACGACCGATAGTCAATGCCGGATGGTCTTCGATCTGGTCCTGATGCTGATTGCGCGAGGGCTCCTTCCGATCGATCTGGATCAAGGCGTCCTTCAGTTCTGCGATCGGCTCGTCACAATAAAGACCGGGATACCAGACACCGTCGTCAGCTAATACCCCGGCTTTCTCAACCCGGCGTTTGCCCATATGGAGAACCCCAGGATATAAGAAGATGTCAATATCGCACTCGCGGTCCAGCATCCCTCCTAGGACAAACTGGCATAGGGTCTGCCAGGCCTCGCCTGCCCGACTCCGGCGCCTCTTTCGATTTATCTGGAACGGTATCAGGCCTTGATCATGTTGCGCTCTACCAGGAGGAAGCACTAGATAGTGCGTAGACTCCCAAATCGCTTGGCTGTAAGTTTCGTTGAAGGCCTTCACTCGACCTAAGGACGAGTCGTTCCACGCAGTCGACGCAAACATGGACCCCAGCTTGCGGCGGACGAACACTTTCCATGGCTCATCTGCGTACAGACGGGCGATTTGTGGTGCTGTGACCAGGTCCTCCCTCCATGCACAAACGTCAGGAGTCTTGGTATATGGAGTAAAAAGCCAGGAGTCTGGGCGCGACAGAGATCGGGCTAATATCTGCTTGGTCAGGGAAGACTGGTACAAGCTACCGATCTGCCACGATGATCACGGAAGAGTGGCATCTGTAGTCAACAATGGGAGAGGTCTATCTCCGGCCAACAACCCTTTCAATCGGGCGTGCTTGCGCAGCCCAGATATGCCGGGCTGGAACGAAGGTACCGATCCGGTCGACTGGTGCGTCGGTGCAGCACCATCACCCTGGGAGCTGATCGATTTATTAGTCCCTGATGCAGGCTTCGCAGGAGCGGAACCTCGGCGTTGATAGGACCGGGACTTGGATAAAGCAGTTACCAAGAACTTGGAATCGCTCTATCCGCCCCCCCCCCCGAGTCCTCTCCGGTGGAGACCTCTATACACTTGGTGCGAGCGGAGCGGGGGCGCGAGAGCGCACGAGATTTGGTGGCGATAGACGCGTCATCTGGTACCGATTTGGGGCTCGAGAGCTGTGCCAGCGTCTTGGCTTTCTTCTTGGGCACCGCTCGCTTCTCCTCGAGTTCGGAGTCGCGCGCTATGCCGCTCGCCCTTGAACTCTTCGGCGCGTCCTTACGCTTTTTGGACTTGGAAGTTTTCAAAATTTCGGCTGGGTGACTTTTGGCCAATGATTAAGGTCGGGTCCGGTCTTGATGCAGATCGACCAGAACGGCCGATGCAGACCAGTCAGCATTAGAGCGGGCAGCCGGACGACGGTGCAACAAGTCAGTCCACTGCTGGTAGCATCGATTTACGGCCGCCCAGCGACAATCTGATTCCTGGGCTCTGGCGTCCGATCGGGACTGGAAGGACTCGACCTTCCCGATCTATTCCCGGACCACGACCTGTAACTCGCTGATCTGTCTCTCCAGGTCACCATGTTGGGTGCGGAGTAAGGTCCGATCTGACTGGTCCTCCAACCTCTACCGGTCGACCACCGCGAGCTGTTCCAGGAGGTGCGATCGATAGGCCCCCATGCGAGACAGATCTTGCCATGCGCCGATCAGCCCGTCCAAGATCGGTCGGAGCTGATCGCGATGATCATGAGACTGCCGATCAGCCGTGAATAAGGTATCGAACGTTTTGGAGATATCAGCGGGCAACTGATCTACATGCAAAGGAAGGTTAGATCAAACCCAAGACGGAAAGCAGACCGATCAGCTTACCTCGCGTTGTGTGGTGGGCGATCTGGGCCCGGAGATGTGCGATTTCGGCGATCACCTCCTTCAACTTCGTGGATATAGGAATCAAAGTGTCCACCTCCTTCCGAAGTTGCAGGAGCGATGAATCCTTGATGGCCAACTGCAACTGGAGCTCCCTGACTGTTTTCTGGAGCTGATCGACCTCGATTTGATGCCCATCCGGTGTGTCGGACTCTGGAGTGTTGTGAGGGATATCAGATCGAGCCGATCTGGTAGGTGAATCGATATGGGGCGGTGAGGAACGCAGGGCAAATGCAGCAACGAGCGTCAAGAGTGGTCACAAGACGATCAGGTGTACAAGGCAAGTACCCGGCGAGGGTGGACTCGGAGATCTGTCCATTGGTGGAGTCCGCTTCTATGAAGATCTGGATATGATGAGATCGGGCCGCTACCGTTGCGCGGCTGCGACACGACTCAGGGACGGCTGTGGTGAAGCGGACTCAAGAATCCTGGTCGCTTCCGGTCAGCAGCAGACCGATCGGCTTATCGGCGATCGGATTGGTGGAAATCCAGGAGGCTTTTAAGCCTATCATGTGCAGAGGTGTAAAAAAAATGGATTTTGGTAAGTCACATGAGGTTGCGTGTACTTACATATTTTCATGTGTCTACATATTGGGAATCGTATGTTTTAGTTTTGGTCCTGCTTGGTTTTGGTTTTACCGTTTAGGCGTCACTTAAACTCAACAAGAAGTCGCTAGATTTTTCGCTTTGTACATCAGTCGCCTCTGCACGCCGCAGATTGTTTGGGATCGGAGGGTAGAATAATCCCCTCCAGCTCATTATACCTGGCCGCGACGCGTTACAGACGCACTTGTCCCGCCGGAAGTCCCTCGACGGGAGTACACTTTGGCCAGCTTATCAAGTTCAAGTTACGCACGTTTGGAACGTGCTATTAAGTATTTTGGATTGTTACGTGGAGATATAGTTCATGGAGTATATCACGTTCTTATTTGTATCTCCCTATTGGATTATTAGAGTTCTATTCTTATATTGGTCGGGATCTACGATCGGTTGAACGATCTGCCCTTTGGAGTATACTCACTCCAAGTATAACTGGTCTACCCGTACCCAGGGTGAAGAGTTTCGCCCAGGGTACACTACCCAGCACGGTCTCCTACATTTAGAGCACAAGTCGATTCCCAGCACCGATCCACCGAGTGTGTTACCAGCCCATTTCATCGGGTACACAAGGTGAGATGACAAACAAATCGGACCAGGCGTCCTGTGTTGATGATAGGTCGTCTGCCAGCAGCGGAAGATCCGATCGGGTCGAAGGCGAATGTTCGCGGGGTACTCCCCCCCGTAAGCTGGAAGGCCGGGCACGATGGTGGTCAGGTTCTCGACACTACGGTGTTCGATTTTGAACTTGACTCCACAACACACCTGATAGTACACGTCCACCAGATCTAAGGCACTGTAAACAGTACAGCGTGCCATATAGTTCTGGAGGGCATCCTTCAGAGGAATAGGAGTTTGCATGGGTACAGTAGCTTCATTCAGCTTGTTGTACGCATGCACAATGCGCCACTTTCCTTTCGGTTACGAACATAAAAAGTGGGAGATTAATGGGGAGACTTTCTCTCCCGTACCATCCCTGAATCTTCTTTCCCTCTGAAGAATGCGTCGATGACGTCGCATTGCTCCTTGGGAAGAGGCCACTTACTCGTGACGCAGTATTTGGTTCCAGGAACCAAATCAATTTTATGTCGGACTCCCCGATCCGGTGGTAACCCATCGGCAGTTGTCACTAATGACATCTCCGAATTCCTTAAGTAAGGAATGATAAGGGTCCTCAGGATCCGCAGGGATCTTGATAACGCTTCGGGCATTCAATGCCGGTTTGGTTTGCACCAAAACTGACTCGTCCATCGTGGATGAGGAGTTTAACTCCTCTTCCGGACGCAATACGACGATCTCGTCGAGTTCACCTGCTTTTACAGCAGTCCCTAACTCGTTAAAGGATATCCACTCCAACGACAACAGTTCGCCTACCCCAGGCAACCGTTCCAGGCTTAAGGCTTCTGTGACAACACCTGTCACACTATTCAGCATCCGATAGGACTGCTGACTACTGGCCTCGGGACTCATTCCGGGACCCAGATGGGGGGAGACAATTGCCCCATCTATTGGAAGCGCCTCGCGCCTATCCACAGAGGTCTCTACCTCTACCACAGGTGACTCGTCCGTCTCACCTTCAACGGCGTGGTTGGAATCATTTCCGATGTGCGAAAGAGACGAACTACGGGTCTCTCCGCTTGGAAGCGACTCGCGCTTAACCACAGGGGTCTCCTCTACCCCTACCACTGGAGTCGCAACTTGTTCGCCGGACACGGCGTGGTAGGAATCAATTCCGACCTGTAGAAGAGACGAACTTCGGGTCTCTTCTCTAAGCGCCTCGCCCTTAACCTCAGAAGAATTCCACCTCTATCACTGGCGACTCACCAGTCTCACCTACATCGGCGCGGGGATTAACCGCCGAATCCCCCTCGTTAAGAACTCTTCCTTAACGCCATTGGGAAATATCGTTTCAGACATCCCAATCTCTGGAATCTCACGCCAGTATCGCTTTTGCGATCGAGCAAAGGTGGGTTCATGACTCGCCAATGCTTCACCCGACCGCGGGTGCGTTGAGCCAATGGACTTAGACTTCCAGTCTATTCATGGCTCGTGGCGTTCCAGCTACGTCATGCCCAGAATGAGGTCATACCTCGAGTCCAAATCCAGGACTAGGCAACGTTCTAAGCTGTCGAAGTCTGCAAACTTCAGCTTAATGTCAATCGAGACCTTGGGTACAGAAACCTGTACGCCCGTCGCAAGACGGACCGTGACAACGTCACGAGAACGTGCCTCTAGGGCCTCGGCTTACAGCCGACTCTTCACAACAGAAGCTCGTCTGACATAATTGGCAGACGCTCCAGAGTCTATCAAGACTCTCCAAGGCTTATAAAAGCCTTTCATGTCCGCAAGGACAACCAGCAAACCTGGCTGGTACACCAACTCGGTACTAGAAAACACCGTTTCCCTAGGGGCTTTGTGCTGTCGTCCCCTGCCTTGCGTCTTAACAGCACTGAGGGATCCCCCATTAGGGCGCCCCGCACCTACTGGGAGCCGTCGTTTCCCGACGGCTTGGGCGAAGGCTTTTTTTTCAACCCTTGGCCCCTTATAGCGAGTGTCTCGCTGGGGGTTTGCGGACATCTCTTCCTCAGATGATCCGTGCTTCCACACAGGAAGCCTCTCGGCGGCCCATGCCGCTGCAACATTTCAAGGAGCTCCGCTTCAGAACCCAGTGAAGTATAGTCAGCGTAACTCATAACGGAAGCTTTCTTTTCCGCTTCGACCTGACTCAGGTCCATGGGTTCGTGACCCACCTTAGAGGAACAAAAGTTCCTCTCGCCGTTAAACGCCATCTTAAACACCTCCACCAGGGATTGGGGTCGGCATCGGAATAGCTCCAAACGTGCTGGCCCTTCTCTCAGGCCTCCCATGAACACGGGAATGGACACATCGTCCGAGTACGCTTTCGCGTACATCCCTCCAACAGGGTCTTCAGTTCTTGGACATATGTCTACAAGTCCTTAGTGCCCTGACGGCACCTCAAAAATGCCAGCTGATTCTGTAGACCAGATCAGGCGTAGCGTACATGTGCATAAGTCTTTGCTTAAGGACTTCCCAGGTCGGGAACACGTCCATGACCGAATCTGAGCATGTAAAAGGCCATGCACGGGCTTTGTCCGTAATATGGGTCAGTGCAAGTCCCATTTTCAAGTGATCAACGATCACATTCACTGTGGTGAAGGCCGTTTTGACCTCTCGTAACCACACATAAAGGTTATCAACATTTTCACCGGTGAATTCCTTTACCTTAAAGGACAATAGGGGACGCACCCCCGTGGAACGACTTCCACCAGAACTCTCCTCATGGGCGATGAGGGCATTGAATCTCTCCTTTATGGCCTCAAGGCCCTTCTACACTAGGAGCTGCATGCCTTCGTCACCCAGTAAGGATAACAGCCTGCTAAAGGCTTCCTGCTGGACGAGGGTTAACCTTTCCTAATCTCCTGATTCATCCTTTGCAGAGGATGCCGTAGCCTACCAACACAGGTGTTGAATTGACTACAAGTGCTACCAGATGTAGCCGGTGCGTACACGCACGGTGCGGCTAGCGCACACCGGAAGACTTTCCTAAAGCGGCGATGTGCATCTACTTAGCCGATTCTCCCTTATAAAAGGGCTTAGTAAGAGAGTACTCGCTTACTCGGGGCCAAGATTTCTCTTTGGTTTACAAGTTAGCACAAGCTAACGCCTTGATACAAGGCTTCCTTACTAAGGGGGTAGCTAAGGGAAGGAATTCCCTTACACTACAACACTCACTGCGCGCGCGACCGGTCCAGATCGTGCGCCTATGTGGTAAAGCGTGCCACAAATTGGGCCTAATTAAGTGCTAATTATGGGCCTAATTAGGAGCCTCACAGCGGACACAAATTGGTTACGTAATCGTATACGATTGTGTACCACGGTGTATACAGTTGCGTGTACAACCGTCGTGCACATAGACAGGACATAGACGGGGCATGGGAAGATGGGTCGGTTACATACAGGTACTCAACGAACACCGACGAATAATGGAAAAATGAGGTCGACTGGTCGACGGAGGACGCTAGAATGGACGGCTCTGGTTGGCTGAAATTAGAGAAATGGTAGACCTAAGGATATAAGTGATAATAAAGTACTCTTTTTGCGTACGATCGGGCAGATCGTTTACAGGGACAGCAACTTAGGGCCTCCCTTCTTCTAGTATACACCTCTACGTCCCGGGCGGGAGAACTTTGTGCGTTTTTGGCCCACCGGCAGACGTAGAGTGTTGGGAACTCAACGCAACTCCGCCCGCTGTGTCAGCGGTTCTTCTTTTTAAAGGTTTTTGGTCTCGGGAACGTGATTGAGAAGATCTCTAACCTCTTCCCCGTTTGGTTCACGTATGGCCCCTGGAGCTCGGCTGCTGTAAGCGCCCCACGGGAACTCTAGGTGAATTTTGAGTAAAATTCACCCCCCCCTCGTAGGGCTATGCTAAGAATACATTTAGTTGGGTGTTCCTTTAGCTGTTTAAGACTCCAGATGCTCTTTGATCAGGCAGTGAAGACTTCCGCTGCCTGATCAAGTACCCCCTTCGCCGATCCACACCTGATCATCGATCTGCAACTGCGCTCTGTGATCAACAGCTCGCAGATCGCGCCGACTTGTACAAAATCGACTACATTGATCACCGACTCCGACCATTCCCTGATCACAGGCCGGCACTGCTGATCAACGACTTTTAGCGACTGATTAAGCCTGATCAATCCTGATTACTACTGATCAAACCCGATCACACCTGATTCAAGCTTGATCGGACCTGATCACGCCTGATCAGCGCATCGGAAGTTTCGTCACAAGTTTCCCCAATCTTGCATCAACGAATTGTCGTGTTTACATCCCCGCCACCTGGAGAGTGACCCACGCCCAAGCCGTCGGGTACACAAGGTGATCAGGAACACAAGCAGTCAAGGACAATCGGAGGAGCCCATTCGTTAGTCGGCAGTCCGGGAGCCGTGGAAACGCCTGATCAAGCCTCAAAAACTTTGATCAGCCGCTCCACCACACCTAGCAGTATTCAGAGTGAAATGTAAACTGAATGCATATTTAATATGTAATGAGCCTAAATTAATTTAAACTAATGTAAACTATATGTAATACTAAGTAGAACTTACTAAATTCGTACCTAGCCAAGATGTAGTGTACACCACCTGTATACTAACACGTGGCTGGCTGCCACGCCTCAACCAAGGGCTCCTGCCCTGATTGGTTAAAATAACCAATAGGTCCAAACCTTTCGGACCGGTCAACACTGACCTCAACTGTAGTGTACTTACATACTCCACATAACAAAAAGTAACCAAAATGTAACCATGTTACACCATCTGTGTACTAACACGTGGCTGGCTGCCACGCCTCGACCAAGGGCTCCTGCCCGGATTGGTTAAAATACCCAAAAAGCCTTTCAGACCGGTCAATACTGACCTCAACCGTAGTGTACTTATGTACACAACATAACCAAATGTAACCAAATGTAACACTGTTACATCCTCCCCCATCAAGACTATTGCTTACGCAATAATAGATTATAGTTGGAGACCTCCAACTGCCAGAAATTCTGGCTAACCAAGAGCACCTTTAGTGGTGCTGTGGATTATCCTCATGAAGAAGAGGTAGACTATTCCGATAACTCGGAGGTGGATGCCCTTGGGGATCTCTCCCCAAAGGCTGACCGCTCCGACAACGCCGAACGGCGATGTCGGGAGCCCAATCCGATTCCACACACGTGGGGAAAATGCACTAGTTAGTGCGCCACCTCTGCCAACGTCGTATGATATATCCGGATTGTCGAAGGCGATCATCACCAATGAGCTGGACGCAGCTCAAGAAGCCCAACTTGCCGCACGGGCACGAGAGTCTGCGTTACTCGCCCCCAAACGCCCGCCACGGGCGGCATATAATTTTGAGGGTGCTCGTGATCTACCAAAGTGGGCTAGAACCAAGGTAAGGGATGGTTTAGCATTCTATACCCCTGGTCCTGCGGCTGAAAAGCCGTATCAATGCGAACTACGGGAGAAACTCCGGCAACAACTGCTCACGCAGAAGCAGTTCACTAGCGTCTCATACCGAGAGCACCTCGATAGACAGGCACAGGGTGTCCCTGCTGAGAACCTCCGCGAGGTTCCTATCATTCTATCTCCGGGAGAAAATGGTGAAGATGCAGAAAAGAAATTCCGCGCTTGGGCGGAAGGGGAGAAACTCCTCCACAGCTTTAATGAGCTGGTCAACAGCTATTCCCACCGTGACGGTTGGGTGGAGAGGGCGTTGCGCATGGCGTTTGCCCGAGCCAAAGCGATGGAGCTATTACGTGCCCCTTATCGCACGCGCTATGTCAGCACCCCTGCCCCAACGCGGTGCCAAAGAACAGTGCGAGAGCCACATCTGCCTCCGGCAAACTCCCAACTACTGGGAGTGATGAGGCTTCTCGCGCCCCTTTGGTCGTCGACCCGCAGTGGGATTCCTCCGTCGAAAGCGTCAACGACGTCACGGCAATCCTTCCAAAGGGGGCCTCGGACTCCCACGAACTTTGTGAGTGTGGATATTCCTTGCACTTCACCAGATACTGGATTTGACCCCGATGATGGCGTCGCGCCATCAGACGCTCCACATGATAATGTGGAGTACCCTCTGCATCGAGAATTGGAGGAGGAGGTCGCGCAATTGCGACGTAAGTTTCGCGAGAGCTGTGATCGACACAGCCATTGCATCCATGGTTCCCACTAGGGACTCCACGATGAGTGGAATGCCACTGAACGCTTCGTGAAACGGCTTGACTCTCTCGAGTCAACCGTTGCGGAGCTTCGTGGTCGCATTTTAGCCCTGTCATTCTTCCTTCGCCCTGCCGTGTCTTACGGCTCTTATGACTATTCACCATACCAACCCCCTCCAAGAGGGGACCCGCCTCCGGGTCCTGGTATGGCTTAAGCATACTTACATAGAAGGTTGAATGCGTACGCATCGCCTTTGGAATATCCAAGGTGTACGCCAAGCCCTTTCGGGCTAGCACCTTCAAAGACCCCACAAACCTAGGACGCAGTTTGTTCCGCAACACGTTGGAAACTGCATGTGTAGGAAGATTCTTAGGGTTTAATAAACACATTCTCCTACTTTGTACTCCCTTTCGTTACGCCGCCCTTGCGGTCAGCCTGTTACTTTTTCTTGTCTTGGATTTCCGCCATGGCGTCGAAAACGTGTTGTAAGACACTAAGGCGCGTCCATAAAAACTTATCGATGTGCTTTCGCACAGATACAGGGCTGACATCAGGAAAATCCTCCCCCTTCAAGCCCTAGGCCACACACACATGGCATCAACGGAACCCTCGGATTCACTAATCCGTTCACGTAAAACGGGGTAAACCCCGTAGATGCATGGACCGCACTGTTTATTTCAAATTCGTCCATAGGAAGCATCTCACGCTAACTCATTGGAGAATCCGGACATAATCTCAGGAGAATATCCTCTACAGCGCGATTAACGCGTTCCGTTTGACCGTCCGTCTGCGGATGATCCGCAGTGGACACGAGGAGCTTGGTGCCCGGAATCTTAAACAACGCCCCCCAAAACTGTCCCGTAAAACGGAGATCCCGATCGGATACAACGGAATCGGGTAGACCATGCTGTCGAAAGACACGGTCTAGGAACACCTTCGATGTTCCTTGTCCATCAATGGACTCTGGCACCGCCTCCAGGTGAGCAATCTTGCTCAAACGGTCTACAAAGACCAATATGCCGGTGTTACCGGCCTTATCCTTCGGAAAATCGAAGATAAACTGCATACCGACGGATTTCCAACACTCCGTAGGAACGGGTGAGCTCGCCAAAGGCGCAGCTGAACTTGCAGAGGGTTTAACCCTCTGACACGTCTCACAGGTGCCAATATACGCACCGACCCCCTTATACATCTTGGGCCACCAATACAAAGCGCTTAAAGCGCTGTAGGTCTTATCCCGACCTAAATGACCCCCGGTAGGGGCGTCATGTGCCTCAAAGAGGCCTGTATATGTCAGTTCCTCATCGTGAGGAACAATAACCCGCGGAGTGTCCTCCGCGCTCGTGCTATAATATAGCAAACCGTCACAGTAACTGTAACGGTGTAACCGTGCTCTAGCTCGACTTGACAGGGTTGGATCAGACGATCCATGTACATTGTCACCCAACGCGCTGATAAGCGCCGTACATTGTGGGTCTTTCTCATACGCCTGGCATATGAGATCCACCACATACGAGGTGATGAATGTCGCGTGAGCGAGCTCGTAATCGGGAAAACGCGGCAACGCGTCTGCAAGCACGTTCTGCTTACCAGGTTTATACTTAACCTCAAAGTTATACTCGCAAAGAAGGAGATCCAACGGTCCATCCGTTGGGAGAGATGAGGCGACTTTGTGGTGGAGCTTCTGATCAAAACTTGTGAAGCTTGGTCAGGCGTTACCACGGCACCCGGACTGCCAACTAACGAAGGTGGTCCTCCGGTTGTCTCTTGACTTCTTGTGTTCCTGCTCACCTTGTGTACCGACGGCTTGGGAGTGAGTCGCTCTCCAGGTGGCGGGGATGTGAACACGACAATTCCTTGATGCAATATTGGGGAAACTTGTAACGAAACGACCTATGTGCTGATCAGGCGTAATCAGGTACAATCCAGCTTGAATCAGGTGTGATATGGTTTGATCAGCAGTGATCAGACTTGATCAGGCGCTAAAAGCCGTTGATCAGCAGTGATCAGGCTTGAACAGGCTTGAACAGGCGCTAAAAGTCGTTGATCAGCAGTGATCCGGCTTGATCAGGCTTAATCAGGCTTTATAAGGCGCTAAAAGGCGATGATCAGGACCGCCGGCCTTTGATCAGGGGATGATCAAAGTCGGTGATCAATGTAGTCGATTTTGTACAAGTGGACGCGATCTGCGAGTTGTTGATCACAGAGCGCAGTGCAGATCGATGATCTTGTGGTGATCAGTGGAGGGGTACTTGATCAGGCAGCGGAAATATTCACCACCCGATCACGGAGCCTCTGAAGTCTTAATCAGATAACAGAATACCCTATAGAAATGTATTATTAGGCTAGACCTACGAGAGGGGGGAGTCGATCAGCTACGGGCTGATCGACAGTTTCCACTAAAAATCCGCCTAGAGTTCCCATGGGGCGCTTATAGCAGCCGAACTTCTAGGGGCCAAAGGTGGACCAATGGGGGAAGAGGTGAGAACACTTTTCCTAAAAAATCTTTACAAAATAACCGCTGACACAGCGGGTGGAGTTGAGAGTGAGTTCCCCAGACCTTTACGTCTGCCGGTGGGCCAAAAAGTGCACTACGTGCTCCCTCCCGGGACGTAAAGGGTGCGTATGCAAAAGAGATGGAGGCGCGAACGCCTCCCCTTCGGTGATCTTATCGATAGGACTCAAAAGGAGAGCTTAATTAGCACTTATATCCTAAAAACTACCAAAAACCTAATATCAGCCAATCAGAACTTCCCATCCCTTTACGCCTCGTCGACCAGTCGACCTGATTTTCGCTTACCGTTAGGTAACCGTATCAGTCGTTGCGTCATTACGTTGGGTACCTGTACCTAACCGTCCCTTCTCACGACGCCAAGTCTGTGTCTCGTCCATGTCTGCCGACAATTGTGCCGACTGTTGTACTGACTGTTGTGTCAACAATCGTACCGGCTATTGTACCAACTATGGTACCAACTAATATATCGACTATTGTACCAACTATGATACTGACTACTGTACCAACTATGGTACCGCAAAAATTTAAATATGCTTCACAACTTTGTCGCTGTCCGTAAGGACGCGTGGTCTGTATAAACCACAAACGGCTTTGATCCGAGTAGGTGAACCCTAAATTTGACAAGGGCATACTTCATAGAAAGTAGCTCCTTATCATGAAAGGGATAATTCCGTTCTGCAGCTTCAAGCTGCCTCGACTCAACGCAATCACGCGTTCTCGTCCCGCATCGTCTGCTTGTAACAAAGCACATCCGATTGCGAAATCGGAGGCGTCGCAGACGACACTAAATGGTTTCCCAGAATCTGGGAGAGCAAGAACGGTAGATTTTAACAAGATCCCCTTTTACCGCTTCAAAAGCGTTTTGGTGTTTGGTTTCCCAACACCAAATCAACATCCTTCTTATGAAGGTCGATTAATGACTTCGCCATTCAGCGTAGTTCTCGCTGTACTTGTGGAGATAATTGGCTAGTCCAAGCCACTTCCATAAATCTCTAAGATTTACAGGCAAAGACCACTCCACAATGGCTTTCACCTTCGCGGGATCCGCCCGCACTCCATCCTTATCGATGAAGCATCCGAGGAATGGGATTTCCTCAGCACCAAAAATACATTTGGATGCGTTTGCATAGGGTTTATGCTCTCGCATACATTCGAGCACAGTTCGAAGGTGTATAAGGTGCGTTGAACATCAGATGAGTCGCCTTGCCCTCACTATGAACGAATATATCGTCGAAGTACGTCTGAGCGTACTTTCTATGAGGGCGGAAGAGTTTATTCACCAAGCGATTAAAAGTCGCTGGTGCATTCGATAGCCCCTGTGGCATAACTAGCCACTCCCACAGCATTCCACTAGGCGTGCTGACCACTGTAAGCGGAATATCGGATGCTCGCATGAGCACCTGATAATACCCGTCCACCATATCTAAGGCACTGTACACCGTACAGACCGCCATATTGTTCTGGAGGACATCCTTCCGAGGAATCGTAGTCTGCATGGGTACAGTATCTGCATTCAGCTTGTTGTACGCATGCACAATGCGCCACTTTCCTTTCGGTTTACGAACACAAAAAGTGGGAGATTAATGGGGAGACTTGCTCTCCCGTACCATCCCTGCTTCTTCTTTCCCCTTGAAGAATTCGTCGATGACATCGCATTGTTCCTTGGGTATAGGCCACCGCCTAGTGACGCAGTATTGGGTTCCAGTAACGAAGTCAATTTCATGTCGGACTCCCCGATCCGGTGGTAACCCATCGGCAGTTGTCACTAATGACATCTCCGAATTCCTTAAGTAAGGAATGGTAAGGGTCCTCAGGATCCGCAGGGATCTTGAGACCGCTTCGGGCATTCAATGCCTGTTTGGTTTGCACCAAAACTGACTCGTCCATCGTGGATGAGGAGTTCACTCCTCTTCCGGACGCAATACGACGATCTCGTCGAGTTCACCTGCTTTTACAGCAGTCCCTAACTCGTTAAAGGATATCTCCTCCAACGACAACAGTTCGCCAACCCCAGGCAACCTTTCCAGGCTTACGCCTTCCGTTACAACACCTGTCACAATATTCAGCATCCTGTAGTACTGCTGACTACTGCCCTCGGGACTCATCCAGAGACCGAGATTGGGGGAGTCAATTGCCCCATCTACTGGAAGCGCCACGCGCCTATCCACAGAGGTCTCTACCTCTACCACCGGAGACTCGCCGGTCTCGCCTATACCGGCGTAATCGGAATCATTTCCGACGTGCGAAAGAGACGAACTACGGGTCTCTCCGCTTGGAAGCGCCTCGCGCTTAACCACAGGGGTCTCCTCTACCCCTACCACTGGAGTCGCAACTTGTTCGCCGGACACGGCGTGGTAGGAATCAATTCCGACCTGTAGAAGAGACGAACTTCGGGTCTCTTCTCTAAGCGCCTCGCCCTTAACCTCAGAAGAATTCCACCTCTATCACTGGCGACTCACCAGTCTCACCTACATCGGCGCGGGGATTAACCGCCGAATCCCCCTCGTTAAGAACTCTTCCTTAACGCCATTGGGAAATATCGTTTCAGACATCCCAATCTCTGGAATCTCACGCCAGTATCGCTTTTGCGATCGAGCAAAGGTGGGTTCATGACTCGCCAATGCTTCACCCGACCGCGGGTGCGTTGACCCAATGGACTTAGTCTTCCAGTCTATCCATGGCTCGTGGCGTTCCAGCTACTTCATGCCCAGAATGAGGTCATACCTCGAGTCCAAATCCAGGACTAGGCAACGTTCTAAGCTGTCGAAGTCTGCAAACTTCAGCTTAATGTCAATCGAGACCTTGGGTACAGAAACCTGTACGCCCGTCGCAAGACGGACCGTGACAACGTCACGAAAACGTGCCTCTAGGGCCTCGGCTTACAGCCGACTCTTCACAACAGAAGCTCGTCTGACATAATTGACAGACGCTCCAGAGTCTATCAAGACTCTCCAAGGCTTATAAAAGCCTTTCATGTCCGCAAGGACAACCAGCAAACCTGGCTAGTACACCAACTCGGTACTAGAAAACACCGTTTCCCTCGGGGCTTTGTGCTGTCGTCCCCTGCCTTGCGTCATAACAGCACTGAGGGATCCCCCAGTAGGGCGCCCCGCACCTACTGGGAGCCGTCGTTTCCCGACGGCTTGGGCGAGAGCTTTTAACCGCACTCGACCCCTTATATCGTGTGTATCGCTGGGGGTTTGCGGACATCTGTTACGCAGATTATCCGTACTTCCACACAGGAAGAAACTTAGCGGCCCACGCCGCTGGAACATTGCCAGAAGCTCCGCTTCGAAGTTCTGCGAGAAGGAGTAGGGTGACTCCTAGCGGAAGGTTTCTCCTCCGCTTCGACCTGACTAAGGTCCATGGGTTCAGGTCCCACCTTAGAGGAACGGAAGTTCCTCTCGGCGTTGAACTCCATCTTGAATGCCTCTTCCAGGGATTCGGGTCGGCATCGGAACAATTCCGAACGTGCTGGACCTTCTCTCAGGGCTCCCATGAACACGGGAATGGACACATCGTCCGAGTGCGCTTTCGCGTACATCCCTGCCACCGGGTCTTCAGTTCTTGGATGTATGACTCCAAGTCCCTAGTGCCCTGACGGAACCTCAAAACCGCAAGCTGATTCTGGAAAACCAGATCAGGCGTAGCGTACATGTGCATAAGCTTTCGCTTAAGGACTCCCCAGTTCGGGAACACGTCCGTAACCAAATCCAGACACGTAAACGCCCATGTACGAGCTCTATCCGTGAGATGGGTTAGTGCAAGTCCCACTTGAAAGTGATCCTTGATCACATTTGATGTGGCGAAGGCCGTTCCGACCTCGCGAAGCCACACATAAAGGATATCACCTTTTCGCCAGTGAATTCCTTTATCTTCAAGGATAATGGAGGGCGCGCCCCCGTAGACGCGGGATGACTTCCGCGAATATTCGCCTCATGGGCGATGAGGGCTTCACCCTCTCCTTTACGGCATAAAAGCCCTGCTCTACTAGGATTCACATGCCATCCTCACCCAGTATGAGTACCAGCCTCTCAATGGCTCTTTGTTGGACGGGGGTTAGCTTACCCCAATCGTCCTGGTTCTTCCTTCGCAGAGGATGCCGTCTACCAACACAGGTGTTGGATTGACTACAAGTGCTAGCAGATGTAGCCGGGTGCGTACACGCACGGTGCGGCTAGCACACATGTGGTGAAGCGGACTCAAGCGTTTTGGTCGCCATTTGTCAGCAGCAGACCGATCGGCTTATCGGCGATCGGATTGGTGGAAATCCAGGAGGTTTCTAAGCCTACCATGTGCAAGAGGTGTCATGAACACGGATTTGGGTAAGTCACATGAGATTGCGTGTACTTACATATTTTCATGTGTGTGCATATTGGGGCCTTAGGGGGTAGGGAGTTTTAGTGTTGATTTTAGGTCCTGGTGTTGATTTTTGGCCTTGGGTGTCGTTTTAGTTTCGCCTACTAAGACCGTTTTTGGTTTTACGTCTTAACCCTTGGGCCTTTAACTCAACCGGAGGTCGTTTCGCCCTGTAAATCAGTCGCCTCTGCACTCCGCAGAGTGTTTGGGAGCGGAGGGTCGAATAATCCCCTCCAGCTGATTATACCCGGACGGGACGCGTTACAGACGCACTTGGACCGCCGTAAGTCCCTCGACGGGAGTACACTTTGGTCGACCTCTCAAGTTCAAGTACGCACGTTTGGAACGTGTTACTAAGTCTTTTGGATTATTACGTGAAGATATCGTTCGTGGAGTGTATCACGTTCTCATTTGGATCTCTATATTGGAGTATTGGACTTTTATTCTCGTATTGGTTGGTCTCTATGATTGGTTAAGCGATCTGCCCTCTGGAATATAGTCACTCCAATTATAACTGGTCTACCCGTTCCCAGGGTGAAGAGTTTCGCCTAGGGTACATTACCCAGCACGGTCTACCACATTTAGACCACAAGTCAATTCCTAGCGCCGATCCACCGAGTGTGTTACCAGCCCAATCCATCGGGTACACAAGGTGAGATGCAGAACAAATCGGACCGGGCGTCCTGTGTTGATGATCAGTCGTCTGCCAGCAGCGGACGATCCGATCGGATCGAAGGCGAAGGTTCGCGGGGT
>CM047587.1:921821-1016633 GCA_026184515.1 Peronosclerospora sorghi | reverse complement strand
TCGATCGGAAGGAGCCCTCGCGCAATCAGCATCAGGACCAGATCGAAGACCATCCGGCATTGACTATCGGTCGTCTGTGGGGTGACTTCGAATCTTGTTGCGGCAGTTAGCTGACCAGATAATCCATAATACATGTCATCATTCTTTTCACATTCCTGATCATCCAATCACTTGACCAAATTCATCACTTTCTCCAAACTTGCACCAACACGTTATCATATACAATTTCCATCCACACCGCGACAATCATCACCACGTTCGTCATTCCACTACTCCAGTTCATCACAGTTCATCACAAATTCACAAAATTCCGACCTTACACATATTCACACCGATCGATATACTGATCGGTGCTACTGTGTGTCTAGATCTTCGTCTTCATGAGTCTGCATCACTGCTAAGCGATTCCGACAGACCCGTTCTCGCTCGAACTCTCGTAGCAGTGCTCCACAATTTAGGTCGAGTTCGTCGATCCAAGTTTCTTCATCATGATCCTTCCAGAGGACCAGATATTCTCGGTGGGTGCGACCGAAACGGGTCTTCTTGACCGATCGGACATCCAGCACCTTTTCTGTAACGGGGTTACATTCGGGTAACACTGAGTGTCGGTGTACAGGAGTACACCACGGTTGAGGCCAGTATTGCCCGGGTTGAAAGGTTTCAAACCTTTGGTTATTTTAACCAATTAGGGCATGGAACCTTGGTGTGGTGGTGTGTCAGCCATCCACGTGTCAGTACACAGGTGTGTACACTACATTTTAGCTAGGTACGAATTAGGAATATTCTACTAGTGTTACATATAGTTTATATTTGTTTAAATAATTACATATTAAATATATTCAGTTTACTTTTCACTCTTTAGTACAGACGCACGACCTCGACCGGTCGTGCGTGTAGTGAGTGTCGTAGCGTAAGGGGAGCCCTCCCCTTAGCTACACCCTTTGTAAGGGAGCCTTGCCGTTAAGGCACTAGTAAAGGCTAGAGTAAACTAACCCGGGAATCTTGGCCCCGAGTAGGAGAGCTCTCTCCTACTAAGCCCTTAATAAGGGCGTATCGGCTATGTAGCGGCGAACACCGCTTTAAGGAAAGTCTTCCTCTGTGCGCTAGCGGCACCGTACGTATACGCACCAGCTACATCTGGTAGCACTTGTAGTCAATCCAACACCTGTGTTGGTAGACTAGACATCCTCTGCAAAGGATGAATCAGGGCGATTGGGATATTTTGACCCTCGTCCAACAGGAAGCCTTTAAAAGGCTGTTACCCTTAACGGGGGAAGAAGTTATGAAGCTCCTAGTGGAGCAGGGCCTTGAGGCCGTAAAGGCAAGGGTGAATGCCCTCATCGCTTATGAGGCGAGTTGTGGTGGAGGTCATTCCACGGGGGTGCGCCCTCCATTATCGTTTAAGATAAAGGAGTTCACCGGAGCGAAGGGTGACAACCTTTATGTTTGGTTGCGAGAGGTCGAAACGGCCTTCGCCACAGCGAACATGACCGCTGATCACTTGCAAGTAGGACTTGCATTGACCCATCTTACGGGCAAAGCCCGTATGTGGAGAAGCGTGACCAAAATTTGGCACACTTCTGGTCAAGTTTTGTCAAAGCATTTGGTCTAATTTCGGATTGGTTTAAACAAGGGGGGCTTTTCAGCCTATCAGAGTCAAGAAGTGTCAAGAACGCAAGTTTTGGTGAGTCCCGACTTTGGGTATTTTTGTGGGGGTACATTTAGGAACTATAGGGTAGTAGTATTTTAGTTGTGGTTTTACCTTTTAGGACAGAGGTTATACCGTTAAGTAGGGAAATCTTTTAGCTTTCGGATAAGTGGCTGAAACCTCTTCTGGTCTTGGTCTACACCACAGCTAGGGGTCGCCGTTCTTCCCTTTTCGTACACTAGTCGCCTCCGCCCGCCGCGGAGTGTTTGGGGCAGAGGGTCGAATTATCCCCTCTCGCCCATTATACCCGGTCTGGACGCGTCGCACGCGCACTTTGGCCCACCGGAAGTCCCTCGACGGGAGTACGAATTGGCGATCTCAACACCTCAACCCAAGTACGTTTGGAACGTGCTATTCACTGGATTGGTCTGGGGCTAGATCGAAACGGTCGGTCTACCCTCTATTATTTCGTATTGGTCAGGTCTTGATCGTTTGGACGATCGACCTATTGGAAGTTATCTCTTGGAAGTGTTTTTGCTCTGTTTGTGTCTGGAGTGAAGAGTTCCGCCCCAGAATACCTACCCAGATCGGTCTTCTATATTCAAGACCGGTTCAATCCAATCTGCGATACCGATCCACCGAGTGTGTAACTAGCCCATTCCATCGGGTACACAAGGTGAGATGGACACTAAACAATCGGACCAAGTGGGTTCTGATGACGACCGGTCGTCTGCTTGCAGCGGACGATCGGACCAGATCTGGAGTGGTGGTCCGCGGAGTACCCCCTCCGAAAGTTGGAATGCTGGGCGCGATGGTGGTAGTCAGGTTATCGATGCTAATGTTTTCGATTTCGAACTTTAATCCGCCACAATGGTGCGCGTGCCCGGATAACTTGGTGATCGTGATCGTGGATATCACCGTGCTGATATTCCATCAAAAATTGGATTCGAAGATTTGAATGATTTGAATTTGGAGTCGTTCTGGAGAGGACGTAAGGAAAGGCTATCGCCTTACGTTCTCGTTGTCGATAAAGATGGCGATGTCCGATCTGGCCTGGCGGAGGACCAGATCGGGATTAATAAGTTTTTTCCTCCCCAAAAGGCTCCCATCGGAGCCGATCGGGACTACAGCAGGTCTTGCTATAGTTCCGGAAAGGATCAGGACCAAGGTCTTGATCCTATGTATATGAATGAAAAATTAATGGAAAACTAAAAGACGAAAATTACTTGGAGGCTGAATGGAACGATCCAGTCTACCTCCCTAAAGTCCCCAAGGTACCCAAGGTGCCCAGAAAAGGGCTGGGAATGCCACCCGACGAAGACGACTTCGAAGAAAAGTCGAAGGTCGGGGATGAGACTATCACCGAACAAGACCTGGACAAGATGTATTATGTTTTTGAATTGAAGCAATTTTTTCGCCAAAACCAGGTCTTTCGGGTGTTGGACCTCCATACCCCCGACCGTCTTCTCGGTCCCACTACCGAGCCGATCCAGAGTGATCGACCATTACTGCTCGTCAAGAATTTGGTGGCGATGTTGGCGGAGGTTGGCATTAAAATGCAGAACCCCGCCGGTGTCAATAAATTGTTTGAATTTGATGCTTGGAGACTGGAGACGTCGATGTCGGACCTCCACGACCTTTTGGTGCCACTGGTGGGGGCGGTTCGCCGCCCAACTCCCACCACGGCAATGAAGGTCGCCGAAACCTCCCCAGAGCTTTTTGACATTGGTTCCGATGATGAATCGATCTACCAGTCTCCACCGGATTCTAACAGCTCATCAGAGTTAGAGACCGGTGTCGAGCGGATGACCATGGGGGTAGACCATGCCCGGTCTGAACAAAAAAGGGACATGCGGCAGCAAGGGGCTGTTTGCCAGTCGGGGCTCCAGCAAGCCCCACAGGCCTCAGTTCCGCAAAAGGAGGGTATCAACACGTTGCCCATGACGCCAGCCAACCTCCAAGCCATGTTTGAGACGATGATGCAACGTTTCATGGAAGAACGGGTTAGACCACCTATGCGCCCACATGTCCATGACCGGTCTACCTGTCAAGGTGTCAATGTTTGCAAAGATGTGGATATGGAATCGGTAACATCTATGGATAAGCCTATTAGAAGTGATAAACCAACCGGCAAGGGAGGGCGCAAGCCGCAACCGGCAAGACCGCGTAGACCAAGCAAGACAAGTGACTGTGATATGGAGTCGGTCGGCGGTCTTGACGACCATGGTGGGTCAGATGGTACGGCGCAGGCAAGGTGAGCAAGGATAAACTAGCCTCCACTACTGCCTACGACTTTGGATCTGCTGCGATTCCGCGCATCCGTATGGCCGCGACGACCGACCTCAAGGACTTTACCGGCAAGGATGCTGATGAAGACCAGGCCCGGTCTTGGTTCAGTCGGGTCAAGTCTGCGTTCCTGCGAGACCAGACCCCAAAAAGCGAACGTTGTTTAATCTTCCGGAATTTTGTAAAAGGACCGGCTGTCAACTGGATCCAACAGTTAGGTCGG
The DNA here is from genome assembly GCA_026184515.1 of Peronosclerospora sorghi. Lineage (NCBI taxonomy): Eukaryota > Oomycota > Peronosporomycetes > Peronosporales > Peronosporaceae > Peronosclerospora > Peronosclerospora sorghi. The sequence continues at coordinate 1,012,476 of CM047587.1, read as the reverse complement.
GATGTCCGGTCTGACTGGGACCAGCTATGTGCAGAGTTTGAAGGGAAATATTGTAACTCCGGATTTTCGAGTGCCCGTAAGTACCACCATATGCAGAAGCGGGACGACGAAACACCGATCGAGTATTTGCATCGGTTGAACGTGGCTGCACTTCGCGCCGGCATAACAATCAAAGAGAATAACCCGCCGAACGGTGCCGCCTTAGAACATGTGGGTCACTATATTAGTACCCTTGACGATCAAGAACTGGTAGACCAGCTTACTCTACTGCGTCTTAAGGATGCGGGCGAAGTCGAACAGACCCTGCAGACGTTACAACAGTCGCGTAGTATGAGAGCAAAGACCGCTGGTGGATCAGGTCGCTATCGTTCCAAGACCCAGACCGATCCGGTCAAGAGACCTTGGACCAGACCGACCCGAGCGGTCAAGGCAATTGTAGCTGATGACAGCACGGGGTCAGAAGGGGAAAGTGGAAGTCCATCCAGCCAGGAGTCATAGGATGAAGACCAGTATCGTTACGTCTATATTGCGGGACCTGCCCTGAAGACCAAGTCGAAGTCCGACCAGGTGGACCGGAAGGGAAGGAACGGTGCAAGTCCGATCCAGACCGACCTCGTCAGAAGTGCTCCCACTGTGGGTCGAGCAAACATGACGGTCCAAACTGCTGGAAGAAGATGGTGTGCAAGAAGTGCGAGAGACGCGGCCACCCGACTGACCACTGCCTTTTCGTATGCAAGTCATGTGGAGAGATCCACGAGGCCGGCCACTGCAAGATTGAAGAATTTTTAACACGATGCGCAATGGTACGTGCCAGACAAGCACGCGGGGATGCTTCCGCCGGACGCAGAAAAGATGTTAAACTAGAATGCTCGCCAGGTGGAATCTGGATCGAGCCGAGCGTTCTACGGTTAAAATCTATGCATATGTCGGCAAGTCGGATAATACCGACAATACACGTTCTATTCCAAATTGCGTCGACCCAGAAAACCCGGTCTACAGTCTGAAAACCGATGAGTACTCCCGGACTAAGGTGGTTATGCAGTTGGACTTGCTGCCTGGAGAATCCCGCGGATACTGGAAGTATCACGCGCCTGATAAATAATTCAAGCAGGCGAAAGCCTGTGGCAAGATTAATAACCAGAAGGCGACGATGTTGTTCGACTCTGGAGCTGAAGTATCGATAATCGACTCCGCCTTTGCTCGTAAGGTCGGATGTCGTATAGACGATACCCAGAGACAAGAATGCGTCGGGATCGGCGAAAACTCTTATATGACCGAAGGAAGAACGCGTGTGAAAATTACTTTGTCGGGATCGCTGGTCTACTTTTTCAGCGTTGGGTTGGCAAGTTGGCTGGTCAAGACGCTTTACTAGGAATAGATTTCATGGTCCCAGATGGTATTTGCCTAGACCTGTCACATGGAGTGCTTACGCTCCCGGATGAGGTCCAGGTCCAGTTGGCTGGTCGAAGACCTCTGTATGGTTCGTATACCGATCTGGTCCGGTGGGACCAAGACCTCACTATCACAGTTGGTCGGTCTGCCGATACCCCGGTTGAGAAAGGTTTTCGTTCGAGGAAGTTGTGGTTGACCAGGGGCGATCGGTGGGTCTCGACCTCCGTAAAGAGTGCTGGTCGACGTGATTTTGTCCGTGTTACCAATATCGGTGACAAGCCGCTGACACTGGACAATAACACTATTGTCGGCATGTGGTTAGCATAAGGGAAGGTATCAAGGAAGATGGGGTTCGTCTCGATTGGGTCGAGGCGGTATGTCGAGTGGAAAAACCGGGCGTACCAACCGACCACCGATCTTATCAGCGATGATGGGTCGGTGGAAGAGGATACATCACCTTTAGTGGAAAGACCAAGTTATGTCACCCCAAAAAAGATGTTGGTCCGAAGAAAGGCTCCGCAGTCACCAGGAACGGTGGACCATCAAGTAGACGAGCCGAGGCTGGTCAACGTGATGTCAGCACAAGACCAGGCGACAGCTGAGCAAGAAACGGAAGAAGGGGAACATGAAGAAGCTAGGTCGGACCATGACGGTATTCCTAATCAGACCGATATCAGTGAAGGACAGCCCGTCGATCAAGACCAGGGGCGTTCAGCCGGTCCAGATGGTCTAGGTGATATCACCCCAGAAGATGAACAAGTCTGTATACATGAAGTCGGGGAACAGTATATTCAGGAGCTGGAAAGCCAAATGGCAGTCCTCCCTGAAGTGTCTGCCGACTCTCCCGAAGTTACAATGGATGATTTACAAGTGGGTGATCAAGACTTTAACAGTCCAGACCGGATCGAGCAGTTGAAGAATATTATATGGAAGAAAAGACATCTGCTGATCGGAAAGGGCAATGCCTTACCACCTGCAGCCCGTGGTGCGATTTGCGATATTGACGTTGGAGATGCCAAGCCGATTGCTCAGCGATGTCGACGCGTGGCGCCACACTACCGGGAAAAGCTTTCTGATATTATCAAAGGACTGTTGGCTACCAAGATTATTAGACCGTCGACCTCGCCATGGGCCTCGCCGATCATAATTGTTATCAAGAAGAACGGCGTTGACATTAGGTTGTGCATCGACTATCGGCTGGTAAATCGGTTAACTAAACTTATGTTGTACCCGATGCCGCTGTTTAATGATTTGTTGGAAGACCTGTACAAGACCTTGTGGTATTGTTCGCTGGACATGGCAAGTGGATTTTGGGTGGTCTCGATGACTGATCGAGCCCGTGAGATTTCCGCATTTGTGACACCGTTTGGTATTTTCGAGTGGAACCGTATGCCGTTCGGTCCGAAGAACGCACCCCAGATCTATCAAAGGTTGATAGACAACGCACTGTACGGACACTTCAAAATCAAGACCGATCGGGACCCGCCGAAAGTTATGATGTGTTTACAGAGGGTGAACCCGATCGGGAAAGAAGACCGTCCGTTCTAGGGAGGCGGTCGTGCATCGACGACATTCTGATACCTGCCTCGTCATGGAACGATCTGTGCGAGAAGGTTGAACGATTGTTGGAGACATACGACCACTGGAACCTATCTATCAGCACCATAAAAAGTTATTGGGGTATGTCCAAGGTCGCCTATTTAGGTCATATGTTTTCGAACAATGGTCTAGAGGCTAATCCTAAGGACCTGGATTCGTTAATCAACCTCCCGTTTCCCAAGTCTCTGAAGGCAATGCAGTCCTTTCTAGGAAGTTTAAACTACTACAGCCGCTTCATCGAATATTTTGCTATCTACGCAGCTGTGTTGTATGAGCTCCGGGAAGTGGACTACCATAGGTTGCGCGAAGAGGACCGGGCAAATTTACATGGGGGCGCCGACTCTGGTATTGATGCAGATTGTCCGCAAGTGGAGGCCGAAGACCATATGAAACGTGCAAAGTTTTCTTTTGGTATGTTGAAGGTTAAGATGGCGACGGCACCGATTTTGAAGCATTTCGATCCCGAAAAGGTCCCGACCATTATTGTATATGCTAGTCAGTGGGCCATTTCGGCCACTCTAGTACAAGATCATGATGGTGTGTACCATTCTGTCACGTTCACGAGCAGAACGAAGAATCCAAATGAAGTGAACTATGGAATTGTCGAGAAAGAAGTTCTGGCGTTGCTACGAATTCTGGATGTGTGTTACAACCTGCTGGTCGGCCGACCTATAAAGGTCCTGTCAAGGCGGTCTACTTTGGCCTGGCTATTATCAGCCAATGGGATGGACGGACGTCTAGGCAGATGGTCGGCGGTCTTGTCGCAGTGGACCCTCGAGGTCGTTAAGTGCACCAGGGGCGAGGAAGAGATATTGGGCACATTAGCTGCCAGTATCACCCCTCGGTCTGAACTGGACGAGGCATTGATAACGATTGCCCCGAGGAAGCAACCTCGGCAGTCAGTTTCGAGACCGCCATCGACCGTCGACCATGATGAAGAGCTCTTGGTCTTAAGTTTTGACGGACCAGCAAGCGTAAAGAAGAAGGTCGGCGCCTATAGTGCCATATTGTGGAAGTTGCCACAATGGTCTATAGTTCCAGCCGCTGCCGACTTCACGCCGGATATTACTGTTAACGAGGCGGAGTACAGAGGTCTACTTCTATGTCTGGACCTGCTGTCGTCGCAAGAGAAGGGGCAAGTCATCATATGTGGTGACTCCAACCTAGTGTTCAGGCAGATCACCGGAGAGATCGACTGCAAGGATCCACGGCTGAGGTCGTTAAATGATCGGGTAATGAAGGCATTGAAAGACCATCCCAACCACGAGCTGTTGCACGTGAAACGGTACTGGAACAGAAGCGCCGACTACCTCGCGACCAAGGCCATGCGAGACCAGACCGGGGAGGCCGTTCTTGATGAATTGATGGATATAAACAGGCTCCCCGAGGTGATAGGACCCAAGAACGCTCCGGACCAGGTGCATGTGATGGTCGCGACTAGACCGAAAGCTCGGAAGTCCCACCAACCGTTCCCAAATGAACGGTTGAGTGAATCTGTTGTGCAACGACTAAGGGCGAAAGGATCCTCAAGGCGCAGGACGAAGAAGAATGGATTGTGAATTTGAAGACCTACCTGCGCGGTGAATTGTCTAAGTTGACGAATGGTCAAGCAAAATAATGTGCCAAGATCGCAGCCAGTTACGAAGTGGATGAGGATGGTTTACTATATTACTGCCGCGATGCCGACCAAGACAGTGCAGACCGGGAACGATTGGCGAAATTGGTGATACCTGAGTTGCTGCAGCCGGATGTTCTCCATCACTACCATGCGAGTCTAGAATGCTGACATCAGGTCATAGTCAGAACGTATCACAAGATCAGGTCCCACTTTCACTGGAGAGGTCTTTTCCGAAGTGTGCAGAAATATGTGGGCTGTTGCACGGATTGCGAGACCGGAAAGAGTAGACCGGTAATCAAGGGGCGATCTCCCGGAAATATCGAAGCTACTTACCCTTTCCAGGTCATATCGATGGACCATATACCGTCTATGCCTAAATCGACATATGGCAATACTGAGTTGTTGATCTGGGTAGACCTGTTCACCGGTCTAGTTATTGCGAAGGCAAGTGCGTCCCGGTCTGCAGAGCAGATCGCCAAAAGTTACGAAGAATGCGTGTTCCGAAGGTTCGGCGCCAGCAAGGTCATCAGACACGACCGAGAACCCGGTTTCATGGCCGAGGTGTTCCGGTCGTTTAACAATATGCTGGGCCAGAAACAGAGCGCGACGATGGCATATCGTCCGCAAGCGAATGGATCGGCAGAACGTATGGTACAAACTATTACAAGAGCAATCATAATGTACGTTGCCGATCCAGACCAGCGCAATTGAGATGAATACGCAGAAAGGCTGGTGTTTGCACTCAACTCGTCGACCGATCGGGTCCGAGGAGAAACGCCTTTTTTCTTGCGTATGGATGGGACCCCCGGGCCACTCTTGAAGCCGCGATACCTATTGACTGCACTCGGACCCGCGATCGTGATGCTCGACGTTGGCGCATGCAGGTCCAGAAACATTACCAGCATGCAAGAGAAATTGTCAACGAAAAGTTACGTCAAGCTACACATGACTGGGCAGACCGGACCAATGACCAGGTCCAACCCCACGGTATAGAACCAGGGGCGAGGGTATGGTTGTACCTAGACCGAGTGAAGGAGGGCTATGCGAAGAAGCTGGCTCACATGTGGCACGGTCCTTTCCGTGTTGCCGAGCTGATTGGTGAACACGCTGCCCGTCTAGTAACAACCGTCACGGACTACAAGGTCTTCCCGATCGTACATGTGTCCAAGTTAAAACTGGTCCGAGAAATTCCTGATCGTCCCAAAATTCCCTGTCTAGTAGACGAGGCAGAACGGTTTGATTTCGATGAAGCATTACTGCCGGAGGACAGTTGGGAACGACCGCTGGAGAAGGACGAATTTGAAGTGGAAAAGGTCTTAGATGTCCGATCGGTCACGAAGACCAGGATCGGCCGGACCCACCGAGAATATCTGGTCCGATGGAAGGACCATGATGAAACAACTTGGATCGATGAGTCCGACCTGAACTGTGGAGCACTACTACGAGAATTCTAACGGGACCGAGTCAGTCGGAACCGTTTCGCAGTGATGCAGACCCATGAAGACCAAGACCAAGACATGCAGTAGCATCTGTCTTCCCGACCGGTGTGAAGAGGTGGAAGGTCTTGTGTCTTGTGTCTTGTGTCTTGTGAATATGTGACGAATTGGAATAGTGGAGTGACAAACGTGGATTGTTTTTTCGCGATGTAAGTGGAACGGTTGGTGATAACGTGTCTAGTGCAACTCTGGAGAGAGTGGTGGAATTAGCTCAAGTGATTTGATGACCGAACATGTGAAAAAGAACGATGATATATATTAAGTGTTATCTGGTCGACTTCTTACGACCTCACTCGCCATCACCCCACAGACGGCCGACGGTCAACGACGGATGCTTTTCAACTTGGTCCTGGTACTGGTTACGCCAAGGTTCTTGTTGGTCTAGTTGGACCAAAGCATCCTTGAGGTCCAGGACCGGTGTAATGCACCCAAGACCGGGGTACCATGTGCCACCGTCAGCCAGCAGCCGGGCACTCTCGACGCGACGCCGCGTCATATGGAGTACAACTGGATATAAGAACACATCGACTTCGCACTCGTGGGCCAGCATCCCGTCCAAAACATATTGGCACAGGGACTGCCAGGCCTCACCCGCTCTGATCCGACGCCGCTTGCGCTTGTTCTGGATGGTCGCCAATCCAGGGTCTTGCCGAACTCGTTCAAGGGGAAGCACCGGATAGTGGGATGCCTCCCAGATGGCTTGAGAGTGAGTCTTGTTAAAATATTTCACCCGACTCCATTAAATCATTGGCCCACGCAGTCGAGTGGAAGATGAACCCCAGCTTGGGATGCTCGAAAATCTTCCACGGCTCGTCAGCGTACAAGCAGGAGATCTGTGCCGACGTGATCAAGTCCGGCCGCCATTCCGACGCGACAGGAACTTTCTTCGCCGGCGGGAAAAGCCAATGGTCTGGACGGGAGAAAGACCGGGCCAGGAGCTGCTTGGTCAGGGTGGACCGGCGTAAACAACCGATCTGCCCTGGCGACCACGGCAAAGTATCCTCACGCGTTCGTGGCGGAAGGGAAGAACTGTCCATTGCCACGTTGGCCAACAAAGCATCTTTGTGGAGTTTGGACGTCCCATGCAAGACCGTAGGTGTTGACTTTATCTATGCATGAGGTTGTGGAACGCCACCATGCGGACCGGTCTTCTTGGTCTGCTCCGAAGTCGATGCAACTTGAACAAAACTTTCATGTGGACTTGTTCGCGACCTGGTTGGGATGGGGACAGCAAACTCTGAATCACCGGAGTCTTCGCCGGAGTCATCCCAGGACGAGACCTCAGAATACTTGGTGTGGTCAGCACCAGCGGTCGAGGGCGCTTGATTTTTGGAGATGTTACTGTCGTCATCCTCGTCCAAGCTTGGGCTCACGAGGAGCGCCTGTATCTTGGCTCGCTTACGAGGCACCGTACGCTTCCCTTCGAGTTCAGGGTTGCGCGCTGTGCCCCGCGCCCTCGAGGGACTCGGCGCGTCCGCGCGCTTCTTAGACTTTTGACGAATTTGGGCTGGGGAATTTCGGCCAATGAACGGCCTTGGTCTTGGTCCCGGTGTAGGTCCACCAAGGCGGCCGACGCAGACCGGTCTACGCTGGAGGCAGCAACCGGATGCCGACGAGGACGCAACAGGTCAACCAAGCGCTGATGACATTCTTTTAATACCGCCCGACGACCTTTCGCTGCCTGCGTCCAATCGTTCGACTTGCGTTCACAAGACCGGACCTCCTCGGTCTGGTCTTGAATCGAAATTCGGAGCTCAGTGAGACGCCTCTCGAGGTCGTTGCTTTGAATGCTCAACGTGGTCTGGTCAAGCAGGTCTTCTGCTTGCTGCTGTTGGACCAGCACAAGCTGCTCCCGAAGATGAAGCTGATGAGCCTCCAAGCGGGTCAACCTATTGCGCGCGTTTATTAGTCCGGTCAAAATCTGACGCAGCTGGAAGTCATGCGTGTTCTACTGCCGATCGGCGGCAAGCAGGGCATTGATCGCCTGGCTGATGCCAGGAGGTATACGGGCTGGAGGTACACGAGCTGAAGACAAACGAAGGTTAGAACAGGTCCAAGGTGAAGACCGGACATGCATGCTTATGTTGTGTCGCCTGTTGAGCAATCTGCTCCTGGAGACGTGCGATCGCTTCAAGTGCGTCTTGCAACTGCGCGTCGGTCCCGGTCTGATGCCCTGCCGATGTCTGAGGTGCAGTAGAACGATGGGGTTGCCAGACCGGACCGACCGGACGGGCGAAGTGACATGCGATGACGTGGTATGCGAGGTGCCTACAACAACGGTCGTTAAGGAAATACAAGAAGGTCAAGTACAGCGGTGCAAGTACCTGGAACGGATGAAAAAGATGGTTGCTCCATGTCGGAAAAGTCTGAATGACCAAGGTTTAACTGAATTTGATGGAAGAGGTCAGACCGTTGTCGTTGTGCGACACGGTCTGACTCAGGGGCGGCTGTGGAGAATCGTGTCCAAAATTTGGCACACTTCTGGTCAAGTTCCGTCAAGACATTTGGTCTAATTTCGGATTGGTTTAAACAAGGGGGGCTTTTCAGCCTATCAGACTCAAGAAGTGTCAAGAACGCAAGTTTTGGTGAGTCACCCGACTTTGGGTATTTTACATATTTTTGTGGGGGTACACTTAGGGACTATAGGGTAGTAGTATTTTAGTTGTGGTTTTACCTTTTAGGACAGAGGTTATACCGTTAAGTAGGGAAATCTTTTAGCTTTCGGATAAGTGGCTGAAACCTCTTCTGGTCTTGGTCTACACCACAGCTAGGGGTCGCCGTTATTCCCTTTTCGTACACTGGTCGCCTCCGCCCGCCGCGGAGTGTTTGGGGGAAGAGGGTCGAATTATCCCCTCTCGCCCGTTATACCCGGTCTGGACGCGCCGCACGCGCACTTTGGCCCACCGGAAGTCCCTCGACGGGAGTACGATTTAGCGATCTCAACACCTCAACTCAAGTACGTTTGGAACGTTCTATTCACGGGATTGGTCTTGGCGTGGAGATATCGTTTGTGGAGTTTCACGAGCATATTGGGTCTTTACGCGGACATATTGGCTTGTTTTAATATTGGTTGGAAACTAGACTGGTTTTGGTCTTATTTCGTATTGGTCAGGGGCTAGACCGGAACGGTCGGTCTATCCTGTATTATTTCGTATTGGTCAGGTTTTGATCGTTTGGGCGATCGAGCCCTTGGAAGTTATCTCTTTGAAGTGGTTTTGGTCTGTTTGTGTCTGGGGTGAAGAGTTCCGCCCTAGAGATACCTACCCAGATCGGTCTTCTATATTCAAGACCGCTTCGATCCAATCTGCGATCCCGATCCACCGAGTGTGTAACTAGCCCATTCCATCGGGTACACAAGGTGAGATGGACACTAAACAATCGGAACAAGTGGGTTCTGATGACGACCGGTCGTCTGCTTGCAGCGGACGATCGGACCAGATCTCGAGTGGTGGTTCGCGTAGTACCCCCTCCGAAAGTTGGAAGGCTGGGCGCGATGGTGGTAGTCAGGTTATCGATGCTAATGTTTTCGATTTCGAACTTGACTCCACCACAGATGTGCTTTGTTACAAGCAGACGATGCAGGAAGGGAACGCGTAATTGCGTTTGAGTAGAGGCAGATTAAAGCTGCGGAACGGAACTATCCCGTTCATGACAAGGAGCTACTTGCAATGAAGTGTGCTCTTGTAAAATTTAGGGTTCACCTACTCGGCTCAAAGCCGTTCGTGGTTTGTACTTACCACGCGTCCTTACGGACAGCGACGAAGTAGCCTCATCTCTCCCAACGGATGCCCCGTTGGCTATCCTTCTTTGCGGAGTACAACTTTGAGGTTAAGTATAAACCTGGCAAGCAGAACGTGCTTGCAGACGCGTTGTCGCGTCGTCCCGGTTACGAGCTCGCTCACGCGACATTCGTCACCACGTCTGTGGTGGATCTCATACGCCAGGCGTATGAGAAAGATCCACAATGTATGGCGCTTATCCGCGCGTTAGGTGAAAAGGGTCTTGGCTCGTCTGAGCCAACCCTGTCAAGTCGAGCTAGAGCTCGTTTACACCGTTACAGGTACTGTGACGGTCTGCTATATTATAGCACGAGCGCGGAGGACACTCCGCGATTGGTAGTTCCTCATGATGAGGAACTGAAATATTGAGTTCTCTATGAGGCACATGACGCCCCTACCGGGGGTCATTTAGGTCGGGATAAGACCTACAGCGCTTTAAGCGCTTTGTATTGGTGGCCCAATATGTATAGGTGGGTCGGTGCGTATATACGCACCTGTGAGACGTGTCAGAGGGTTAAACCTTCTGCAAGTTCAGCAGCGCCTTTGGCGAGCTTGTCGGTTCCAAGGGAGTGTTGGAAATCCATTAGCATGGATTTTATCTTCGAATTTCCGAAGGATAAGGCCGGGAACACCGGCATATTGGTCTTTGTAGACCGTTTGAGCAAGATGGACCACCTGGCGGCGGTGCCAGAGTCCATATATGGACAAGGAACAGCAAAAGTGTTCCTATACCGTGTCTTTCGACAGGATGGTCTACTCGATTCCATTGTGTCGGATCGGGATCCCCGTTTTACGAGACAGTTTTGGGGAGCGTTGTTTAAGATGCTGGGCACCAAGCTCCTCATGTCTACTGCGGATAATCCGCAGACGGACGGCCAGACGGAACGCGTTAATCGCGTTGTTGAGGATATTCTCCGGAGTTTATGTCCGGATTCTCCAAAGAGTTTCCGATGGCAGAATTTTCTATCAACAATTCGGTCCATGCATCTACGGGGTTTACCCCGTTTTACGTGAACGGATTGGTGAATCCGAGGATTCCATTAACACCACAATTGTGTGGCCCAGGGATTGAGGGGGGAGGATTCCCCGATGTCAGCCCTGTATCTGTTCGAAAGCACATCGATAAGTTTTTATCGACGCGCCTTAGTGTCTTACGACACGTCTGCTATGCCATGGAGGAAAGCCAAGACAAGCAGAAGGAGCAGGCTGACAGCAAGGGGCGGAGTAACGAAAAGGTGTTCAAACTAGGAGAAAGTGTTTTATTAAACCCTAAGAATCTTCCTACACATGCGGTTTCCAACGTGTTGCGGAATAAACTGCGCACCAGGTTTGTGGGGCGTTTTTAGGTACTATCCCGAAAGGGCTTGTCGTATACCTTGGACATCCCGAAGGCGATGCGTACGCATCCAACTTTCTATGTGGGAATGCTTAAGCCATACCATGACCCGGAGGCGGGTTCCCTCTTTGAGGGGGTTGGTATGGCGAATAGCCATAAGAGCCGTAAGACACGGCAGGGCAGAGGAAGCCCGACAGGGCTAAAATGCGACCACAAAGTTGCGCAACGGTCGTCTCGAGAGAGGCAAGACGTCTCTCGAAGCGTTCAGTGGCATTCCACTCATCGTGGAGTCGCTAGTGGAAACCATGGATGCAATGGCTGTGTCGATCACAGCTCTCGCGAAACTCACGTCGCAATTGCGTGACCTCCTCCTCCAATGCTCGATGCGGAGGGTACTCCACATTATCATGTGGAGCGTCTCATGACGCGACGCCATCATTGGGGTCAAACCTAGTATCTGGTGAAGTGGAAGGGTTACCCACACTCACAGAGTTCGTGGGAGCCCGATACTCCCCTACGGCAGGATTGCCGTGACGTCGTTGACGCTTTCGAGAGGGAGAATCCCGCTGCGGGTCAACGACCAAAGGGGCGCGAGAAGCCCCTTTTAACAGGGTTACATTCTGATTACATTTAGTATGTGGTGTACGTGAGTACACTACGGTTGGGGTCAGTATTGACCGGTCCGAAAGGTTTGGACCTATTGGTTATTTTAACCAATCATGGCAGGAGCCCTTGGTGGAGGCGTGACAGCCAGCCACCTGTTAGTACACAGGTGGTGTACACTACATTTCATCTAGGTACGACTTGAATAAGCTCTACTTAGTATTACATATAGTTTACATTAGTTTAATTAATTTAGGCTAATTGCATTTTTTAAATATAAATCAGTTTACAAAAATACTTAAGACTGCTAGGTGCGCGACCACGCCTGGTCGCGCGCGCAGTGAGTATTGTAGCGTAAGGGAGTTCTCCGTTACGCTACCTCCCTTTATAATGGAAGCCTTGTTACAAGGCGTATCGAAAGCTAACTGTAAACCACCCCGGGAATCTTGGCCCCCAGAAAGAGTGTGATCTCTTGCTAAGCCTTATAAAAGGGCGTATCGGCTAAGTAGCGGCACATAGCCTCTTAAAGGAACGTCTTCCTCTGTGAGCTAGCCGCACCGTGCGTACACGCACCGGCTATAGTCAAGCCGCTGATCATAATTAATATTGTTATAACTAAACGGAAGATTGCTAGTGCATCTGTCATGATCAAAGGTTCGAACCTTTTTCATCTGAAAAGTACTCATAAAATGAGATAGAGTACTAACTAACCTATCAGGCTCATAAGCTCAAGCTTCTGGACGTGGCGCGACGTCCGCGTTTTCCTTTCCATGTAGATGGCGTAACGCGAAAAAAGTAAGAATTCGGGTTTTCTGGAAATGATGTACCCTGGGGCCGGTACATTCATGACAATAAGCCAATTCATTCTGTTCTTAGAGATCTGTCGTCGTATGTACCAGGGGTGTGCGGTATTGGTACCGTTATCGCACTATACCGGTAAATAACGGTATTTTATACCGGTATTTACAATACCGTTACCGTATATGTGGCGAAGTGGACTCAAGCGTTTTGGTCGCCATTTGTCAGCATCACACCGATCGGCTTATCGGCGATCGGTTTGGTGGAAATCCAGGAGTTTTTTTGAGCCTATCATGTGCAAGAGGTGTCAAGAACACGGATTTTGGTAAGTTACATGAGATTGCGTGTACGTACATATTTTCATGTGTGTACATATTGGGAACCGTAGGTAGATTAGTTTTGGTTTTGTTTGGTTTTGGTTTTACCGTTTAGGCCTCACTTAAACTCAACTAGAAGTCGGTAGCTTTTTCGCTTTGTACATCAGTCGCCTCTGCACGCCGCAGAGTTTTTGGGAGCGGAGGGTTGAGTAATCCCCTCTAGCTCATTATACCCGACCGGGACGCGTTACAGACGCACTTGGCCCGCCGGAAGTCCCTCGACGGGAGTACACATTGGCCGGCTTCTCAAGCTCAAGTTACGCACGTTTGGAGCGTGTCACCAAGTTTTGGATTATCACGTGCAGATATCGTTCGTGGAGTTTATCACGTTCGTATTTAGATCTCCATATTGGAGTATTGGACTTTTATTCTCGTATTGGTTGGGCTCTACGATCGGTTAAGCGATCTGCGCTCTGGAATATATTCACTCCAAGTATAACTGGTATGCCCGTGCCCAGGGTGAAGAGTTCCGCCCAGGGTACACTACCCAGCACGTTTTTCCGCATTTTAGACCTCAAGTAGATTCCCAGCACCGATCCACCGAGTGTGAAAACAGCCCATTCCATCGGGTGCACAAGGAGAGATGAAGAATGAATCGGACCAGGCGTCCTGTGTTGATGATCGGTCGTCTGCTAGCAGCGGACGATCAGATCGGATCGTGGGCGAAGGTTCGCGGGGTACCCCCCGTCAGTTGGAAGGCCGGGCACGATGGTGGTCAGGTTCTCGACACTACGGTGTTCGATTTTGAACTTGACTCCACCACAATGGTGCGCGTTCCCGGATCGCTTGGTGATCGTGGATATCACCGAGATGATATCTCGCAAAGAATTGATTATAACGAGTTAAATGTGGAATCGTTCTGGAAAGGACATAAGGAACGGCTATCGCCTTCTGTTCTCGTTGTCGATAAGGATGGCGATGTCCGATCTGGCCGGGTGGAGGACCAGATCGAGATGAATATTTTTTTCCTCCCCATAAGGCTCCCACCGGAGCCGATCGGGACTATAGCAGGTCTTGCTATAGTTCCGGAAAGGAGCAGGACTTTTGTTCTGATCCTATGTATTTGAATGAATGTTTTGATGAAAAGAAAATAAAAAGCGAAAACGACTTGGAGGCTGATCGGGACGATCCAATCCACCCTCCCAAAGTTCCCAAGCATAGGCTTAGAATGCCATCCGACGAAGACGACTTGGAAGAAAAGTCGCAGGTCAGGGATGGGGTTATCGAACAGAAGACCTAACCAGGATATTACATCCACGAGTTAAAGCGATTTATTCGTGAAGACCAGGTCATGGGGATTATAGACCCCCAGATCCCCGATCGCCTCCTCGGACCCACCAACGAGCCGATCCAAAGCGATCGGCCGTTGCTATTGGTGAAGTAGCTTTGAAGGTCGCGAGACCACGGCAGAATACGATATGTGTGCTCCGACGATAAGTCGTTGTATCAGTCTCCACTTGCCTCTAATAGCTCATCGGAGTTGTAGGTCGGTGTTGAGCGGATGACCATGGGGGCGGACTATACCCACATGGGAGCATAAAAAGGACGTGCGGCAGCAAGGGGCTGTATGCCAGTCGGGGCCCCAGGTGCCCCCACAGATTTTAGGACCTCCAAAGAAGGATACCAACACGTTGCCCATGACCCAAGCTAACGTCCAAGCCATATTTGAAGCGATGATGGAGCGTTTCATGGGAGACCGATGCCGATCGCCTCCGCGCCCGCATGCCCAGGACCGATCTGCCCGGCAAATGTCAATACTTGCCGGGATGTGGATATGGAGTCAGTTGCATCAACGGATAAGGCTATCCGAGGTGGTAAACCAGTTCGCAGAGGAATACACAAGCCGCAGCCAGCCCGACCGCGCCGATCAAGCAATAACAGCGATTACTACATGTAGTCGATCGGCGATCCGGATGACCACTATGGGTCAGACGGTACAGGATCGGGCAGAACGCGCAGGGCTAACCTAGACTCTACGACCGCTATTGATTTCGGATCTACTGCGATCCCGCATTCGCATGGCTGCGACTACGGATCTCAAGGATTTCACCGGCAAGGAATCCGACGAGGAGCAAGCCAGATCGTTGTTTGGTCGGGTCAAGTCTGCTTTCTTGCGGGATCAGACACCAAAAAAGGAACGGTGTATGATCTTCAGGGATCTGCTGAAAGGACCGGCTGCGAGCTGGATCCAACAGTTGGATCAGGATGTTTGATCTGACTAGGATCTGTTATGTTCAGAATTTGAGGGGCAGTACTGCAACTCTGGATTCTCTACCGCCCGCAAATACCATCATATGCAGAAGTGGGGCGACGAGCCACCGATCGAATACTTGCACCGTCTAAACGTGGCTGAAATTCGCGCTGGGATAGTGATCAAGGAAGTCAACCCGCCAACCGGTGCCGCTATGGAGCACGTGGGTCACTATATTAGTACCCTGGATGACCAAGAGCTTCACAGATCAGCTCCCTATGCTGCGCCTAAAGGATATGAAGGAAGTGGATCAGACGTTGCGGACGCTGCAACACTCACGGAGCATGAAGGTGAAGGTCGCCGTTGGATCGGGTCGCTACATATCTACGTCTCATACCTACCCTGTGAAGAAGCCCCTAACCAGATCGTCCCGTGCAGTTAAGGTGATCGTGACGGAAGACAGCACTGGGTCGGAAGAGGAAAGTAGCGGCAGTCCAGTCGGGAGTCGGACGAGGACCAATATCGGCACATCTTCGTCACGTAACCTGCCCCAAGAGCCAGATCTACGCCTAACCAGGCAGATCGGAAGGGCAAGAGTGGAAAAAAGTCCGACCCGGACCGACCTCGAAAGAAGTGTTCTCACTGCGGGTCGAGCAAGCATGACGGTGGGGACTGCTGGAAGAAATTAACATGCAAGAAGTGCGAAAGACGCGGTCACCCCACCGATCACTGCCTTTTCGTGTGCAAGTCATGTGGAGAGATCCACGAGGCCGTCCAGTGCAAGATCGAAGGGTTTTTCAATATGATGCGCAAGTGGTATGTGCCGCGTAATCACGCGGGGATGCTTCCACCTGACGTCGAGAAGATGTTAAACTAGAACGCTCGCCAGGTTAGAATCTGGATCGATCCGAGCGGTCTACGTTTGGAATCTATGCGTATGTCGGCAAGGAGAATAAAACCGACGTTACATGTTCCATTCTCAATTGCGTCGATCGGGATCATACGGTCTACAATCTCACGACCGATGAATATTCCGGATCAAGGTGGTCATGCAGCTGGATCTGCTTCCTGGGGAGTCACGCGGATACTGGAAGTATCATGAGCCTGACAAATGGTTCAAGCAGGCAAAAGCCTGTGGTAAGATTAACAACCAGAAGGCAACGATGTTGTTCGACTCTGGGGCCGAAGTTTCAATTATCGACTAAACCTTGCCCGTAAGTCGGATGTCGTATAGACGATATCCAGAGACAAGAATGCGTTGGAATTGGTAAAAACTCTTATATGAACGAAGGAAGGACGCGCGTGAAGATCACCCTATCGGGTTCGTTGTCTACTTCTTCATCGCTTGGGTTGGCAAGCTGGCCGGTCAGGATGCCCTGTTAGGCATGGATTTCATGGTGCCTGCAGGTATTCGCCTTGTTCTGTCTCATGGAGTGCTTACACTCCCGGATGAGGTCCAGATCTAGTTATCTGGTCGGCGGACCCTATACGGATCGCACACCGATCGGGTCAGGTGGGACCAAGATGTCACCATTCCAGTCGGCCAATCCGCTGATACCCTGGTCGACAAAGGTTTTCGATCAAGGAACTTATGGGTGACCAGGGGCGATCGGTGGGTGCCGACCTTTGTGAAGAGCGCCGGCCGATACGGTTATGTTTGAGTCACTAATATCGGTGACAAGCCGCTTACGCTCGTCAATAATACTATTGTTGGCATGTGGCTGGCGGAAGGGAAGGTGCCAAGAAAGAGGGGTTTCGTCTCGATCGGATCGAGAGGGAATGTTGAGTGGCAGAACTTGGCATACCAATCAACCACCGATCTGATCAGCGATGATGGACCGGTGGACGAAGACACCTCAACTATGGTGGAACGACCCAGCTATGTAACCCCAAAGAAGATGTTAGTTCAAAAAAAGGCACCGCAGTTGCCAGACACAGTGGACCATCAAGCAGATGAGCCAAGGTTCGTCAACATGGTGGCGTCACAAGAACAGGTGACAGCGGAGCCGGAAATAGAAAAAGGGAAACATGGGATTTCTGGGGCGGACCACGATGGCGCGCCTAAGCAGATCGATGTTGTTGAAGAGCAGCCCGCCAACCGGGAACAGCAGTGTGCAGCCGATCGGGACGGGTCGGGTGATGTCACCCCAGAAGATGACCAAGTTTGCATACATGAGGGCGGGGATCAATATATTCAGGAGCTGGAGAGCCAGATGGCAGTCCTCCCTGAACTGTCTGCCGATCCGCTCGAGGTCACCTTGGACGATCTTCAAGTGGGTTATTGGGATGTCAACAGCCCCGACCAGATCGATAAGCTTAAGAAGATCATCTGGAAGAAGAAACATCTGCTGATCGGGAAAGGCAATGCCTTACCCCTGCTGCTCGCGGAGCGATCTGTGACATCGATGTTGGTGATGCCAAGCCGATCACCCAGCGATGCCGACGTGTGGCGCCACAGTACCGTGAGAAAATTTTCTGATCTGATTAAAGGACTGTTGGCTACCAAGATCATTAAACCGTCGACCTCGCCGTGGGCCTCGCCGATCGTGATTGTGATCAAGAAGAACGGCGTCGACATCAGGTTGTGTATCGATTATCGGTTGGTAAATCGGTTGACCAAGCTTATGGTGTACCCGATGCCGCTGATCAGCGATCTGATGGAAGATCTTGACAAGACCCTATGGTATTGCTCGCTGGATATGGCAAATGGATTTTGGGTGGTCTCGATGACCTATCGGGCTCGCGAGGTCTCCACATTTGTTACGACGTTCGGCCTGTTCGAGTGGAACCGTATGCCTTTCGGTTTGAAGAACGCGCCCCAGATCTACCAGAGGCTGATCGACAACGCACTGTATAGAAATTTCTAGATCAGTACCGATCGGGACCCCACCGAAAACCATGATGTATTTACAGAGGGTGAACCCGATCGGGAAAGGAGACTGTCCGTTCTGGGAGGCGATCGTATATAGACGACATTCTAATCCCTGCTTCGTCATGGAGCGATCTGTGCGAGAAGGTCGAACGGTTGTTGGAGACATGCGATCGCTAAAACCTGTCGATCGGTGATGTGAAGAGTTTTTGGGGAATGTCCAAGGTCGCCTATTTGGGTCATATGGTGTCGATCAGTAGGCTGGAGACCAATCCCAAGGATCTGGATTCAATGAGCAACCTTCCGTTTCCCAGATCATAGAAGGCAATGCAGTCCTTCTTAGGGAGCTTAAATTACTGCAGCCGCTTCATTGAAGACTTCCCGATTTACGCGGCCGTGCTGTACGAGCTCCGGGAAGTCGACTATTATATGTTGCGCGAAGGAGATCGGGAAACTTTACGGGAGGACTGCGACTCTGATCTGCCCGAAGATTTTCCGCAGTTGGAGGCAGAGGATCACATGAGGCGTGCAAAGGTTGCTTTCGGTATGCTTAAGGCCAAGATGGTGACGGCACCGATTCTAAGACACTTCGGTCCGAAAAAAATGCCGATCGTCATTGTGTATGCTAGTAAGTGGGCCATTTCTGCCACTCTAGTGCAAAAACATGATGAAGTGTACCACCCGGTCACTTTTACGAGCCGGACATTGTAGCCGAAGGAAGTCAACTATGGAATCGTCGAAAAGGAAGTTCTGGCTTTACTACGGATTTTGGATGTGTGCTATAACCTGCTGGTCGGCCGACCTGTAAAGATTCTTTCGAGAAAGTCGACATTGGCCTGGCTGTTATCAGCCAATGGTATGGAAGTTCGGCTCGGCAGATGGTCGGCGATCTTGTCATAGTGGTCCCTCGAGGTCGTCAAGTGCGCCAAGGGAGAGGAGGAGTTATTGGGCACATTGGCTGCCAGTATCACCCCTCGGTCTGAAGTGGATGAAGCTCTGATGGCGATTGCCCCAAGGAAGCAACCTCGACAGTCAATCTCACGGCCGCCACCGATCGTCGATCGTGGTGAGGAACTCCGGGTCTTGAGTTTCGACGGATCGGCTAGCGTGAAGAAGAAGGTCGGCTCCTATAGTGGCATACTGTGCAAGTTACCACAATTGTCTATAGTAGCAGCCGCCGACGATTTTACGCCGGACATAACGGTCAACGAGGCGGAATATCGGGGACTCCTTCGATCTCTCGATCTGCTGTCATTACAGAAGAAAGGTCGGCTCATCATATGTGGTGACTACAACCTAGTTGTGGTAAAGCGTACCGAAAAATTGGTACGTAATTAGGGGCATAATTATAGGCACCCCTATAGGCGTAGCTGTGGTAGAGGGTACCACAAATTTTGTCGGTACCATAGTCGGTACAAAGGTGGTACGATAGTGGGCACCACAATCGGTACTACAGTTGGTACCCAGACGGTACAACTTTTGACACAACGGTGGCCGACAGGGACGAGGCGTGGATAGGACGTCTGAGACGATGCGACAACTGGCAAGGTTACCTGACGGTAACCCGAACGTAAGCGGGTGAATGGTCGACAAAATGCGTAGGAATGGGTAGTTCTGATTGGTTGATATTAGGTTTTGGTAGATATTAGGAAATAAGCAATAATACAGTTCTCCTTTTGCGTACGATCGCGCCGATCGTTTACAGGGACGGCAACTTAGGGCCTCCCTTCCTACAATAAATACCTCTACGTCCCGGTCGGGAGCACTTAGTGCATTTTTGGCCCACCGGTAGGCGTAGAGCGTGAGAACGCACCCGCAACTCCGCCCGCTGTGCCAGCGGTTCTTCTTTCAAAGGTTCTTTGGTCTCGGGAACGTGATCGAGCATTGCGCTCTCACCTCTTCCTTATTGCACCACGTTTTGGCCCCTAGTTTTCGGCTGCTTTAATCGCCCCACGGGAACACTAGGCGGATTTTTAGTGGTAATCGTCGATCAGCCCGTCGAACGCGCTGATCGACCGTCCCTCTAAGGCATAGCTCTAGAATACAAGGTATCTTTGGGTATTCTAGAGATTAATTAAGCTTAACGAGGCTCTGTGATCGGGCAGTGAAGATTTCCGCTACCTGATCGAGTACCCCTTCGCCAATCGCTACCTGATCGACCCTCTGCAACTCGCGACCCGCGCTCAGCTGATCGCTACTCGCGCCAGAACAGCTGATCAGCGACTTTTAGTGCCTGATCAAGCCTGATCAAGTCTGATCGTCGCTGATCGACGACTTTTAGTGCCTGCCCAAGCCTGATCACTGTTGATCAAACCTGATCGCACGTGATTCAAGCCTGATTGCGCCTGATTATCGCCCGATCGCATCAGTCGACTCATCACAAGTCAACACAGTCTTGCCACAAGGAAGTGCCGTGTGCCATCCCGTCCACCTGAAGAATGACCCACGCCCAAGCCGTCGGGTACACAGGGTGATCAGAAACACAAGTATTCAAGGACAACTGGAGGACCCCCTTCGTTAGTCGCAGTCCGGGCGCCGTGGTACCACCTGATCAATCCTCAAAAACTTTGATCAGCCGCTCCACCACAATGGTGCGCGTGCCCGGATCTTGGGGCGACGCGAGATATCACTGCGATTCTACGCAAGATGGCGCTGATGTGGAAGTGAAAACGGAAGCAGAAGCAGAAGTGAAGATAAAGGTGGAAAAGGAGGAAGTGGTTGTGACGATGGAAGACAGTTCGCCGTCGTCATGTCTGAAGAAGAAAGGAAATGCTGATTATCAGGACCTGGGGAGGTATCCTGATGAGATAAAAGAGGAGAAGAAACCTCAACAACCTCCCAAGGCTCCTTCGGGAGCCCCTTCGGATCATAACTTTCGTTATGATCCGCCAATTACATATGCATATGATGATCTGGATTGGAAGCCGTTGATGAAATACTATGACCCGGACCGACCGAAGGCGTTGCTGAGGGCTTCAGGCTCGGAAAGTGATGAAAGTTGACCAAGTATGCCACCATCACAAGCCGATTTGGAAAGGACGTTCTATTTGAAGGAGCTGAAGAATTTATTATTGATGAATTCAATGATGAACCTACTCGGGGTCACGATCAGTGGAAAACTGAACGAGCCGGTTAGTCGACCAATAACGGAGGAGAAGGACAAGCTACTGTTGGTGTTAGGGATGACACGCCTTATTAAGCAAGATGGTCTGACTACAGGCGCTTACGATGCTGAAGAAGTGTTCAATCTCGACCCTGAAGACGTCGCGACCACTACCGAGCAGCCGTTCGGACTGTTGGTACCTATAGTGGGTCAATCCGCTAGGGTGGAACCACCTCGTACTATGCTGACGATTGAAGCGGGCCCGTCGATCAACGTGGCAGAACACACGGGATCATCGTGTTACCAATCTGCCCCTTCCGAAGACGATGAACCTGCAGTGGAGTCGAGTAGTGCTGGAAGTATGGAGCCCAAGATCACCAGGATGACAGTTTGCCAGAAGGATGAACCCAAGTTTTCAGTTATCAAGAGGGAACCGCAATCAGTCAAGGCAGATGATGATCAATCATCGCAGGGTCCACAGCTGCAAACATTTTTCGACATGGCCATGAAACGGTTTTTGGCGGAAGAAAGAAGCACGTCGACACCTGCAGTCATTCGCAAAAAAATTCCCCAGCCCAAGCCAGGAAGTGTTGCGACGGTGAAGGAAGTGGATATGGAATCAGTGCATTCGCTCCGTGATTGTCAGTCAAGGTCAAGAAGATCGGCCACGTATGAATATGTTGACATGGAATCTGTATATTCGCTCCATGATCAACAATCCCAGCGTGATTACATTGACCCAGACGAGCCAATCACTCTGCATCGACAAGTCAAGGTTGCGACAGCGTACCCTGGAATGCCTTACCAACAGCCGATTCCCATAATTCGGATGTCGGCGATCGATGATCTTAAAGAATTTTCAGGGAAGGAAGTGGATGAATATCAAGCGCAGAACTGGATTAGTCGTTTGAAGTCAGCATTTCTGCGTACCAAGCCTCCGACCCAGAAAATTGCTTAATTATGGGTGATTTACTAAAAGGACCAGAACGAAATTGGCATCGCCAGCTAAGTAGAGCTACCCGATCAAGTTGGAAAAGTCTCGTGGATGAGTTTGAAGTTCAATACTGTGGAAGTGGCCAATCGGCGTCCCTCCAGTAATATTACACGAAACAGCGATCAGATGAAACTCCCATTGAGTATCTGCACCGGCTGAATGTGGCGGGATTGCGGGCCGAGTTGCCAATCAGGGATGGATCACCTACGCTTTTACGCGAACATGTGCAACATTTTCTGGACACGTTGACCAATCGCGAGCTCGCCGATAAACTGGCACTTCCGCGGCTGGATACCGCCGCGGGTCTGGAAGAAACGCTGCGGGCGTATGTGCGCAATAAGTGGTACCAGCCAATGGCGACGGTAGGCACCAGCCGATTCCGTCAGAAATTCAGTGATGATCGGTCACCTGCCCCGGCGCGGAAGCCTAAGGCAGTGCGCGCGATTAAGGTGATGTCTGGAAACGAAGAGTCAAGCTCCGATGACAGTGGAAGTGATGGTGACCAGCGTTGTTACATGATTGCTGCCTTGCGCGACCAACCAGGGACGCATGGTTCACCTAGTGAGACTCGATCCGGTAAACAAGGCGAATCAAGTGCTGGTGACCAAGGGGCGATGCAGAAATGCAGCCATTGCGGATCAATTAAGCATGGCAATTTACGCTGTTGGAAACGCCTAGCCTGTCTGAAGTGTGGCAAGAAGGGACACCCGACGGATCACTGTTTGTACGTCTGCCGTGCGTGCGGCGAAATCCATGACGTTGGCATGTGCTCCATGGAGGAATTCTACAATCGCATTCGACAGTGGTCCAACCCTACCCCTACCAAGCATGCGGGAATGTTGCCCAAAGAAGCCGAAGACATGTTAAACTAGGACGCTCGCCAGGTTGGAATCTGGTACTAGACGAGCGTTCTGGTGTGTGTATTTTTGCATATGTGGATAAGAAGCGGGTTGATCAAGCAGAAGAGAAAGATAATGAAAAATGATATCAACCTGATTTATCATGTTTGGCTAATTTCCGTATTGATGAGTTTTATCGATCTCCGGTGATCATGGAAGTTGATTTGCTTCCGGGTGAATAGCATGGATATTGGAAGTACCACTCGCCAAAAAAGTGGTTTAAACAAGCCAAGGCAAGCGGCAAAATCAATAACGAACGTGCCACGCTACTATTCGATTCTGGTGCCGAAGTGTCGATCGTCGACTCAACCTTTGCTCGTAAGGTGGGTTGTCAGATCGACATGAGTCAAAAACAAGAATTTGTCGGTATTGGAGAAAGTGCATACCTCACAGAGGGGCGAACGAAAATCAAGATTACATTAGCGGGCTCTTTGGTTTATTATTTCCATGCATGGGTGGGCAAACTTGTTGGCCAAGATGCTATATTAGGAATGGATTTTATGATCCCAGCTGGCGTCAGATTGGACATCGCTCACGGCGCGCTAAGTCTGCCGGATGAAGTAATCATCCCATTAGAAGTCCGCCGACAGCTGTATGGCTCGAGTGGAAATTATATGAAACTTGGTCAGTTCGAACAGATCGCAGTAGGTCGATCTGCTGAGGTCCGGATTCGTGATCAGCGATCTCGGAAGTTATGGATTACTCGCGGAAAAGAGTGGGTCCCTACTGTGACTAGGTGCGTAAGTAATTCGCGGTATCTGGGTATTACGAATATTGCCGATCATCCTATCATCCTACATGACGATATGATTTTAGGTATTTGGATGAATAAGGATGATGTGCCCCGTCGCCCTGGGTTTATTTCGGTGGGCTCTAATCGCTACAAAGAGTTGCAGAATCTCGCGTATCAAGCTTCTACCGCTTTAGTGCATGACGATCAAGAAAGTGTCGACAAAGGTCCTTTGGTCGAAAAAAAAGAGTACCCTATTCGTCAGGAAATTGAGTACGTCCTGCGGACTCGACCACGGAATCGGTGGCATTAGTGACCGGAGGACCGCATAAGGTAAAAGAATTGCAAGAAAAGGGCAGTCAGGACCCGAGTGAGCAAGATCCGACCCTTGGTCATGAAGTTGAGCGACTTGTTACAAGAGATGGTCCTGATCAGAATATGCCTGAACATACCGGCTCAACCGATACCGGTGAATTCGGTGTAATTGCTACCGATGACCAAGTATTCTACCATGAAGGCGGAGATTTTCTCGTGGAAGAGCCGTAGAAACAACTCGCCACGCTTCTCGAAGTATCCGCAAGCATCCAGGAAGTGACCAAGGATGATTTGCAAGTTGGCGACCCGCTGATCAATACAGAAGGAGAGATTGACCAACTTCGAGATATAATTTGGGCGAAGAAACATCTGCTGATCGGAAAGGGGAACGCGCTACCTCCTGCTGCACATGGATTGGTCTGCGATATCGATGTAGGCAATGCGCGCCCGATTGCCCAAGTGTCGAAAAGTGGCGCCGCAATTTCGCGAGAAGTTATCGGCGTTGATCAAGGGGCTATTGGCTACTAAGATTATTGTGATCATCGTGAAAAATAATGGGGTTGATATTCGCTTATGTATCGACTATCGCGCGGTGAATCAACTCACCCGTCTGATGCTATACCCAATGCCCCTGATCTCAGATCTACTCGAAGATTTGGATAAAGCGTTGTGGTTTTGCTCTTTGGATATGGCGATCGGTTTTTGGGTCGTGTCTATGATCGATCGAGAACGTGAGATTTCGGCGTTTGTCACTCCGTTTGGATTGTATGAGTGGAATAGGATGCCCTTTGGCCTGAAGAATGCTCCGCAAATCTACCAGCGGCTGATTGATAATGCGTTATATGGGTATCTCAAGGTTAAGGACGGTACTGACAAAACGGCGGATGTATTTACTAGGGGAGAGCCCGACCAAGCCCGAGTCCCGTCTGTGTTGCAGCGACGATCCTATATTGGTGACATTTTGATCCCGGCCCCTACATGGACAACTCTGTGTGACAGGGTACGAAACCTGTTGGAGAAGTGAGATCAGTGGAATTTGTCGATCAGCGTGGTCAAATCGTACCGGGGGCGAAGTGAAGTGCCTTATTTGGGACATCACGTCTCTGGCCGTGGTCTGGAAGCGAATCCAAAATATTTGGATGATCTGATCGATTTGTCTTTTCCTGGCACTTTACGTGCCATTCAATCGTTTTTGGGAAGCCTGAATTATTACCGTCGATTTATCGAAGACTTTTCGATTTATGCTGCTGCGCTCTATGAATTACGAGAAATTGATTATCAGGAGCTAAAGAGCCGGGAATTGGTCAACGAGAGCACGGCGCATGAGGATTATCGATTAACTAGGGTGCGAGTGGCATTCAGCATGCTGAAGGACAAGATTGCGTCAGCCCCAACTGTGGTGGAGTCAAGTTCGAAATCGAAAACATTAGCATCGATAACCTGACTACCACCATCGCGCCCAGCCTTCCAACTTTCGGAGGGGGTACTCCGCGGACCACCACTCGAGATCTGGTCCGATCGTCCGCTGCAAGCAGACGACCGGTCGTCATCAGAACCCACTTCGTCCGATTGTTTAGTGTCCATCTCACCTTTTGTACCCGATGGAATGGGCTAGCTACACACTCGGTGGATCGGTATCGCAGATTTGATTGAACCGGTCTTGAATATAGAAGACCGATCTGGGTAGGCATTCTGGGGCGGAACACTTCACTCCAGACACAAACAGAGCAAAAACACTTCCAAGAGATAACTTCCAATAGGTCGATCGTCCAAACGATCAAGACCTGACCAATACGAAATAATAGAGGGTAGACCGACCGTTCCGGTCTAGCTCCAGACCAATCTAGTGAATAGCACGTTCCAAACGTACTTGAGTTGAGGTGTTGAGATCGCCAAATCGTACTCCCGTCGAGGGACTTCCGGTGGGCCAAAGTGCGCGTGCGGCGCGTCCAGACCGGGTATAATGGGCGAGAGGGGATAATTCGACCCTCTGCCCCCCAAACACTCCGCGGCGGGCGGAGGCGACTAGTGTACGAAAAGGGAAGAACGGCGACCCCTAGCTGTGGTGTGAACCAAGGCCAGAAGAGGTTTCAGCCACTTATCCGAAATCTAAAAGATTTCCTTACTTAAAGGTATTACCTCTGTCCTAAAAGGTAAAACCACAACTAAAATACTACTACCCTATAGTCCCTAAATGTACCCCCACAAAAATATGTAAAATACCCAAAGTCGGGTGACTCACCAAAACTTGCGTTCTTGACACTTCTTGAGTCTGATCGGCTGAAAAGCCCCCCTTGTTTAAACCAATCCGAAATTAGACCAAACGCTTTGACGAAACTTGACCAGAAGTGTGCCAAATTTTGGGCACGCTTCTCCACACAACTTTGCACCATTTCGACCAAGCGAAGACACCGGTGATTGTGGTGTATGCCAGCAAGTGGGCAGTGTCTGCCGCGTTGGTGCAAAAGCATGATCATGTATATTGCCCCGTCGCATTTTCCAGACGGAGACTGAAGAACGGTGAGCTGAATTACAGCCCCGTTGAAAAAGAAGTGTTGGTCCTTCTACGGATTCTAGACATCTACTTTACGATGCTGGTCGGAAAAGCAATCGTTGTCCTGTCGCGTCGATCCACGTTGAAGTGGCTCTTGACGTCCAACGGGCTAGATGGACAACTGGGAAAATGGGCTGCAATCTTATCACAGTGGGACTTGGAGATCAAGAAATGCGTGCATGGAGAAGAGGAGGTACTAGGGGCGCTGGCCGCAAGTTTCACTCCTCGCACTGAAATTGATGAGGCCCTGATCGTAATCGCACCAAAAAAGGAGCCTCGACAGACTATTGAAGTACCGCCTCCCACAGTCGAGAAAGGCGAAGAGTTGTACGTGATCAGCTTCGACGGGTCTGCTATTGTTAAGCGATGCGTTGGTTCATTCGGTGCTATCGTGTGGAAGCTGCCAGAGTGGAAGATCATGATCGCGGTTGCGGACCATGCACCCAACATCACGGTGAATGAAGCCGAGTACCAGGGACTGCTGCTGATTTTGGATCTACTATTGCAATTTCCGAATGGAAGGATAATCGTGTGTGGAGATTCGAATTTGGTGATCAGACAAATGCGTGACGAAATAGAGTGTAAATCTCCGCGGTTGCAAGTATTGCAACAGCGCGCGTTGAAACTCCTTCGCGAATGGCCTGATCATGACCTGTTGCATGTTAAACGAGAGTGGAATAAGAGTGACGATCACATCACCACTACTGCCATGCGGGATGGGGTACAATGTGAGATCAATGATGGGAAACAGCTGGAAGAATTGGCCGATCTTAACAGATTGCCGGAGGTGATTACTTGGAAGGAAGATCCCACTGCCGCACAAGTGCTGGTGACGACGCGATCACGTAACGTATGTCAAACGCAATCGTCAAAATGGCCCTAGGTATCCATAAAGGGGATAAGGGCGGAGCGAGTTAAAAAGGCGCAAAACGAAGAAAAGTGGATCTGTGATTTGCGATGTTACTTGAATGGTGACGTGTCACAGCTGAGTGCAGACGAATTAAAAGAGTGCGCGAAAATCGCCGATTGTTATGACGTCGACGACCAAGGGTTGTTGATCTACTGCGGAAACATGACGAAAGGAAAAGCCAGCTGTGATCAAGATGATCGGGACGAGCGACGCTCCTCTATTCAGCTGGTAATACCGGAAACCCTACATGAAGATGTCCTCTACCATTATCATGTGAGTTTGGAGGGGGGACACCAGGGTATAGGGCGAACATATCAGCGCATCAGACGTTACTTTCATTGACGTGGACTATTTCGTAGCGTGAAAAGCTTCGTTGGACAGTGTGTGGATTGTGAAACGGGGAAGGGTCAACCTACGATCAAAGGGACGTCACCCGGAAGTATTGAGGCCACGTACACGTTCCAGGTGATAGCCATGAATCACATCCCGTCGCTGCCTCGTTCTATTGATGGACATACGGAGTTGTTGATATGGGCATACCTATTCACGGGTATGGTAATCGCGAAAGATGGATCGTCTCGTACAGCACAGAAGTCGCTGAAAATTATGGAGAATGTGTGTTCCGACGATTGGGAGATAGTGAGGTGATTAGACACGACCGAGAACCTGGTTTTATGTCCGAGGTATTTCGGGCTTTCAACAAGACGTGGGACAGCGGCAGAGTACAACTATGGCATACCGTCCGCAGGCGAACGGCAAGGCAGAGAGAACAGTGCAGACGATTACACGAGCGATTAAGATGTACGTATCGGATGTCGGTCAGAAGGATTGGATTTCGTATGCAGAGCGGCTGGTGTTCGCGCTGAACTCGACCCCAGATCGTATCCGTGGAGAAACACCGTTTTTTTTGGCGTACGGGTGGGACCCACGATCGTCGTTGGAATCGACATTACAACTGGGCGGAACTCGGCGTAAAGACCGCGATGCGCGTCGATGGAGATATCGGCTGCAGAAGGACTACCGCTACGCCCGGGATCAAGTGAGCACCCGACTGCATCAAGCGGTAACAAGCCGGGCAGAGAAGCATAATGATTAAGTGACACCGCACAAGATCGAAGCGGGGTCGAAAGTCTGGTTGTACCTCGAGTGAAAAAAGGATTCGCAAAGAAATTGACGCATATGTGGCACGGAGCCTTTAGGGTCGACGAGGTAATTGGTGATCATGCGGCAAAGTTGATTACATCTGGTACAGACTATCGCATATTTCCAGTCGTGCACCTGTCCAAGTTGAAACTCGTCAAAGAGTTTTTTAAATAGACCTACTGTTGTGCTAGCAGCTGGGGTAGAGGATCGTTTTGATTTTGATGAAGCTCTATTACCCGAAGACAGCTGGAAGAGGACTCTAGAGCCGGACGAATTTGAAGTTGATCGCGTCACCGATGTCCGATTTGGTCGAAAGACCAGATACGGCAGAACGTTGCGTGAATATCAAGTATATTGGAAAGGTCATGATGAGCCGACATGGGTAGACGAGGCCGATCTGAATTGCGATGCCCTAATCAAGGACTTCGAACGGAAGATGATTACCAAACACCGGTTTGATGTAATGCACGTGGATGAAGAGTCCCACTAGTGCATGACCGGCTAATGGAGTGTGGAATTACGAGTGAAGACTTACGATTAATGGAGAAATAACGATTGACTTAATGTGGTGAATTTTCGGTGGATATTGCGCAATATGGTGATCGGGTAATGGCAGATGAGACTATGGAAGAGCGATTTGTGTGGGTACTCTGAAAATGATGAGGAAACAATTGGAATTATTACGATCAAGAATGTTTATCGATTGAAGAAGAAAAGATGATTAGCGAGCTAGCTCGATCCGTAAAACTTGCGACGAAGGCGGGTAATCTTGTTGCCGGGGTGATCGTCTGCGGAAAGGCGATACTGGAGTCGCCAAGGCTCAACGACGTCCACCTGCATAACGCATCCTGCAAGGTCGAAGGCGGTCGGTCCGATAGGTACCCTGGGTACCAGGTGCCATCGTCCGCCGGAGAGTATTTCAAGGGGCGATTACGGGCGCAGTGTGAAATCGCCGGATCCAAGAAGATGTCAAGATCGCACTCCACGATGGTCATGCCCTGCAGCACGAACTTCACGATCCTCTTCCACGCTTCCCCGACGCGGCTTCTAAGCTGGCGTCGACCCTCGTAAAATTCTCGGAAAAAAGCGTAGCACTCTCTAAGGTCTTGATCCACGTGGCCGTAATGGGTGGACTCCCAGATCGCCTGCGCGTGATGGTCCAGGGATGTCTGGTACCGCGCCGCGAAGTCAGCAAACCAGCCGATCGAGCGGAACGATATGGGTGGCAGCATATGCTTGAAACAATCCCACGGGCGCTGCGAGTACAGTAACCCCACTGCTGATTGGGTAATCAGGTGACTGCACCACTCATCAGGCGCCGGGGTGTCCGTGACGGTGGGGAACAGCCATCCCACAGGACGTGTCAAGTACTCGAACATCCTCTTTACTGAAACGCTACCCAGATCGAGGCCGCTGAGTTGCTCCGAGGACCACGGCAAGATGGTGTCGTCAGTCGCCTCACCCGGAGACAATATCAGCGACTTGAAGTCACCGGTCCGGGGAAAGAGAAATTCGGCGGAGTCCAGATCCGGCGGACCGTCGCTGACCCACTCGCTGATCGGTCGACTGGACGGAATTTGCGCGCCACGCAAAGCGGAAGGACCACCTTGACACCATCGGGTTGGCCAGGCGGGCAAATAACATGTGGTGACCAGCTCACATCGGGAATAGCAGGAGTGAGACGTAGCCGTTTGAACTGGGAGGTGGATTGCGATCGTGACCAGCTCATATCAGGATAGGCAGGTTGTCGCTTGGACTGGGAGGCGGATTGCGAGCGTGACCAGCTCGTATCAGGAATGGCAGGTTGACAATTGTGAGCGCAGGGCATGTCCTTCGGTATCACCCGGCCGACCAGGTGGATTAATGTCGGGCGACAGTTCCCTCTTTCCGGTAACGGCAGAGGCCAGACGTTGCCTCATGGGCCGTGGGTGGATTGGGAGCGCCGAGTACGTTTTTTGGTGGAAGATGCTGGTCGGATGACGGAGCTTGCAGACGGTCCACCTGAAGTAGCAGATGGGCTGGCAGCCGGGTTAATCCCCGCATTAGTGGAACCGGAACTCGGAGGGATTTGCAGGTGTGATGCAACACCCGCCAACATGGAGTGGACGTCGAAGAATTGAGCTCGTAGTTGATTCGCTCATCCTGAGCGCGTTGCAACTCGAGGCGTAGTGCGTCGCGCTCCGCAGACATGTGGTGAAGACGAAGCCGTGTCGCCGACAGTTCTCCCTTCAACTTGGGACTCTGAGTGCGCAGTCGCTCTAGCTCAGCCCTGTCGGCCGACACCGTGTCAAGACGTGCATATAGCTTGTCGGCTCGAGCATGAGCATTGGCGAGGCTGTTCATCTTTTGGATAATGGTTTCATGCTCCGTCCGGATACGATCACGCTGGACCTTCCGTTTGCGAGCCTTGGAAGAAATCTTGGTCAGCTGCTCGGACAAACGCTGGTTTTCTGACAGAGCATGGTCGAGTTCATGTTGCACTTCGATCAGGCGCTGGCGTAGTCGGTCGAGCGCTTCGTGCTCCTGAGATGCTTCAAGACGTGCAATTTCTTGCGCCTGATGGTCGACGGTCTCTTTGCTGACCGACAGCAGATACCGGTTCCGGGTCTGGGCACCTTCCAGATCGCGTATCTGACCTTACGGTTCGGCCAGGGTTTCTTCGGATTTCTTCAGCCGGGACTTGAGGCTGCTAACGGTGGTGCGGACGAAGTCGCGCGGGGGTGCAGCTTGCTCACGGAACCACTCGATCTGCTCTCGCGGTCGGCTAGCTTACGTGCGACGCGCTCGTGCCGCTTCTGTTGTAGTCGGGTGGAGTCTTCAAGTACGGAAGGTGAGTCGGTCAGCACGACTATTTCCTCCTCCTGTGTGCGAATGGTCTCTTGCTGCGCACGAATCGTCTCCTGAAGCGCGCGTACGGTCTCTTGCTGCGCGTAAGCCTGGTGGACAACCGAGACCAAGTTGTCGACCGCGGAACGGTCAAGTGATGAGCTGCCACTGCGGTTACCTCCATGATCATCCTCGCAGAAGAAGTACAAGAATGGATGATCACGAGCGATTTATCGAGGACGCTACGTTTGAATGATTGGCAACGCTCTGCTCACCTGCAACTCGAGAGAAGGAGACAGGGCAGATTGATGGGTGCAGATTGCACTACCGATGACGTCATGATTGATGGATATCGACCATGATCGAGGCCATCATGACTAATAGCTAGCAACGTGTTAACGATATGATCGACCCCCGCTCCAACCGCGATCCGGCTGGGAAGGGGTTCAGGGGCGGTTGTGGTAAAGCGTACCGCAAAATTGGTACGTAATTAGGGGCATAACTATAGGCACCCCTATAGGCGTAGCTGTGGTAGAGGGTACAACAAATTTTGTCGGTACAATAGTCGGTACGAAAGGTGGTACGATAGTGGGCACCACAATCGGTACCACAGTTGGTTCCCCAGTCGGTACAACTGTTGACACAACGGTGGCGGACAGGGACGAGGCGTGGATAGGACGTCTGAGACGATGCGACAACTGGCACGGTTACCTGACGGTAACCCTAAGGTAAGCGGTTGAATGGTCGACAAAATGCATAGGGATGGGTAGTTCTGATTGGTTGAAATTAGGTTTTGGTAGATATTAGGAAATAAGCAATAATACAGTTCACCTTTTGCGTACGATCGCGCCGATCGTTTACAGGGACGGCAACTTAGGGCCTCCCTTCCTACAATAAATACATCTACGTCCCGGGTGGGAGCACTTAGTGCATTTTTGGCCCACCGGTAGGCGTAGAGCGCGAGAACGCACCCGCAACTCCGCCCGCTGTGCCAGCGGTTCTTCTTTCAAAGGTTTTTTGGTCTCGGGAACGTGATCGAGCAGTACGCTCTCACCTCTTCCCTTATTTGTCCACGTTTTGGCCCCTTGTGTTCAGCTACTTTAAGCCCCCACGGGAAAACTAGGCGGATTTTTAGTGGTAATCGTCGATCAGCCCGTCGAACGCGCTGATCGACCGTCCCTCTAAGGCATAGGTCTAGAATACAAGGTATCTTTGGGTATTCTAGAGACTAATTAAGCTTAACGAGGCTCTGTGATCGGGCAGCGAAGATTTCCGCTGCCTGATCGAGTACCCCTTCGCCAATCGCTACCTGATCGACCCTCTGCAACTCGCGACCCGCGCTCAGCTGATCGCTACTCGCGCCAAAACAGCTGATCAGCGACTTTTAGTGCCTGATCAAGCCTGATCAAGTCTGATCGTCGCTGATCGACGACGTTTAGTGCCTGCCCAAGCCTGATCACTGTTGATCAAACCTGATCGCACGTGATTCAAGCCTGATTGCGCCTGATTATCGCCTGATCGCATCAGTCGACTCATCACAAGTCAACACAGTCTTGCCACAAGGAATTGCAGTGTGCCATCCCCTCCACCTGAAGAGCGACCCACGCCCAAGCCTTCGGGTACACAAGGTGAGCAGAAATACAAGCAGTCAAGGACAACCGGAGGACCCCCTTCGTTAGTCGGCAGTCCGGGCGCCGTGGTACCGCCTGATCAAGCCTCAAAAACTTTGAACAGCCGCTCCACCACATAGTGATAAGGCAGATTACTGGGGAGATCGACTGCAAGGCACCATGGCTGAAGTTGTTGAATGATTGGGTGATGAAGGCGCTGAAAGTCTACCCCAACCACGATCTATTGCACGTAAAACGGTATTGGAACAGAAGCGCCGACCACCTCGCGACCCAAGCCTTGCGGGACCAGATCGGGGCGACAATCACCGAGGAGGCCGTTCTACATGAACTTATGGACATAAACAGGCTCCCGTAGTTGATCAAGCCAAAGGACAGCCCCGATCCGGTGCATGTGATGGCGGCGACTAGATCGCGAACTCAGAAGTCTCGCAGATAGTTCCCAAAGGAAAGACTGAGTGAGTGCGTTGTACAACAACTAAGGGCGGAACGGATCATCTAGGCGCAGGTCAAGAAGAGTGTATCGTCAACTTGAAAGCCTATCTGCGCGGTGAACTGTCCAAGTTAACAAATGATCAAGCGAAAGAGTGTACCAAGATCGCGGACAGTTACGATGTGGACGACAATGGATTGCTGTATTACTGCCGTGACGTTGACCAAGACAGCGCCGATCCTGATCGACTGGCGAAACTGGTGATCCCTTAGTTGCTTCAGCCGGATGTCCTTCATCACTACCATGTGAGTCTAGAAGGGGGGACATCAAGGCATAGGCAGGACATACCACAAGATCAGGGGCCACTTTCACTGGAGAGGACTTTTTCGGAGCGTGCAGAAATATGTGGACTTTTGCACAGTTTGAGAGACCGGAAAGGGCAGAAGGATAATCAAGGGCTGATCGCCCGGAAATATCGAGGCTACTTACCCTTTCCAGAAGATAGCGATGGATCACATACCGTCGCTGCCCACATCGACGCGAGGCAACACTGAGCGGCTGATCTGGATCGACCTATTCACTGGTCTGGTGATCGCAAAGGCGAGTGCATCCCGATCTGCGGAGCAGATCGCCCAGAGTTACGAGGAATGCGTGATCAGAAGGTTCGGCGCCAGCGAAGTTATTAGACAAGATCGGGAACCCGGTTTTATGGCTGAGGTGTTCCGATCGTTCAATAACATGCTAGGCCAGAAGCAGAGCGCGACGATGGCATATCGCCCGCAAGCGAACGGATCGGCTGAACGTATGGTGAAGACAATCACAAGGGCGATCAAGATGTATGTGGCCGATCCGGACCAACGTGACTGGGATGAGTATGCAGAGAGACTGGTATTCGCACTCAACTCTTCAACCGATCGGGTCCGAGGAGAAACGCCTTTCTATCTGGCGTATGGATGGGAACCTCGATCGACACTTGAAGCGGCGATAACGATCGGTTGCACTCGGACCGCGATCGCGATGCCCGTCGTTGGCGTATGCAGGTCCAGAAACATTTTCAACATTCGAAGGAAGTCGTCAATGAAAAGTTGCGTCAGGCCACGCAAGATCGATCAGATCGGAATAACGATCATGTCCGCCCTCATGGTATTGAACCAGGGGCGAGGGTATGGTTATACCTCAATCGGGTCAAGGAAGGCTATTCAAAGAATTTGGCTCATATATGGCACGTTTCTTTCCGTGTAGAAGAGCTGATCGGTGAGCATGCTGCCCGTATAATCACGATCGGCACGGATTACAAAGTTTTTCCGATCGTGCACGTGTCCAAACTGAATCTGGTCAGAGAGTTCCCCGATCGGCCTAAAATGACCTGTCTGGTGGGCGAAGCGGAGAGATTCGATTTTGATGAAGCTCTGCTGTCGGAAGACAGTTGGGAAAGGCCATTGGAAGAGGACGAATTCGAGGTCGAAAAGGTGTTATATGTCCGATCGGTCAAGAAGACACGGTTCGGTCGCACCCACCGAGAATATCTGGTCCGCTGGAAGTATCATAACGAAGCAACTTGGATCGACGTACTCGATCTAAATTGTGGAGCACTGCTACGAGAGTTCGAGCGAGAACGTGTCAGTCGGAATCGCTTCGCAGTGATGCAGACTCATGAAGACGAAGATCAAGACACACAGTAGCACCGATCAGTATATCGATCGGTGTGAATATGGGTAAGGTCCGAATTATTGTTAATTTGTAACGAACTGGAGTAGTGGAATGACGAATGTGGTGATGAGCTTCGCTATGTGGATGGAAATAGTGTATGATAACGTGTTGGTGCAAGTTCGGAGAAAGTGATGAAATTTGGTCAAGTGATTGGATGATCATGAATTTGAAAAGAATGATGACATGTATTATGGATTATCTGGTCAGCTAACTGCCGCATCAAGAATCGCAATCACCCCACAGACGGCGATAGTCAGCGCCGTATGGTCTCCGATATGGTTCTGGTGCTGATTGCGCCAGGGCTCCTTCCGATCGAGCTGAACCAAAGCGTCCTTTAGGTCTGTGACCGGCTCGTCACAATGAAGACCGGGATACCAGACGCCGTCGTCAGCTAATACCACGGCTTTCTCAACCCGACGCTTGGCCATAGGGAGAACCATAGGATACAAAAAGATGTCGATTTAGCACTCGCGGGCCATCGTCCCTCCCAGAACGAACTGGCATAGGGTCTGCCAGGCCTCGCCTGCCCGACTCTGGCGCTTCTTCCGGTTTTTTCTGGAACGCGATCAGGCCTGGATCATGTTGCGCTCGACGAGGATAAAGCACTAGATAGTGTGTGGACTCCCAGATCGCTTGGCTGTAGGTTTCATTGAAAGCCTTCACTCGACCTAAGAACAAGTCGTTCCACGCAGTCGACGCAAACATGGACCCCAGCTTGGGGCGGACGAACAATTTCCATGGCTCATCTGCTTACAGACGGGCGATTTGTGGTGCTGTGACCAGGTCCGCCCGCCATGCGCAAACGTCAGGATCCTTTGGAGATGGAGGAAAAAGCCAGTAGTCCGGTCGAGATAGAGATCGGGCTAATATCTGCTTGTTCAGGGCAGACTGGTACAAGCTACCGATCTGCCACGATGACCACGGAAGAGTGGCATCTGTAGTCAACGATGGGAGAGGTCTATCTCCGGTCAACAACCCTTTCAATCTGGCGTGCTTGCGCAGCCCAGATATGCCGGGCTAGAACGAAGAAACCGATCCGGTCGACTGGCGCGTCGGTGCAGCACCATCACCCTAGGAGCTGATCGCTTTATTAGTCCCTGATGCAGGCTTCGCAGGAACGGGACCTCGGCGTTGGTCGGACCGGGACTTAGATAACGCAGTGATCAAGAACTAGGAATCGCTCGATCCTCCCCCCGAGTCCTCTCCGGAGACCTCTATATGCTTGGTATGAGTGGCGCGGGGGCGCGAGGGCGCACGAGATTTGGGGATGATGGACTTGTCACCTGCATCCGATCTGGGGATTCGGAGATGCGCTAGCGTCTCGGCTTTCTTCTAGGGCTCCTATCGCTTCTCCTCGAGTTCGGAGTCGCGCGCTATTCCCCGCGACCTTGAGCCCTTCGACGCGTCCTTACGCTTCTTGGAAGTTTTCGGAATTTTGTGGTGGTTACTTTTAGCCAATGGGTGGCGTCGGGTCCGATCTTGATGCAGCTCGACCAAAACGGCCGATGCAGACCGGTCAGTGCTAGAGCATGCAGCCGGACGCCGGTGCAACAAGTCAGTCAAATGTTGGTAGCACCGATTTACGGCCGCCCAGCGACGATCAGATTCCTGGGTCCAGGCTTCCGATCGGCTCTGGAAGGACTCGACCTTACCGATCTGCTCCCGGACCACTACCTGCAACTATACGATCTGCCTATCCAGGTCACCATGTTGGGTGCGTAGTAAAGTCCAATAGGACTGGTCCTCCAACCTCTGCCGGTTGACCACGGCGAGCTGTTCCAGGAGGTGGGACCTATAGGCCTCCAAGCGAGACAGATCGTGCCATGCGCCGATCAGCCCGTCCAAGATCGGTCGGAGCTGATAGCGATGATAATGCGACTGCCGATCAGCCGTGAATAAGGCGTCGAACGTTTTGGCGATGTCGGCGGGCAACCGATCTACATGCAAAGGAGGGTCAGAGCAGACCCAAGATGAAACATACCGATCGGCTTACCTTGCGTTGCTTGTTGGGCGATCTGGGCCCGGAGGTGTACGCTTTCAGCAGTCACCTCCTGCAACTTCGTGGATATGGGGATCAACGTATCCACCTCCTTCCGCAGTTGCAGGAGTGAAGAATCCTAGATGGCCAACTGGGACTGAAGCTCCCGGACCGTTTTCCGAGGCTGATCGGCCTCGATCTGATGCCCATCCGACCTGTCGGACTCTGGAGTGCTATAAGGGCTGTCATATCGAGCCGATTTGGTCGGCGAGTTGATATGGGGAGATGAGGAAAGCAGGGCACCTGTAGAAAAGAATGTCAAGAGAGGTTACAAGACGATCAGGTGTACAAGGCAAGTACCTGGCGAAGGTGGACTCATAGATCTGTCCATTGGTGAAGTCCGCTTCTTTGAAGATCTGGATATGATGAGATCGGGCCGCTACTATTGCGCGGCTGCGACGAGACTCAGGGGCGGCTGTGGCGAAGTGGACTCAAGAATTTTGCTCGCCTTTTGTCAGCAGCACACCGATCGGCTTATCGGCGATCGGATTGGTGGAAATCCAGGAGACTTTTAAGCCTATCATGTGCAAGAGGTGTCAATGTGGTGGAGTCAAGTTCGAAATCGTATACATTTGTATCGACAACCTGACCACCCCCATCGTGCCCAGCCTTCCAACTTACGGGGGGGTACCCCGCGGACCTCCACTCGATATATGGTCCGATCGTCCGCTCCTGGCAGACGACCGGTCATCATCCAAAGACACTTGGTCCGATTCACTTAAGTTCATCTCACCTTGTGTATCCGATGGAATGGGCTAGTTACACACTCGGTGGATCGGGATCGCAGATTGATCTGATTCGGTCTTTAATATGAGACCGAGCTAGCTAGATGTACCTAGGGAGGAAATCTTCACCCCTGGTACGTACAGACCAGAAACACTTCCAAAGATAAATTCCAATAGGTCGATCGTTCAAACGATCTAGACCTGACCAATACGAAATAATAGAGGGTAGACCAATCAACCGGTCTAGCCCCTGACCACTATGAGAGAAGACCAAAACCGGTCTAAACTCCAACCAATGTTACAATAGGCCAATATGTCCACGTAAAGACCCAATATGCCCGTGAAACTCCACAAACGATATCTCCACGTAAAGACCAATCCAGTGAATAGCACGTTCCAAACGTACTGGACTTAAAGTGTCGAGATCGCCAAATCGCACTCCCGTCGAGGGACTTCCGGTGGCCAAAGTGCGCGTGCGGCGCGTCCAGACCGGGTATAAAAGGCAAGAGGGCATAATTCAACCCTCTTCCCCCAAACACTCCGCGGCGGGCGGAGGCGACTAGTGTAAGTGGAAAGAATAACGGCGACCCCTTGCTGCGGTGTAGACCAAGACCAGAAGAGGTTTTTGCCACTTATTCCTAGACCAAAAGACTTTTACTTGGAAAATCCGCAACCAAAAGACTCTTACTTGGAAAATCCGCAACTAACCAATATTACTACCTCCCTATGGTCCCTAATGTACCCACACAAAATTATGTAAAATACCCAATGTCAGGTGACTCACCCAAGACCGGCGTTCTTGATACTCCTTGAATCTGATAGGCTAAAAATCCCCCCTTGTTTAGACCAATCGGATACTCTACCAACTGCCTTTACCAAAAGTGACCAAATTTGTGGTACACTTCACCACAGCCGCCCCTGAGTCCGACCGTGTCACGCAACGATAACGGTCTGACTCACCCATCACTCGACCAACTGGACCTTGGTCACTCACACTTCTTCACCATGGACCAGCCATATTCGCCACCTGCGCCAGGTACTTACTTTACTGCACTCGATCCTCTTATGCTTCCTCTTGACGCTTGTTCTTGTAGAAACTCTATGTGTCGAGTCGCTCCACATTGATTCACCTGTCCGGTCGGCTCGGTCTGGCAGCCCATGTAACTCTCCTGCACTTCAAACATCGGAAGGGTGTCAGACTGAAGCCGACACGCGGATGCAGGACATGCTTGTAGAGAACATGTGTCTCAGGACCCAGGTGGCCCACCAGGCAACACGAGGTGCGCATCTTTGGTCTTCGTCTTGTACTTTTCTTGACCCTCGTTTGTCTTCAGCTCTCATCCCTCCCAGCTTCGTCAAGGCAATAGGTGCCTTGCTTGATGCTGATAGGCAGTCCGACGATGATGTTGACCAGCTCCGACCAATACTAGAGGATCTGGTAAGTGCACGTCATGAGCTGTCCCGTCTGGAGGCTTATCAGTCCCATCTCCGGGATCAACTTGCACTTGTTCGCCGGCAGCAACTGGACGGACAGTTTGACGCGACCTCACTACGCATGCAAGGCGACGACTTCGCGCGACGCATTGCCGAACTTCAAATTTCCATCAAGACCAGACCGGGAAGGTCCGGTTTTATCAAGACAAGTCAGACGCTTGGACGCTAGAGTCGGGTCGTCGTCAGGTGGCACTAGACCAGTGCCGCCAGCGCTTGATGAACTTGCTGCCTCCGTGTTCGACTTCTTCCTCCAGCATAGATTGGTCTGCGTCGGCAACCTTAGTCGCCTCGGAGCAAGACCAAGACCGCTTGCAGCAGGACCAAGAACGACACCGTTCATTGGCTGATATTCAGAAGCCCGAAATTGCACACAAATCAAAGAAGCGCGCGGACGCGCCGGGTAGCTCGAGGGAGCGGGGCACTGCGCGCGAACCCAGACTCTAGGGAAATCGTGCAGTGCCTCATAAGCGAGCCAAGACACAGGCGCTCCTTATGGACTCGGACTCGGACACGAACGAAATCTAGAGCCGCTCGGAAAGTCGAGCGCCCCCGCGCCGTACTGCAAATCGCACCAAGCACACAGGGGTCTCGTCCGAGGAGGACTCCAGCGAAGGGTCCTGCGATTCCGAGTTTATGGTCGCCATCCAGTCCAAGTCACGAACGAATTTGCGTGAAATTTTCATCCAAGTGGCGTCGACATTGGGGTCAGAACAGAAGACCGGTTTGCCAAGTGACGCCACACCAGTGTCGGCACCAGCGAAGCCTGCGCCTTCAGTTCTCCCCGGGACATCCAAGCTTCACAAGTACGCTCTACTGAAGAACATGGCAGTTGACACCAGCTCCCTTCCGCCGCGGACGTTCGAAATCACCTTTCCGTGGTCTTCGGGGCAAATCGGCTGTTTGCGCCGGTCTACCCTGACCAAGCAGCTTCTGGCCCGGTATTTATCCCACCCGGACCTCTTGCTCTTTCCACCGGCCAAGAAAACCCCTGCCGCGTCTGCATGGAGGGCGGACTTGATTACGTCGGCGCAGATCTCCCGCCTATACGGCGATGAACCATGGAAAAATTTCGAACACCCCAAGATAGGACTTGTGTTCCACTTGACTCCGTGGATCGGCACTTTGCTAGGCCGGGTGAAGAATTTCAACAAGATCCACGGCCAAGCAATTTGGGAAGCGTCCCACTACTTGATGCTTCTCCCCCGACCGGGTGCGACAAGATCCGGGCCTGGCGACGTTCCAGAGCAAGAGCAAGCGACGTCGAATTCGGGCGGGCGAGGATTGGCAATCCCTGTGCCAGTACATTTTGGACGGGATGCGATCCCGCGAGTGTGACGTCGACGTATTCTTGTACCCGGTGTTCCTCCACATGCCGAGGCGTCGCGTTGAGAAGACCAGACTGCTGGCCGACGACGGCATATGGTACCCCGGTCTTGATTGCGCTGAGCCGGTCGCGGACCTCAAGGATGCTTTGGTCCAGCTTGACCAGAAGAACCCCTGGCGTAACCAGTTTCAGGATCAAGGGCAAAATCATATGTCGATGGTCATCGGCCGTCTGTGGGGAGATAGCAAGTGAAGTCGCAGGTAGTCGACCAGATAACTCGCAATACATGTCATTATTTCTTTTTCATATGTCCGATCGTCAAATCACTTGAACTAATTTTACCACTCTCTCCATAGTTGCACCGAACACGTTATCGTAAACAGTTCCACCCCCATCACGAAAAATAGTCATCACATTCGTCATTCCGCTACTCCAATTCGTCACAGTTCATCACAATTTCACATCAACTCCGGACCTTCCACATCTTCACACCGGTCTAGACCGACCGATGCTACTGCGTGTCTTGGTCTTGGTCTTCATGAGTCTGCACCACTGCGAAGCGATTACGACTGACTTGTTATCGTTCGAACTCTCGTAGAAGAGCCCCACAACTCAAGTCGAGCTCGTCGACCCAAGTTTATTCACCATGGTCCTTCCATCGGACCAGGTACTCTCGGTGAGTCCGACCGAACCTGGTCTTCTTGGTCGACCAAACATCTAAGACCTTCTCCACTTCAAACTCGTCCTCCTCTAATGGTCATTACCAACTGTCCTCCGGCAGTAACGCTTCATCGAAATCAAATCTTTTTTCTTCGTCTACCAGACAGGGTGTTTTGGGTCGATCAGGAAATTCTCGGACCAGCTTCAACTTGGACACATGCACGATCGGGAAGACCTTGTAATCTGTACCAGTTGTTACTAGACGGGCAGCGTGCTCACCGATCAGCTCGGCAAACGGAAAGGGCTGTGCCACATGTGAGCCAGCTTCTTCGCATAGCCCTCTTTCACTCGGTCTAGGTATAGCCATATCCTCGCCCCTGGTTCTATACAGTGGGGTCGGACCTGGTCATTGGTCCGGTCTGCCCGGCCTTGTGTGGCCTGACGCAGATTTTCGTTGACGACTTCTTTTGCATGCTGGTAGTGTTTCTGGACATGCATGAGCCAGCGTCGAGCATCGCAATCGCGGGTTCGGGTACAACCAACAGGTATAGCAGCTTCCAGTGTCGACCGAGGGTCCCATCCATATGCAGAAAAAAGGCGTTTCTTCTCGGACCCGATCGGTCGACGAGTTGAGTGCAAACACCAGCCTTTCTGCATACTCGTCCCAATCTCGCTGGTCTGGGTCAGCAACGTACATCTTGATCACCCTCGTTATTGTCTGCACCATGCGTTCCGCCGATCCATTTGCTTGCGGACGATATGCCATCGTCGCACTCTGTTTCTGGCCCAGACTGTATTGAACGACCGGAACACCTCGGCCATAAAACCGGGTTCCCGATCGTGCCTGATGACCTCGCTGGCGCCGAATCTTCGGAACACACATTCTTCGTAGCTCTGGGCGATCTGCTCCGCAGACCGAGATGCACTTGCCTTCGGGATAACTAGACCAGTGAACAGGTCTACCCATATCAGCAGCTCAGTGTTGCCGCGCGTCGATCTAGGCAGTGACGGTATGTGGTCCATCGCTATGACCTGGAAAGGGTAGGTAGCTTCGATATTTCCGGGCGATCGCCCCTTGATTACCGGTCTACCCTTTCCGGTCTCGCAATCCGTGCAACAGCCCACATATTTCTCCACACTGCGGAAAAGACCTCTCCAGTGGA
This sequence comes from Peronosclerospora sorghi, assembly GCA_026184515.1. NCBI lineage: Eukaryota > Oomycota > Peronosporomycetes > Peronosporales > Peronosporaceae > Peronosclerospora > Peronosclerospora sorghi. The sequence continues at coordinate 969,769 of CM047587.1, read as the reverse complement.
AGTGGGACCTGATCTTGTGATAGGTCCTGCCTATGCCCTGATTTCCCCCTTCTAGACTCACGTGATAGTGATGAAGGACATCCGGCTGCAGCAACTCGGGGATCACTAATTTCGCCAGTCGGTCCCGGTCTGCACTGTCTTGGTAGGCATCGCGGCAGTAATACAATAATCCATTATCATCCACTTCTTAGCTATCCGCGATCTTGATGCACTCTTTCGCTTGATCGTTCGTCAACTTGGACAGTTCACCACGCAGGTAGGTCTTCAGGTTCATAATCCATTCTTCTTGTTCTGCGCCTTGGGGATCCGTTCCATCCTTAACTGTTGCACTGAATATTCGTTCAAACTTTCCTTCGCGAACGGTCGGCGAGACTTCTGAGCTTTCGATCTAGTCGCGACCATCACATGCACCTGGACTGGGGCGTTCTTGGTTCCGATCACCTCTGGAAGCCTGTTTATATTCACCAATTCATCCAGAACGGCCTTCTCGGTGATCGTAGCCCCGGTCTGGTCTTGCATGGTCTTGGTCGCGAGGTAGTCGGCGCTTCTGTTCCAGTCCCGTTTCACGTGCAATAGCTCGTGGTTGGGGTGGTCCTTCAATGTCTTCATTACTCGATCATTTAGCGTCCTTAGTTGTGGAGCCTTGCAGTCGATCTCTCCGGTGATCTGCCTGATCACTAGGTTGGAGTCACCACATATGATAACTCGCCCCTTCTCTTGCGACGACAGCAGGCCCAGACATAGAAGTAGACCTCGGTACTCCGCCTCGTTAACAGTAATATCTGGCGTGAAATCGGCAGCGGATGCAACTATAGACCATTTTGGCAACTTCCACAATATGGCACTATAGTCGCCTACCTTCTTCTTCACGCTTGCCGATCCGTCAAAACGTAAGACCAAGAGCTCTTCATCATGGTCGACGGTCGGTGGTGGTCTCGAAACTGACTGCCGAGGTTGCTTCCTCGTGGAAATCGCTATCAATGCCTCGTCCACTTCAGACCGAGGGGTGATACAGGAAGCTAATGTGCCCAATATCTCTTCTTCGCCCCCGGTGCACTTAACGACCTCAAGGGTCCATTGCGACAAGACCGCCGACCATCTGCCTATACGTCCGTCCGTCCCATTGTCTGATAGTATCCAGGCCAAAGTAGACCGTCTTGACAGGACCTTTATAGGTCGGCCGACCAGCAGGTTGTAACACACATCCAGAATTCGTAGCAACGCCAGAACTTTTTTCTCGAAAATTCCATAGTTCACTTCATTTGGTTTTAGCGTCCGGCTCGTAAAAAGGACTGGGTGGTACACTCCATCATGTTCTTGCACTAGAGTGACAGAAATGGCCCACTTACTAGCATACACAATGACGATCGGCATTTTTTCCGGATCAAAGTGCCTGATAATCGGTGCCGTCGCCATCTTGGTCTTCAGCATACCGAAAGCAAACATGTGCACGATTCATGAGGTCATCTACCTCCATCGGCGGAAAATCTGCAGGCAGATCGGAGTCGCAGCCCTCTCGTAAAGTTGCCCGATCTCCTTCGCGCAACATATGGTAGTCGACTTCCCGGAGCTCGTACAGCACAGCCGCATAGATAGCAAAGTCTTCAATGAATCGGCTATAATAATTCAAGCTTCCCAGAAAGGACTGCATTGCCTTCAGCGATCTGGGGAACGGGAGGTTAGTCAGCGAATCCAGGTCCTTGGGATTAGCCTCTAGACCATTGTTCGAGACCATATGGCCTAAATAGGCGACCTTGGACATACCCCAAAAACTTTTCACGGCACTGATAGACAGGTTCCATCGGTCGCATGTCTCCAACAATCGTTCAACCTTCTCGCACAGATCGTTCCATGACGAGGCAGGTATCAGAATGTCGTCGATGTACGACCGCCTCCCTAGAACGGACGGTCCTCTTTCCCGATCGGGTTCACCCTCTCTAAACACATCATAATTTTCAACAGGTTCCCTATCGGTCTTGATCTTGAAGTGTCCGTACAATGCGTTGTCTATCAGCCTTTGATAGATCTCGGGCGCGTTCTTCAGACCGAACGGCATACGATTCCACTCGAAAAGACCAAACGGCGTCACAAATGCGGAAATCTCACGGGCTCGATCAGTCATCGAGACCACCCAAAATCCACTTGCCATATCTAGCGAACAATACCACAAGGTCTTGTCGAGGTCTTCCAACAGATCATTAATCAGCGGCATCGGGTACACCATGAGTTTAGTCAACCGGTTTACCAGCCGATAGTCGATGGAAAACCTAAAGTCGACGCCGTTCTTCTTGATAACAATTACGATCGGCGAGGCCCATAGCGAGGTCGACGGTCTAATAATCTTGGTAGCCAACAGTCCTTTAATGAGATCAGAAAGCTTTTCCCGGTACTGTGGCGCCAAGCGTCGACATCGCTGAGCAATCGGCTTGGCATTTCCCACGTCAATATCGCAAATCGCACCACGGGCTGCATTTGGTAAGGCATTGCCCTTTCCGATCAGCAGATGGCTTTTCTTCCATATGATACTCTTCAACTGCTCGATCTGGTCTGGACTGTTAAGGTCTTGATCACCCACTTGTAAATCATCCATTGTAACTTCGGGCGAGTCTGCAGTCACTTCAGGGAGGACTGCCATTTGGCTTTCCAGCTCCTGAATATACTGTTCCCCGCCTTCATGTATACACACTTGTTCATCTTCTGGGGTGATATCACCTAGACCATCTGGACCGGCTGAATGCCCCTGGTCTTGATCGACGGGCTGTCTTTGACTGATATCGGTCTGATGAGGAATACCGTCATGGTCCGACCTAGCTACTTCATGTTCCCCTTCTTCCGTTTCTTGCTCCGCTATCGTCTGGTCTTGTGCTGACACCACGTTTACTAGCCTCGGCTCGTCTAATTGATGGTCCACCGTTCCTGGTGACTGCGGCGCCTTTCTTCGGACCAACATCTTTTTTGGGGTGACATAACTTGGTCTTTCCACTAAAGGTGAGGTATCCTATTCCACCGACCCATCATCGCTGATAATATCGGTGGTCGATTGGTACGCCAGGTTTTGCCACTCGACATACCGCCTCGATCCAATCGAGACGAACCCCATCTTCCTTGGTACCTTCCCTTCTGCTAACCACATACCGACAATAGTGTTATTGTCCAGTGTCAGCGGCTTGTCACCGATATTGGTAACACGGACAGAATCACGTCTACCAGCACTCTTTACGAAGGTCAGGACCCACCGATCGCCCCTGGTCAACCATAACTTCCTCGAACGAAAACCTTTCTCGACCGGGGTATCGGCAGACCGACCGACTGGGATAGTGAGGTCTTGGTCCCACCGGACCAGATCGGTATACGAACCATACAGAGGTCTTCGACCAGCCAACTGGACCTGGACCTCATCCGGGAGCGTAAGCACTCCATGTGACAGGTCTAGGCGAATACCAGCTGGGACCATGAAATCCATACCTAGTAAAGCGTCCTGACCAGCCAACTTGCCAACCCAAGCGCTGAAAAAGTAGACCGGCGATCCCGACAAAGTAATTTTCACACGCTTTCTTCCTTCGTTCATATAAGAGTTTTCACCGATCCCGACGCATTCTTGTCTCTGGGTATCGTCTATACGACATCCGACCTTACGAGCAAAGGCGGAGTCGAGTATCGAGACTTCAGCTCCAGAGTCGAACAACATCGTCGCTTTCTGGTTATTAATCTTGCAACAGGCTTTTGCCTGCTTGAACCATTTATCAGGCGCGTGATACTTCCGGTATCCGCGGGATTTTCCAGGCAGAAAGTCCAACTGCATAACCACCTTGGTCCGGGAGTACTCATCGGTCTTCAGACTGTAGACCGGGTGTTCTGGGTCGACGCAATTTGGAATAGAACGTGTATTGTCGGTATTATCCGACTTGCCGACATATGCATAGATGTGAACCGTAGAACGCTCGGCTCGATCCAGATTCCAACCTGGCGAGCGTTCTAGTTTAACATCTTTTCTGCGTCCGGCGGCAGCATCCCCGCGTGCTTGTCCGGCACGTACCACTTGCGTATCATGTTAAAAAATTCTTTAATCTTGCAGTGGCTGGCCTCGTGGATCTCTCCACATGACTTGCATACGAAAAGGCAGTGGTCAGTCGGGTGGCCGCGTCTCTCGCACTTCTTGCACACCATCTTCTTCCAGCAGTTTGGACCATCATCTTTGCTCGACCCACAGTGGGAGCACTTCTGAAGAGGTCGGTCCGGATCGGACTTGCTTCCGTTCCTTCCCTTCCGGTCTACTTGGTCGGGCTTCGACCTGGTCTTCGGGGCAGGTCCCGCAACATAGACGTAACGATACTGGTCTTCATCCGATGACTCCTGGCTGGATTGACTTCCACTTTCCCCTTCCGATACCGTTCTGTATTCGGCTACGATCGCCTTCACCGCTCGGGTCGGTCTGTTCCAGGGTCTCTTGACCGGATCGGTCTGGGTCTGGGTCTTGGATCGGTAGCGACCTGATCCACCAGCCTCTTCGCCCTCATGCTACGCGACTGCTGTAGCGTCCGCAGAGTCTGTTCAACCTGTTCAACCTCACCCGCGTCCCTAAGACGCAGCAGAGTAAGCTGGTACGCCAGTTCTTGATCGTCCAGTGTACTAATGTAGTGACCCACATGTTCCAGAGCAGAACCGTTCGGCGGGTTATTCTCTTTAATTGTTATGCCGGTACGAAGTGCAGCCACGTTCAACCGATGCAAATACTCGATCAGTGTCTCGTCGGCCCGCTTCTGCATATGGTGATACCTGCGGGCACTCAAAAATCCGGAGTTACAATATTGCCCTTCAAACTCTGCACATAGCTGGTCCCAGTCAGACCGGACATCCCGACCTAACAGTTGGATCCAGTTGGCAGCCGGTCCTTTCAACAAATCCCGGAAGATCAGACACCTTTCACTTTTCGGGGTCTGGTCTCGCAGGAACGCAGACTTGACCAGACCGAACCAAGACCGGGTCTGGTCTTCATCAGCATCCTTGCCAGTGAAGTCCTTGAGGTCGGTCGTCGCGGCCATACGGATGCGCGGAATCGCAGCAGATCAAATGTTGTAAGCAGTAGTGGAGGCTAGGTTAGCCTTGCGTGGCTTTCCAGCGCCCGTACCGTCTGACCCACAGTGGTCGTCAAGACCGCCGACCGACTCCATGTCACAGTCACTTGTCTTGCTTGGTCTACGCGGTCTGGCCGGTTGCGGCTTGCGCTTCCCTTTGCCGCCTTGCTTATCACTTCGAGTGGGCTTGTCCACAGATGTTACCGATTCCATATCCACATCTCGGCAAACATTGGTACTTTTCTGGGTAGACCGGTCTTGGACATGTGGGCGCAGAGGTGGTCTAACCCGTTCTTCCATGAAACGTTCCATCATCGTCTCAAACATGGCTTGGACGTTAGCTGGAGTCATGGGCAACGTGTTGACACGCTCCTTTTGCGGAACTGAGGCCTTTGGGGGCTGCTGGAGCCCCGACTGGCAACAAGCCCTTTGCTGCCGCATGTCCCTTTTTTGTTCAGGCTGGGCATGGTCCACCCCCATGGTCATCCGCTCGACACCGGTCTCCAACTCTGATGAGCGGCTTGAGGCCGGTGGAGACTGATAAACCGATTCGTCATCAGAACCAATGTCGACAAGCGCTGTGGAGGCTTCAGCGACCTTCACTGCTGCGGTGGGAGTTGAGCGGCGAGCCGCCCCCACCAGTGGGACCAAATGGTCGTGGAAGGTCGACATCGACGATTTCAGCCTCCAAGTCTCAAATTCAAATAGTTTTTGGACATCGGCGGGGTTCTGCATTTTAATGCCAACATCCGCCAACATCGCCACCAAGTTCTTCACCAACAGTAATGGGCGATCACACTGGTTCGGCTCGGTAGTGGGACCGAGAAGATGGTCGGGGATCTGGAAGTTCAACACCCGAAAGACCACGTCAAAGCGAACAAATCGTTTCAGCTCAAAAATGTAGTACATCTTGTTTAGGTCTTCTTCAGTGATGCCTCGATCTCCGACCTTCGACTTTTCTTCGAGGTCGTCTTCGTCGGCCGGCATTCCCAACCCTTTCTTGGGAATCTTGGGTACCTTGGGGAGGTTGGTCTGATCGTTCTGATCAGCTTCCAAGTATTTTTTTTCTTTTGATTTTCCATCAACTTTTTTATGCACATACATAGGATCAGGACCTTGGTCCTGATCCTTTCCGGGACTATAGCATGACTTGCTATAGTCCCGATCGGCTCCGGTGGGAGCCTTTTGGAGAGGAAAAAAAATATTAATCCCGATCTGGTCCTCCACCAGGCCAGACCGGACATCGCCATCTTTATCGAGAACGAAGACGTAAGGGATAGCCTTTCCTGACGCCCTATCCAGAACGATTCCAAATTCAAATCTTCAAATTCAATCTTTGATGACACCTCGCGGTGATATCCACGATCACCAAGTGATCCGGGCACGCTCACCATTGTGGTGGAGTCAAGTTTGAAATCGAATACATTTGTATCGACAACCTGACCACCACCATCGTGCCCAGCCTTCGAACTTACGGGGGGGGGTACCCCGCGGACCTCCATTCGAAATCTGGTCCGATCGTCCGCTGCTGGCAGACGACCGGTCATCATCCAGAGACACTTGGTCCGATTCACTTAAGACCATCTCACCTTGTGTACCCATTGGAGTGGGCTAGTTACACACTCGGTGGATCGGGATCGCAGATCGATCTGATTCGGTCTTGAATATGAGACCGTGCTGGCTAGGTGTACCTAGGGAGGAACTCTTCACCCCAGGTACGTACAGACCAGAAACACTTCCAAAAGATAAATTCCAGTAGGTCGATCGTCCAAACGATCTAGACCCGACCAATACGAAATAATAGAGGGTAGACCAATCAACCGGTCTATACTCCAACCAATGTTACAATAAGCCAATATGTCCACGTAAAGACCCAATATGCCCGTGAAACTCCACAAACGATATCTCCACGTAAAGACCAATCCAGTAAATAGCACGTTCCAAACGTACTTGAGTCAAAGTGTCGAGATCGCCAAATCGTACTCCCGTCGAGGGACTTCCGGTGGCCAAAGTGCGCGTGCGGCGCGTCCAGACCGGGTATAATAGGCGCGAGGGGATAATTCAACCCTCTTCCCCCAAACACTCAGCGGCGGGAGGAGGCGACTAGTGTACGTGAAAAGAATAACGGCGACCCCTTGCTGCGGTGTAGACCAAGACCAGAAGAGATTTTTGCCACTTATTCCTAGACCAAAAGACTTTTACTTGGAAAATCCGCAACCAAAAGACTCTTACTTGGAAAATCCGCAACCAAAAGACTCTTACTTGGAAAAATCGCAACTAACCAACAATACTACCTCCCTATGGTCCCTAATGTACCCACACAAAATTATGTAAAATACCCAATGTCAGGTGACTCACCCAAGACCTGCGTTCTTGATACTCCTTGAATCTGATAGGCTAATAAGCCCCCCCCTTGTTTAGACCAATCGGATACTCTACCAACTGCCTTTACCAAAAGTGACCAAATTTGTGGTACACTTCACCACATCAAGAACACGGATTTTGGTAAGTCACATGAGATTGCGTGTACTTTCTTATTTTCATGTGTTTACATATTGGGAACCGTAGGTAGATTAGTTTTGGTTTTGCTTGGTTTTGGTTTTACCGTTTAGGCCTCACTTAAACTCAACTAGAAGTCGCTAGCTTTTTTTCACTTTGTACATCAGTCGCCTCTGCACGCCGCAGAGTTTTTGGGAGCGGAGGGTCGATTAATCCCCTCTAGCTCATTATACCCGGCCGGGACGCGTTACAGACGCACTTGGCCCTCCGGAAGTCCCTCGACGGGAGTACACATTGGCCGGCTTCTCAAGCTCAAGTTACGCACGTTTGGAACGTGTCACAAAGTTTTGGATTATCACGTGGAGATATCATTCGTGGAGTTTATCACGTTCTCATTTGGATCTCCATATTGTATTATTGGACTTTTATTCTCATATCGGTTGGTCTCTACGATCGGTTGAGCGATCTGCCCTTTCGAGTATACTTACTCCAAGTATAACTGGTCTGCCCGTACCCAGGGTGAAGAGTTCCGCCCAGGGTACACTACCCAGCACGGTTTTCTGCATTTTAGACCTCAAGTCGATTCCCAGCATCGATCCACCGAGTGTGAAACCAGCCCATTCCATCGGTTACACAAGGTGAGATGAAGAACGAATCGGACCAGGCGTCCTGTGTTGATGATCGGTCGTCTGCTAGCAGCGGACGATCAGATCCGATCGTGGGCGAAGGTTCGCGGGGTACCCCCTCCCCGTAAGTTGGAAGGCCGGGCAGATGGTGGTCAGGTTCTCTACACTACGGTGTTCAATTTTGAACTTGACTCCACCACATATACCGTGGGCGGCAAAGTCGGTAGAGTTTATACCGTACCACTACCGGTGCTATCAAATTCGGTATCATCCCATACCTTTGGCGGGAAGTTGCGGTATCGTGACTGACGGTATTCACCAATTCTGGGTGCAGTCGGTAATACAAACCGGTATACCTACCGATTTGTATCAATCTCGGTATTGACGGTAGAGTCTGTGGCTGAAAGTCGTCTACGTAAGCTGGCGAGGATGAAGGCGGGTGGCGGTGCTGCTGGTGACGACAAAAGGAAGAAGAAGAAGAAACTAGACTAATTCACGAGGATCTCTGATCATCTAGTAGAATGTCCAGAAACTTTTAAGACAAAATGTTAACATCACCTTCGGTGGTTGTGTGGTGGAGCGGCTGATCAAAGTTTTTGACGCTTGATCAGGCGGTACCACGGCGCCCGGACTGCGGACTAACGAAGGGGGTCCTCCGGTTGTCCTTGACTGCTTGTGTTTCTGCTCACCTTGTGTACCCGACGGATTGGCGTGGGTCGCTCTCCAGGTGGCGGGGATGTAAACTCGGCAATTCCTTGATGCAAGATTGGGGGAACTTGTAACGAGTTGACCTATGTGCTGATCAGGCGTGATCAGGTACAATGAAGATCGAATCAGGTGCGATCAGGCTTGATCAGCAGTGATCAGGCTTGGGCAGTCACTAAAAGTCGTTGATCAGCTGTGATCAGGCTTTATCAGGATTGATCAGGTACTCGAAGACGTTGATCAGACTTGATCAGGCTTGATCAGGTGCTAAAAGTAGTTGATCAGCTGTGATCAGACTTGATCAGGCTTGATCAGGTACGGAAAGACGTTGATCAGCTGTGATCAGACTTGATCAGGCTTGATCAAGTGCTAAAAGTCGCTGCTGGTACAAGTTGGTGCGATCTGCGAGTTGTGGATCGCGGGTCACGAGTTGCATAGTGTCGATCAGGTGTTGATCGGCGAAGGGGAACTTGATCAGGCAGCGGAAATCTTTACTGCTCGATCACGGAGCCTCTGGAGTCTTAAACAGCTAAAGGAACACCCAAATATCTGTATTCCTAGCCTAGACCTACGAGGGAGGGGTACATTTCACTTAATCCACCTAGAGTTCCCGTGGGCCGCTTACAGCAGCCGAACTCTAGGGGCCAAACATGAACAAAACGAGGAGAGGTGAGAGCTCTGCTCAATCACACTCCCAAGACCAAAAACCTTTACAGAAGAACCGCTGACACAGCGGGCGCAGTTGCGGGGTGAGTTCTCAACACTCTACGCCTTCCGGTGGGCTAAAACGCACAAAGTGCTCCCGCCCGGGACGTAGAGGTGCTTATTAACTAAAGCGAGGAGCTACTTGCCGTCCCTGAGGTGTCCTTAGTGTTTGGCCGCAAAAGGAGAACTTTTTTTATTGCTTAAAGCCTTAGATCTACCATTTCCCTAATTTCAGCCAATCAGAAGCGTCCATTCCCATGTCCTCCGTCCACCAGTCCACCTGATTCCTCCGTCGTTCGTCGGTGTTCGCTGAGTACCTGTACGTAATCGTCCCATCTTCCCATGTCCCGTCTATGTACTGTCTATGTACACCACGGTTGTACACGCAACTGTATACACCATGGCACACACAAACGTATACAATTATATACCCAAATTGTGCCCGCAATCCGACCCCTAATTAGGCCCTTAATTAGGCCCAATTATATCACGCTTTACGACAGTTGTTGAGCTCTAAAGTAAGTGTGGTGGAGCGACTGATCAATGTTTTTGAGGCTTGATCAGGCGGTACCACGGCGCCCGGACTGCCGACTAACGAAGGGGGTCCTCCGGTTGTCCTTTACTGCTTGTGTTTCTGCTCAACTTGTACCCGACGGCTTAGGCGTGGGTCGCTCTTCAGGTGGCGGGGATGGCACACTACAATTCCTTGTGGCAAGACTGTGTTGACTTGTGATGAGTCGACTGATGCGATCAGGCGATAATCAGGCGCAATCAGGCTTGAACCATGTGCGATCAGGTGTGATCAACAGTGATCAGGCTTGGGCAGGCACTAAAAGTCGTCGATCAGCGGTGATCAGATTTGATCAGCTTGATCAGGTGCTAAAAGTCGCCAAGCAGCTAGTTGGCGCGAGTTGCGAGCAGCTGAGCGCAGATCGCGAGTTGCAGAGGGTCGATCAGGTAGCGATTGGCGAAAGGGTACTCGATCAGGTAGCGGAAATCTTCACTGCCCGATCACAGAGCATCTTTAAGCTTAATCCGTCAATAGAATACCCCCAAAGTACATTGTATTCCATACTTAAGCTGTAGAGGAGGGTCGATCAGCGATGGGCTGATCGACGGTTTCCACTAAAATCCGCCTAGTGTTCCCGTGGGGCGCTTAAAGCAGCCGAACAACTAGGGGCCAAAAACGTGGATTTATGGGGAAGAGGTGAGAGCGCACTGCTCGATCACGTTCCCGAGACCAAAAAACCTTTGAAAGAAGAACCGCTGACACAGCGGGCGGAATTGCGGGTGAGTTCTCACACTCTTCGCCTACCGGTGGGCCAAAAAATGCACTAAGTGCTCCCACCCGGTACGTAGAGGTATTTAGTACGAAGGGAGGTGCAAAGGTGCCGTCCCTGAAGCGAATTGCACGATCGTACGCAAAAGGAGAACTGTTATTATTGCTTATACCCTAATATCTACCAAAAACCTAATATCAGCCAATCAGAACTACCCATTCCTACGCATTTTGTCGACCATTCGACCTGATTCCTCCGCTTACTTCGGGTTACCGTTAGGTAACAGTGCCAGTTGTCGCATCGTCTCAGACGTCCTGTCCACGCCTCGTCCCTGTCCGCCACCGTTGTGTCAACAGTTGTACCGTCTGGGTACCAACTGTAGTACCGACTGTGGTGCCCACTATCGTACCACCTTTTGTACCGACTATGGTACCGACAAAATTTGTGGTACCCTCTACCACAGCTACGCCTATAGGGGTGTCTATAATTATGCCCTTAATAACGTACAAATTTTACGGTACGCTTTACCGCATAAGCCTGATATGTAAATAAGGAGCATTCATACGAAACACAGTTTCAAGCTGCACCGGCAGCCCACATGATGGTGATGATCATAATAGATGGCATCATCAATAATGAATGCATTTATAATTGTTGGTGCAACAGCAAGCAACATTGAACTACAACACTCAGCTCGTAAATGATAACGGACGCTAATACCGGTATCGATACCGGTATATGACCGAGTTTCGTTTTCCCGTCTACCCTACCAAACGGCCAGCAAATACCGGTATTTTACCGATACCGATACCGCTGTGGACAAAGTCGGTATCACTTTCGGTATACCGATGAGTTAAATGTCGGTATCACTACCATACAGACAGGGAATACATCGGTACCGGAGCCGGAGTACCGTACCAGTCACTACCAATGTCGGTGATGATCTCTTCCCTACTGTACCGACCGCCGGGACCAATACCGCACATCCCATGTATGTACTCGGAAAAAAACTACGCCACGCATATTGCGAAGACATTTCACCATCACGATTCAAAACGGCACTTTGCGGGATCTGCTGCCGCTTCTTTAGCTCTAGCAGCGATTAACGATGGAGAGAAAAGATGCGTGCGGTAAAACCTCTATACGATAAGACTCATTACGCCTTACACGTGTTTTTTACACTATGAGCGTCGTGTCTTAGAGAAGAACATAACGGATAGTGACAACAAGAGCCAGTCAGAGTCGATTGTCTGCTGGACAAACGGACGATTTAAGAGCAAAAGTCGTTTTATACCTTAGTACAGTACTTTGGTTTGTAATGTAGGTTCATTGAGCTTTACATCCATGGTCACAGCATTGGCTCAACAATGTCCCTCTTTCAATATCAATCATCAGTACATGCGATCAAAAACTCTCAACGTAAGAACAATCCTAAAGCGGATTCTTTAGCTCTGATGTGAAGAGATCGTAGACGAGGTTACAATGTCGCGCTGAAGAGTCGAATTGCCAACCAAAAGCTTTGATTGTCCATATGCATTGGAAAGGTAAAATAAATACGGTTCTTTTATTCGGTCGGGACAAATCGGTCGGCTGCAAAGGGACCATTTTGCGATTAGACATGCGTTCCGTCTCAATCGTTTTCTTGCCTTCCATCTTCGCTCTTTGGTCAACTGTCAGTAGTACCGTCTTGAACATTAGTGACACCCAAGCGCTACCTTCCGACGACCCAAAAACTAAAGGCCATGCCATGTCCGACCGTCCCAATGGCTTTCCTGCTTCAGGGTCGTTGAGGATGAACGAGACAGCGAATGGGGAAGAGAGGAGAGTTTTTTCTACAATCACATCGCAGATCAAGAGTATGGCGAAGCTGCCAAAGCCGTCGCTTCCCAAAAAATCCAGAAATCGCGCGTCCCACCCCTCTCCGCCCCAGGATCCAGAGCTCGTGAAAACGAAAGCCTTGACTGAGGTTGAAGGAATCATTGAGGTCAAAACACTAAAAGAAAAGGCTTCCGTTTTTTCGAGAAGTAGGAAGTCATCTATTGAGACTTTGACAAAGCAATACGAGCCCGACGTTATGACGCAAGTGCTTTTCAACGCGCATAAATCAGGCTCAGGGCGCACGAAGAAAATTGCACTCCAACTGATTAGTGAGCAGCTAAAACTTTGGGAGAAACAAAAAAAATCCGTTGCTGATGTGTTCAAGCTCTTGAAGCTTAACGGACCGGAGAGGGACCTGGCCATTAGCGATGGCAGGTTAGTAATACTGAATCAATACGCCAAGGATACCAGTAAAGGAACAGAATCAAGTGATGCGGTTTTGATCCAGACCCTACTCCATGGTTATGATGGAGATGACAAGTTTGCATTAGTACTCGATTCGGCATCGAAACACAGCGATGACCTTACGCAGGGTGTAGCGCATGAGCTGGTAGAAAAATATTTTTCATTTTTGTCGAGCAATGAAGTATCCTTCGACAATCTCTTCCTGAGGCTGAAGCTCAATGACGGACCGAACGGCTACCAGGCCATAATCGATGGAAGATTGACATTGCTTGAACGTTTCATCAAATCAAAACGTGGTAAAGACTCAAGTGATGCAGTTTTGATTCAAACCCTCCTCAAAGGGTATGACGGGGATGACAAGTTTGTAAGAGTACTCGATCCGGCATTGAAACATAGCGATCACTCGACTTGGGAGGCAGCGTTTGAGCTTGAAAAAAAATATTTGCTCACATTGTGGAACGAAAAGCTATCCTTCGACGACCTCTTCCAGAGACTGAAGATGAATGACGGACCGAAAGCGTACGTGGCCATAAGCGACGGAAGGTTAGCATTGCTGGAACTTTTCATTAAAATGCACGGGCACGGAGAGGCAAGTGATACCTTCTTGATTCAAACCCTCGTCAAAGGTTACGGTGGTGATGACAAGTTTGCACAAGTTCTGTATGCAGCAAAAATGGATGGCGATCAGTTTTTGCAGACTGCAGCGCATCAGTAGAAGATCAAGTACTTTATCACTTTATTGGATCATGAAGTTTCATATGACGATCTCTTCTCGAAGTTGAAGCTAAACGATGGACTGATCAAATACGAGGCTGTATATGATGGCAGGATAAAACTCTTGAATGAGTACATCCAATTCAAGAGCGGGGAAAGCTCAAGTGGCTCCGCTCTAATTCAAACCCTGGTAAAAGGCTATGGTGGGGGTGAAAAGTTCGCATTGGTCCTATGTGCTGCACAGAAAGACGAAAAGACAATTGAGGAGGCAGCGCATGCGTTAGAGATTAAGTACTTTGAAACGTTGAGCAGAGAGGTTTCAGTTCAAGACTTGTTCAAGCGATTAAAGGCTAGACGCGAAAACGCCTCACTATTTGGCAGCTGGAAATTAAAAATGTTGGCAAGATATGATGCCTACTTGTCCAACAAAAAAAAAACTCCTATGTAAGACTCAGCAAGATAGGTTAGGTGATACGTGAGGTTGGCTAGGGCTAAAAGGAAGAGAGAAATATTATCTTGGTTAAACACTCTTTAACTGGAACTTTGTATAAAAGTAATCACTGTAAGAGCTTGTGAAGGCACATTTTTTTTGTCCCTACTATCTGTACCCTAGAATTAAAAATTTCATCTATGAAGAGGGTATTTGAATGAGCGCTACCAAAATACTGGTGCTTATCGAGCCCGTGACCTATCGCTTGTAGATCGGTGCTCAAACGAGTGCACCAGGGGGACCCCGAAAACATCATTCAGCAAGTAGCTTGTAGAAAGTTAGTCATAGCCGAGAAGGTATAAGGTTCTGTTAATGAGTTAATGTCGTAAAGCGGACTTTTTAATTTGGCGAAAATAGGGCCTAATGTTGGACATTTTATTAGGCCCATAGGGGGCCTAATATTATGACTAATATTAGGACCTAAATTAGGGGCCTGATAGTGGACGCGGATAGTGGATACAGTAGTACATAATTAGGTACCGTCATGTGTACCACGGTGGGTACAGTAGTACGTACCACCGTGGTGTACATAGACAGGATATAGAAGGGACACGGAAGATTTGCGGATTACTTACAGGTACGCGGCGAACACCAGCGAACAAACAAGGAACAAGCGGGAAAATCAGGTCGACTGATGGACGGAAGGCGCTCCGAATGGACGATGCGGATTGGTTGAAAGTAGGAACAGGGTAGATCTAAGGGTTTAATTGCCAATAAAGTTCTCCTTTTGCGTTCGATCTATCAGATCGTTTTAGGGACGGCACCTTTGCGCCTCCCTCACTAGTATATACCTCTACGTCCCGGGCGGGAGCACTTAGTGCATTTTTGGCCCACCGGCAGACGTAGAGTGTTGGGAACTCACACCACAACTCCGCCCGCAGTGTCTGCGGTTCTTCGTTTAAAGGTTTTTGATTTTGGGAACGTGATCGAGCAGTGCTCTCACCTCTTCCCCGTGAAATTAACGTTTGGCCCCTAGAGCTCGACTGCTTTAAGCGCCCCACGGGAACTCTAGGTGGACTTTAATATAAATACCTATTCCTCGTATAGTCTAGGCTAGGCGCGCATTGATTTGGGCGTTCCTTAGCTGTTTGACGGCTTATAGGCTCCGCGATCAGGCAGTGAAGACTTCCGCTGCCTGATCAAGTCCCCCCCTACCGATCAACACCTAATCGACACTTTTTTGCAAATCGTGATCGTGATCGTGATCGCAAATTGCGACAACTGCTACTTGAACGACTTCCGGTGCTTGATCAAGTCTGATCAAGGTATATTACGACTGGGCAGCAGCTTTTAGCCCTTAATCGAGCCATTCAGTACCTGGTCGCACTTGAGATCAAGACACCTGATCGCATCTGCGATCAAGACGAATACTGCTGATCGTCGGTTATTAGCATCATCCCACACTTGATCAAGCCTGATCGCGGTTAATTGACGTGGTTTAAGCACCTGATCGCACGTGATCACGCCTGATCGCATCGGTTGTATCGTCACAAGTTAGTTAATTCAATCTTGCACCAAGAATTCGCTGTGCGCTGTCCCCGCCACCTGAGGAGCGACCCACGTCTAGCCTTCGGGTTCACACGGTGAGCAAGAACACAAGCAGTCGAAGACATCCGGAGGACCCCCTTCGTTAGTCGGCATTCTGGGCGCCGTGGTACCGCCTGATCAAGTCTCAAAAACTTCGATCAGCCGCTCCACCACAATGGTGCGCGTGCCCGGATCTTTGGGCGACGCGGGATATCACCGCGATTCTACGCAAGATAGCGCGGATGTGAAAGTTAAAACGGAAGCTGAAGCAGAGGTGAAAATCAAGGTGGAAAAGGAGGAGGTGGTTGTGACGACGGAAGGCAGTTCGCCGTCGTCATTCCTGAAGAAGAAAGGAAATGCCGATCATCAGGACCTGGGGACGAATCCAGATGACGTAAAGGAGGAGAAGCCTCAACCACCTCCCGAGGATCCTTCGGGAGCCCATGTGGATCATAACTTGCGTTATGATCCGCCAAAAATACGTGTATATAATGATCCAGATTGGGATCCGATGGAGAAGTATTACAAGACCGACGAACCGAAGATGTTGATCAAAGCGCCTGGGTCGGAGAGCGACGAAAGCCGATCAAGTACGCCGCCAACGGAAGCCGATCTGGTAAAGACGTTTTACCAAAAGATTTACCGAGAGAACCTGGGAGATTACGTGATGACGAACTCGATCATGAGCCTGCTCGGGGTCACGATCAGCGGGACGCTGAGTAGACCGGTCAACCAGCCAATCACGAAGGGAAAGGATAATCTAACGATTGTGCTAAGGCTAATACGCCTGATCAAGAAGGCTGGTCTGATAACAGGCGCCTACGATGCCGAGGAAGTATTCGATCAGGACTCCAAAGATCTGGCAGAGGCCACCCAGTTGTTGTATTCCCGGTTGATACCCAGCGTGGGCGAAGCAGACGATAAAGATTTCCCCAGTTCACCGCCACAATCCCCGTTGAAGATTGAGGCAAGTCCGTCAATCAACGTAGCGGGACATTCGGGGTCATCGTGCTACGAATCTGCCCCTTCAGAGGGTGACGATCAGGGAATTGAGTCGAGTAGCGCTGGGAGTATGGAGCCCAAGATAACCAGAATGGAAGTTTGCCAAAAGGACAACGCCAACTTGCCGGTTGTCAAGATGGAACCTCAGTCGATCAAGACAGAAAACGATCAAGGGCCACAGTGGCAGATGTTTTTTGACAAAGCCATGAAGAAGTTTCTAGCTGAAGAGAGCAGTAAGTGGGCTCCTGGAGTCGTTGGCGCCAAAATCCGCCATCCAAATCAAGGAAGAGCTGCGTCGATCAAGGATGTCGATATGGAGTCCGTACACTCGTTGCGTGGTCAGCAGTCGAAACCAGATAGGTCGACGACGGTAAAAGATGTCGATATGGAATCCGTGCACTCGTTTCACGATCAACGGTCTCAAATTGACTACTTCGACCCTGATGAACCGATCACACTGCCACGGCGAGCCACAGTGGCATACGCGTATACTGGGATACCTGATCAGCAGCCAATTGCCAGAATTCGGGTGTCTGCGATCAGCGATTTGAAAGAATTTTCGGGAAAAGAAGAGGATGAAGATCAAGCGAGGAACTGGATCAGTCGTCTCAAGTCAGCATTTATGCGCGATCAAGCTTCTGATCCTGAAAAGTGTCTAATACTGGGCAATTTACTGAAGAGACCAGCGCGCAACTGGCATCGACAGTTGAGTAGAACCACCCGATCAAGTTGGAAAAGTCTTGTGGATGAATTCGAAGTACAATACTGTGGAACTGGTCAATCAGTATCCCGCCAGTATTATTATATGAAGCAGCGATCAGACGGAAGTCCTATCGAATATTTGCACCGACTGAATGTGGCGGGACTGCGAGCTAAGTTACCGATCAGAGACGGACCGCTCGAAAGTCTGCGCGAACATGTTCAACATTTTCTGGACACTCTGGCCAATCGCTAACTCGCCGATCATCTGGCTCTCCTACGCTTGGATCGTGCTTCGGACTTGGAAGAAAAGTTGCGGGCCTACGCACGCAACAAGTGGTATCAGCCAACAGCGGCTGTAGGCACCAGCAGATTCCGCCCAAAATCCGGCGACGATCGAGCACCGGCCGCTACGCGAGATCCCAGGGGCGTTCGTGCGACCAAGGTAACGTCGGGGAGCCAAGAATCAAGAGCTGATGATAGTGGAAGTGATGTCGATCAGCGCCGCTATATGATTGCTACTATGCGCGATCAACCGGGGGCGCACGATCAGCCTGCGAGTCACGATCAGGCAAACGAAGCGACTCCAACGCAGTCGATCAAGGGGCGATAAAGAAGTGCAGTCATTGTGGATCGATCAGACACGACAACTTACGTTGCTGGAAGCGCCTGACTTGTCTCAAGTGTGGCAAGAAAGGACACCCCACCGATCAATGCCTGTACGTCTGCCGAGCATGCGGCGAGATTCACGATGCGGGGAAGTGCCCTATGGAAGAATTTTACAACCGCATCCGCCAGTGGTATAACCCTACCAAGCATGCAGGACTGTTGCCCAAGGAAGCCGAAGATTTGTTAAGCTAGGACGCTTTCCAGGTTGGAATCTGGTACGAGACGAGCGTTCTAGTTTGTGTATTTTTGCATTTGTGGATAAGAAGAAGGCTGATCGAGTAGCAACAAGAGATAAGGAAAAACGCGATCAGCTTGATTTACCACGTTTGGCTAATTTCCATGTTGATGAGTTTTCTCGATCACCTGTGATCATGGAAGTCGAATTACTTCCAGGCGAATCACGTGGATATTGGAAATATCACTCGCCAAAGAAATGGTTCAAGCAAGCCAAGGCGAGTGGAAAAATCAATAACGAGCGAGCTATGATATTATTTGATTCTGGTGCCGAAGTGTCGATCATCGACTCAACCTTTGCTCGTAAGGTGGGTTGTTGGATTGACACGAGTCAAACACAAGAATGCGTCGGCATCGGAGAAAGTGCATACCAAACAGAAAGACGTGCAAAAATCAAGATCACGCTAGCGGTCTCATTGGTTTATTATTTCCAGGCATGGGTGGGCAAAATTGTTGGTCAAGATGTCATATTGGGTATGGATTTCATGATACTAGCTGGTGTTCGATTAGATATCGCTCATGGCGCACTAAGTTTACCTGACGAAGTGATCATCCCATTGGAGGGACGTCGACACTTGTATGGGTCGAGCGGTAATTATATGAAGTTCGATCAGTATGAACAGATCCCAGTAGGTCGATCAGCCGAAGTACGAATTTACGATCAGCGATCTCGCAAGTTGTGGATTACTCGTGGAAGAGATTGGGTCCCCACTATCACTAGGGGAGCGGGCAATTTGAGGTATTTACGTGTTACGAACATCGTCGATCACCCCATCATTGTTCAAGATAGACTATTTTAGGTATTTGGATGAACAAAGATGATGTGCCCCGCCGCCTCGGATTTGTTTCGATCGGGTCCAACCGTTACAAATAGTGGCAAAATCTGGCATATCAAGCCTCCACCGATCTGGTATCTGACGATCAAGAAATTGTCGATCAGGGTCCATTAGTCGAGAAGAAGGAGCATCCAACTCCTCGAAGTATCTTAGTACGTCCCACGGACACGATCGTCGCATCTGTAGCGTTGGAAACCGAAGGGGCGCAAAAGGTGCAAGGGGTGCAGGAGCGGTGCGATCAGGGGCCGGAAGTGAAAGGTCCGACCCTCAATCATGGAGTTGAACATCCCGTTTCAAGCGATACACCTACTCAAGATGCGTGTAATCACCTTGTCTCAGTTATCCCCAGCGAATTCGACGTGACACCTATTGACGATCAGGTTTGTTATCACGAAGGTGGAGATTTTTATGTGGAAGAATTGGAGAAGCAGCTTGCTACGTTACGCGAAGTGTCTGCAAGCACCGAAGAAGTAACAAAAGACGATTTGCTAGTCGGAGATCCCACAGTCAACACAGTGGAGGAGATAGATCAACTTCGCGAAATAATTTGGGCGAAAAAACATCTGTTGATCGTGAAGGGAAACGCGCTACCCCCCGCTGCACGAGGAGTTGTTTGTGATATCGATGTGGGTAATGCGCGCCCGATCGCCCAAAAGCGCCGGAAAGTGGCCCCACAGTTTCGCGAGAAGTTGTCGGCCCTGATCAAGGGGTTGCTAGCAACTAGGATCATTCATCCGTCAACGTCACCCTGGGCATCGCCTATAGTGATCATCGTGAGAAAGAATGGGGTCGATATATGTCTATGCATCGAGTATCGCGCGGTGAATCAACTCACGCGTTTGATGGTGTACCCAATGCCCCTTATCGCCGATCTACTCGAAGACTTGGATAAAGCGTTGTGGTTTTGCTCTTTGGATATGGCGAGTGGTTTCTGGGTCGTGTCTATGACCGATCGGGCACGTCAAATTTCGGCGTTTGTCACTCCATTTGGATTGTTTGAGTGGAATAGGATGCCCTTTGGCCTCAAGAATGCTCCGCAAATTTATCAGCGGTTGATCGACAATGCACTATATGGATATCTTAGGGTCAAAGACGGTGAAGATGAATCGGCTGATGTATTTACAGCAGGAGAACCCGACGAAACCCCGGACCCGTCTGTGCTGCAACGGCGATCATATATCGATGGTATATTAATCCCTGCACCTACTTGGTCCACCCTATGCGATAAGGTGCGGCACTTTCTGGAAAAGTGCGATCAATGGAATTTGTCGATCAGCGTGGCTAAATCGTACTGGGGGCGAAGCGAAGTGCCCTATTTAGGATACCACGTCTCTTGCCGCGGGTTAGAAACAAATCCAAAGAACCAGAACGATCTGATCAATGCCTTTCCCTGGCACCTTACGTGCTATGCAATTGTTCTTGGGAATCCTAAATTACTATCGTCGATTTATTGAAGATTTCGCAATCTATGCCGCCGTGCTTTACGAATTGAGGGAGATAGATTATCGAGAGTTGAAGAAACGATCACATAGTGAGGCGGAATCAAATCACGAGGATGATCGACTAATTAGAGCAAAAGTGGCATTCAGCATGTTGAAGGCGAAGATTGCATCAGCTCCAACCCTGCGACACTTTGACCAGGACAAGACGCCGGTGATCGTGGTTTACGCTAGCAAATGGGCAGTATCTGCCGCTCTACTACAAGAATACGATCAAGTGTATCATCCCGTCGCATTCGCTAGCCGAACGTTGAAAAGCGGTGAGCTGAATTACAGCCCCGTCGAAAAGGAAGTTCTGGCGCTTTTACAAATTTTGGATGTTTATTTCACGATGCTGGTCGGAAAGACGATCACCGTTTTATCACGTCTATCTACATTGAAGTGGTTACTAACATCCAATGGGTTGGACGGACGATTAGGTAGATGGGCTGAGATCCTATCACAGTGGGACCTCGAGATCAAGAAATGTGTGCATGGAGAAGAGGAGGTGCTAGGGGCGTTAGCCGCAAGCATCACCCCTCGCACCGAAATTGATGAAGCGTTGATCGCGATCGCACCGAAAAAGCAACCGCGGAAGATGATCGAAGTACCACCTCCCACGGTTAAAAAAGGTCAAGAACTTTACGTGATCAGTTTTGATGGATCGGCAAGTATCAAGCGACGTGTGGGTGCATTTGGTGCCATTGTGTGGAAGTTACCGGAATGGAAGATTATGATCGCGATCGCCGATCATGCACCGGATATCACGGTAAATGAAGAAGAATACCACGGGTTGATTTTAAGTCTGGATTTGTTGGCACGATATCCCAAACGAAGGGTGATCGTGTGTGGGGACTCTAATTTGGTGATCCGGCAAATGCGGGGAGAAATGGAATGCAAA
This sequence comes from Peronosclerospora sorghi, assembly GCA_026184515.1. NCBI lineage: Eukaryota > Oomycota > Peronosporomycetes > Peronosporales > Peronosporaceae > Peronosclerospora > Peronosclerospora sorghi. Next base: position 948,046 of record CM047587.1, on the reverse strand, counting down.
GCTCCGCGATTACAAGTGCTACAGCAGCGTGCATTTAACCTCCTACGCGAGTGGAGTGATCATGATTTGGTACATGTCAATAGAGAGTGGAATAGGAGTGCAGATCACATTACCACCATGGCTATGTAGGGTGGAACAAGATGTGAGATCGAAGATGAGAAACATCTGGAAGGATTAGTTGATCACAACCGTCTACCCGAAGTAATCACATGGAACGAAGATCAATCCGCCCCGCAAGTGCTAGTGACGACCCGATCACGTAACCACCGGCAACCGCGACCGTCAACACGGACCGATGTACCGGTAGCCGGAATAAGAATGGAATGGGTGAAAAAAGCGCAGGATTAAGAGAAATGGATCCACGATTTGCGGTGTTATCTGTACGGTGACGTTATCCAATTGAGCGCAGACGAGGTGAAGGAGTGTGCGAAAATTGCCGGCAACTATGATGTTGACGAACAAGGATTACTGATTTACTGTGGAAATGCGGCTAAAAGGAAAACCGGGGATGATCAGGATGATCAAGATGATCGCCGATCGTCAATTAAGCTGGTATTACCCGAAACCTTGCACACCGATGTCCTCCACCACTATCATGTGAGCTTGGAAGGAGGACACCAGGGTATAGGCCGCACCTATCAACGGATCAGACGGTACTTCCATTGGCGGGGTCTATTCCGCAGCGTGCAAAGATTTGTTGGACAATGTGTGGATTGCGAAACGGGGAAGGTCCAGCCTACGATCAAGGGCATGTCGCCGGGGAATAGCGAGGCCACGTACCCGTTCCAAGTGATTTCCATGGATCACATACCGTCATTGCCTCGATCAACCGATGGGCATACGGAACTGCTGATTTGGGTTGATCTGTTCACGGGTATGGTGATCGCGAAAGCTGGATCATCTAGCACAGCGCAGAAAGTCGCGGAAAATCACGAAGAGTGCGTGTTCCGACGATTTGGTGCAAGTGAGGTGATCAGGCACGACTTAGAGCCTGGCTTTATGTCGGAAGTATTTTGTGTGCTTAACAAGATCGTGGGACAACGGAAGAGTGCCACTATGGCGTATCGTCCGCAGTAAAATGGCAAAGCAGAAAGAACGGTGCAGACGATTAATAGGGCCATCAAGATGTATTTGTCAGATGTCGTCCAGAAGGATTGGAGTGCATACGCAGAGCGACTGGTTTTTGTGTTGAATTCAACCCCTGATCGCATTCGTGGAGAAACGCCCTTTTACTTGGCGTATGGGTGGGATCCACGATCATCGCTGTAATCGACATTGCAATTAGGTAGAATTCGACGCAAGGACCGTGATGCTCGCCGATGGAGGTACAAGTTGCAGAAAGATTATCGCCTCGCTCGTGATCAGGTGAACGTTCGATTACACCAAGCGATGGATGATCGAGCTGAAAAGCACAACGATCAGGTGACGCCACACAAGATCGAGGCTAGATCAAGGGTCTGGCTATACCTTGATCGCGTTAAAGAATGGTATGCAAAGAAACTGGCGCACATGTGGCATGGACCCTTCAGGGTCGATGAGGTGATCGGTGATCATGCAGCAAGATTGGTTACAGCTGGCACGGACTATCGCATGTTCCCCGTGGTGCACCTATCCAAGTTAAAATTGGTTAAGGAGTTTCCAGATCGCCCCATCGCAGTGTTAACAGCTGGGATTGAAGAGCGGTTCGACTTTGACGAAGCTTTGCTACCCAAGGACAGCTGGGAAAGGACGCTAGATCCAGACGAATTTGAAGTTGATCGCGTCACTGATGTTCGATCTGGTCGAAAGACTAGATATGGAAGGACGTTGCGTGAGTATCAAGTCTACTGGAAGGGTCATACCGAGCCGTCATGGTTAGACGCGGCGGACTTGAACTGTGATGCCTTGATCAAGGACTTTGAGAGAAGGTTGATCAACCGACATCGGTTTGATGTAATGCAAGTGATGAAGAGTCCCACTACTGTGTGATCAGCTGATTGATCAGGGAAATCGTGATCGACGAAGCTCCCAATGGATGACGAAGTGATGATTGACTGGAAATGCTGTTATAACAATGGATGTTGCGAGGTATAGTGATTGGATACGGCAGATGAGCCGACGTACTACCAATTTATATTATGCATTTAAGGACAAAGGACAACAGTGAAATGACATGATCGAAAGAATGTATTGAGTGAAGAAAGGTGATCGACCGACTATTCGGACCCATAGAACTTACGGCGAAGGCGAGGAATCTTACGACCAGGGTGATTTTCGGGGCAGGAACGATATTGAACCCGCCAAGGTTCAAGGTCGTCGACATCTGCCAGCGCTTCTTGTAGGCTCTGAGGTGGCGGGTCCGATAGAAACCCAGGGTACCACACTCCATCATCGGCCGGGGCAAACTTCAGCGGGCGATTGCGGGCACAATGGGTGATCGAAGGGTCCAAGAAGATGTCGAGATCACATCTCCCGTCAATAATACCCCGCAAGATGAGCTCCACGACACGTTTCCAGGTCGCCCCAGCCCGGCTTCTGCGTTGGCGACGTTGGATGTAATAATCGCGGAATAAGTCATCAATATCACGAAGATTCTTCGCGATAGGGAGATAGTGGGTTGATTCCCAAATCGCCAATGCGTGATGATCGAGGAACGTGAGATACTTGGTCTCCAGGTCAGCGAACCAGCCAGCCAAGCGAAAAGAAAGAGGCTGCAACATGGTCGAAAAAATATCCCAGGGGCGCTGGGAGTATAAATGTTCAATCTCTGCCTGGGTGATCAAATGACCGGACCACGCACTAGTAGGAAGGGCCAACGCAGCAGGCGGGAACAACCATCCAGCAGGGCGGGTTAAGTAGTCGAAAACCACTTGGGCCGTGACGTTGTGTAAATTGTACACGCCGAGCTGATCCGGAGTCCAAGGCAGGATATCGGCGTCAGTGGTACCATCAGGAACCGCGATCAAGGTCCGGAAGTCACCCGTGCGAGGAAAAAGGGACCCGGTCGGGTCGTGATCAGGCTGGTCCTCGCTCCCGAACTTGCTAATGGTTGGAGTAGAAGGGATGGAGGCGATCGGGATAGTGTCCTCATCTTCAACGTCTTGATCGCAAGTAGGGGGATCATCACCCGCAGTCTTCGCCTCCGAAGCGGAAGAGAGAAGGCGTGGCCGCTTAGTCGGAGAAGCAGATCGGGAACGCCGAATACACTTTCCGGACGATGGAGTGGTACTGCCTACCAAGCTGCTCGTCGAAGCAGCGGAGGTACTAGCAGGCAATGGGACCTGATCAGGGCTGGCCAGAAGCTGCAGAGATATACCCGTCAGTGCGGACTGAATATTCGATTGATGAGAGCGCCACCGCGCAACCTCGCCTTGGGCCTGTCGTAGCCGATCACGCGATGTGTCCCGGTCCGCGGAAACTTGATCGAGGTGACGTCGAACGGTAGTGAGATCCGCTTCAACCCGACCCGATATCTCCTGTGCTTGGGCCATAATGGCAGTGTAATCGTCCATCGACGCGCGAGTAGACTCGTTCTCCTTCTGGAGACTATCGCATTGATCCTTGTACGTGTCCACCTCGATAGTGAGACTTACCGCCCGTTGGACCAAGCGCACATTGCGGGAAATAACCTGATCGCGCTCGTGCTGCAACGTGGATACACGCTGTTTGAGTTGCTCCAATTCCTCCGTTTGGTATGCAATTCTGTCGTCAAGCGTTGATCGCAGGTAACGTTCACGGTCGTTGCGACACTCCAGCTCCCGGATCTGGACACCCTGATCGTATATGGTCCGCTCTTGATCGGCGATAGTGCTTTTGGTGTCTTTCAACTGGGTTTCGAGCTTCTTGACCGCAGCGTTGATAAAATCGCGCAGCGGCTCCAGTTGTTTAAGGCCTCCCTCGATTACCTTCTTCCGATCCGTCGCGTCACGTTGGGTACGAGTGAGCCGCCGACGAAGCATCGCAACCGTGTCTTCACTCATGGCGAGTGAGCCAGACAACAAGGCGACCTGATCGTTGCTGGAATGGAGAGCCTCTTGCAGATCGCAGGCCTGCTTTATCGCGGCGATCGCCTGATCAGCTGCGGCCTTATCCAAGGCAGGAACGTTGGTGATGTGGGGTGACAAGCTGTCCGTTGAAGATGGCATAGCAGACTGTGAATGCCTGATCGAGACAGCCTGATCGCAGTTGGCACGGTTGGCCTCAGTCGAGTGTTAGATCGCAGTGGACAGCCCCAACGGTAACCGCCTGATGGAACTGGGCTTGATTGAGGGGAGACGGGGCAGATGATGGGTGATGATCGACAGTTGGATGGTGACCTGATCGATGTGCAACGACAAATTCTCCAACGGCAGTATGATACCCAGAATCAACGGCATGATCGACCCTCGCCCCAACCGCTGTACGGCTGGGACGAGACTCAGGGGCGGTTGTCGTAAAGCGGACTTTTTAATTAGGCGAAAATAGGGCCTAATGTTGGACATTTTATTAGGCCCATAGGGGGCCTAATATTATGACTAATATTAGGACCTAAATTAGGGGCCTGATAGTGGACGCGGATAGTGGATACAGTAGTACATAATTAGGTACCGTCATGTGTACCACGGTGGGTACAGTAGTACGTACCACCGTGGTGTACATAGACAGGATATAGAAGGGACACGGAAGATTTGCGGATTACTTACAGGTACGCGGCGAACACCAGCGAACAAACAAGGAACAAGCGGGAAAATCCGGTCGACTGATGGACGGAAGGCGCTCCGAATGGACGATGCGGATGATTGAAAGTAGGAACAGGGTAGATCTAAGGGTTTAATTGCTAATAAAGTTCTCCTTTTGCGTTCGATCTATCAGATCGTTTTAGGGACGGCACCTTTGCGCCTCCCTCACTAGTATATACCTCTACGTCCCGGGCGGGAGCACTTAGTGCATTTTTGGCCCACCGGCAGACGTAGACTTTTGGGAACTCACACCACAACTCCGCCCGCAGTGTCTGCGGTTCTTCGTTTAAAGGTTTTTGATTTTGGGAACGTGATCGAGCAGTGCTCTCACCTCTTCCCCGTGAAATTAACGTTTGGCCCCTAGAGCTCGGCTGCTTTAAGCGCCCCACGGGAACTCTAGGTGGATTTTAATATAAATACCCATTACTCGTATAGTATAGGCTAGGCGCGCATTGATTTGGGCGTTCCTTAGCTGTTTGAAGGCTTAGAGGCTCCGCGATCAGGCAGTGAAGACTTCCTCTGCCTGATCAAGTACCCCCCCCTACCGATCAAAACCTGATCGACACTTTTTTGCAAATCGTGATCGTGATCGCTGATCGCAAATCGCGACAACTGCTACTTGAACGACTTCCGGTGCTTGATCAAGTCTGATCAAGGTATATTACGACTGGGCAGCAGCTTTAGCCCTTGATCGAGCCTTTCAGTACCTGATCGCATCTGCGATCAAGACGGAATACTGCTGATCGTCGGTTATTAGCATCAGCCCAAACTTGATCAAGCCTGATCGCGGTTAATTGACGTGTTTTAAGCACCTGATCGCACGTGATCAAGCCTGATCGTATCGGTGGTATCGTCACAAGTTACTTAATTCAATCTTGCACCAAGAATTCGCTGTGCGCTGTCCCCGCCACCTGAGGAGCGACCCACGCCTAGCCGTCGGGTACACAAGGTGAGCAAGAACACAAGCCGTCTAAGACATCCGGAGGACCCCCTTCGTTAGTCGGCAGTCTGGGCGCCGTGGTACCGCCTGATCAAGTCTCAAAAACTTCGATCAGCCGCTGCACTACATTAATACAAAGCCACCTTCAACTGGTACTGGAGCCCAAATCTCGCACCAGAATGGTTCATCGTGCATTGGTAGAAAGATAAAAATTAAGCCAAAAAAGCGTGTTCCCTATGTCAAATTTTCGTGTAGCCATTTTGGCCTTTGAACTGAGCACATATGTTTGGACACTAATATAGTGGTGTAGAATACACGACCGATCGAAGTTCGCTATAACTTCAACATCTTATGCATATTTCATGCTAGGCTAGCTATCACTTCTCAATACACGTATCATTGATTAAGTTACTTAGTTATCTTCTACTGTCATCTACGAGGTGTCTACCGGGGTTGTTTTTATCGTAAACGGATTGTGGTTGTGATATTATGCAACATATACGATTTCAGTATATTGAAGACTTATATCTACATCTACGACTCAAGTTTACAACTTTCTACGCAAAGATGGATGCTGGAACATTTCAGCACGGCTCTATTAAGTTTTTTTCACGCGCATACTATCTGATCAAAAGTGTCAGATCCGATAGTGTATGCTGCGCAGTACCTTCCCCTTCCTACAGGTTATGAGCCCAAAGAAACAAGCATGCTTGGTTCTTGGAGTTTTTTTCGAACAATTCTGGTTTTATGAGTGGAGAATTCTCGTTTGGAGTCACGTATTTTAAACACCTCACTTTCGTAGGGGTAGTGGATTTGTTTTTCGTTTGGTTTGGTCTTTCGTTAGGATTTTTTTGTGGAATAGAAATGAGCGAAGATGAGGAAAACACAATGATGACTGTAATGTGGACCAAGGTGTGGTTCTCAAGGCTATTTTGGATAGCCTTAAAGAAGTACAGACACCGTTTGTGTCTGTGGAAGTGGCACAAGGCCGAATGTCTGTTGCGAGTACAGCGTCATGGTCGCGAACAAATTCCCCCGGAACAATGTGGTCCGGGAACCCAAAAAAAAAACCCTCAGCAAATGATCTTGAATGACCTAAATGGCGATTGTGGTAAAGAGATCGGTGGGGTGCCGCGTGGAAATGTTCCCAGGATCCCACCAAATTTCCAAGGTGCAATGCCCAACATTGGCGGCATCGGTGCACCAGCCGAAAACATGCCCCACCTTTTGGACAGGCTGGCACAAAATACCAAAGCTCGGCATCAAAAAGTTCTTGCGTGCAAATATATACGCGGGGCTTGGTGCCGCTTTAAGCAATATGGTATCTCTTTTTGATTTCAATTTATATTGCCGAAATATCCTCTAGGTTTGCGTGGACGGAGCGCTTAAAAGTAAATAAGCTGGTGAAACATCTCGAAGGCACGGCCGCCGAGTATTTCCGTTCTAGCATTGATACATGGTGGCTGATGTCCCCCTATTTGCACTCCGTACTGGATCAGATGTACATCGATTTAAGGTGGGCATTTCTCACCATCAAGCTAACATCTGGTTCGCGTCGGAGAAGAGTACGAAAAGAACTTTGAACGAGCACTACCTGTCTGTACCTAGTAACCCTGGCCCGGGAAAGTGGGTCGAGTGAAAAGTTGGTAGTTTCAAATATCGTCAAGTTCGCTGCGCCGCAACTGAAAATCGCAATCATGGCCAGGTATGATCCAATGCGTATGAATCACCTGTGCCATGCTCAAGCGTTGATATTATGGCCGCAGTAACTGGAAGGTTATCTTTTCAAGCGAAGTCAATATACAAAATTCACGCGAATTTGGTGATTGAGACCGAATCTGGAAAGACGTGCTACGGATGTGGAAAATCCAGACATATTAAATGTAATTGCGCCCAAAAGGGAGCAAAAAAAAGGGCAGTTCCGAGAAGGACGCCGGAAAATTTGATGGTTCCTGGAACCGAAAAGTTGCATTATCAAGTACAGAGATGGTAGGTGATCCCACAGTTGGACTGCTTCCAGGTGGTGTTTCGTCTGAAAACCTATGGATCATTGACAGTGGTACCTTTTCTCTGAGAAATGTTTTTGTGGTGAATTGTACCGTAGATTTTTGGTACAGCTTTGGGTACAACTGTGGGTGCAACTGTGGGTGCAACTGTGGCGAACATGGACAGATCATCGGATTAGAAGCGGCATAAGTTACGGGTACCTAACGGCGGACGACTGAGAACTCAGGTCGACTGGTCGACGGAACACATTGAAATGCGTAGTTCTGATTGGTTGATATTAGGTAATTGGTAGATTCTAGGATATAAGCAGTAATTAAGTTCTCTTTTTGCGTCCGATCGGTAAGATCACCGAGAGGGAGGCGTGATCTCCTCGCGCCTCCCTATCTTTTGCATTGTAACGGGGTTACATTTAGTTACGTTGGTGTACGTAATACACAACGGTTGAGGTCAAGTATTGACCGGTCCGAAAGGTTCGGACCAATTGGTTGTTTTAACCAATCAGGGCGTCAGCCCTTGGTGAAGGCGTGACAGCCTGCCACGTGTTGGTACACAGGTTGTGTACACTAAATTTTCGGCTAGGTACGGATTAAGTAAGTTCATCCTAGTATTGAATATAGTTTATATTAGTTTATCAAGCTAGACTAATTTTATATTAAATAAATAACTAAGTTTACGAAATACACTGTATCCTGCTAGGCGCACGACCCCGAACGGTCGAGCATGCAGTGAGTGTAGTAGCAGGGAAGCACCTCCCCTAGCTACTCCCTACTAAGGGAAGACTTAGGATAAGGCGTTAGTGTTTACTAACTGTAAACAAATGGAATCTTATCCCTGAGTGAGAGAGCAATCTCGCACTGTGGTGAAGCGGACCCAAGAATTTTGGTCGTTTCCGGTCAGCAGCAGACCGATCGCTTATCGGCGATCGGATTGGTGGAAATCCAGGAGAATTTTAAGCCGGTCATGTGCAAGGAGTGTCAAAAACACGGATTTGGGTAAGTCACAAGAGATTGCGTGTAGTACATATTTTCATGGTTGGTACATATTGGGGACTATAGGGGGTAGGTAGTTAGTTGGTAATTTGCCAAGTTTGGTTTTTGCTTCGTAAATGTTTTGGCTTTAAATTCGTCTAAGAAACCGTTGGACCTCTAACTCAACAGGGGTCGTTTCGCCTTGCACGTCAGTCGCCTCTGCACGCCGCAGAGTGTTTTGGGAGCGGAGGGTCGAGTAATCCCCTCCAGCTCATTATACCCAGCCGGGACGCGTCATAGACGCATTTGGCCCGCCGGAAGTCCCTCGAAGGGAGCGCACTTTGGTCGACCTCTCAATTTTAAGTTGCGCACGTTTGGAACGTGCTATTACGTCTATTGGATTATTTCGTGGAGATATCGTTCGTGGAGTGTGTCAAGTTCTCATTTGGATCCCCTATTGGACTATTGGACCCTATTGGATTACTGGAGTTTATCTCCCATATTGGTCGGGCTTTACGATAGGATCAGCGATTTGCCCTCTGGAGTATACTCATTTCAAGTATAACTGGTCTACCCGTACCCAGGGTGAAGAGTTTCGCCCAGGGTACATTACCCAGCACGGACTACCACATTTAGACCACAAGTCAATTCCTAGCGCCGATCCACCGAGTGTGTTACCAGCCCAATCCATCGGATACATAAGGTGAGATGCAGAACAAATCGGACCAGGCGTTCTGAGTTGATGATCGGTCGTCTGTCAGAAGCGGACGATCCGATCGGATCGAAGGCGAAGGTTCGCGGGGTACCCCCCCGTAAGTTGGAAGGCCGCGCACGATGGTAGTCAGGTTCTCGACACAACGGTGTTCGATTTTGAACTTGACTCCACCACAATGGTGCGCGTGCCCGGATCACTTGGTGATCGTGGATATCACCGCAGCGATATTCAGTAAAGAATTGATTACAATGAATTGAATGTGGAATCGTTCTGGAGAGAACATAAGGAACGGCTATCGCCTTATGTTCTCGTTGTCGATAAGGATGGCGATGTCCGATCTGGTCGGGTGGAGGACCAGATCAGGATTAATATTAAATGATAATATGAAGTAAATATTTTACTAAACATCAAAGAGGTTTCTAAAAAAAATAAAACTAATTAAAAAAATAATTGGTATAGCCAAAATTATAATTATTTTTTTTTTAATATTTCTTTCAGCTATAAAAAAAATTATTATAGTTTAGTTTTTTTTGGTATTATTATAAGTGTTTTAAGTTCTTTTATGAGTTTTTTTCTCCCCATAAGGCTCCCACCGGAGCCGATCAGAACTATAGCAGGTATTGCTATAGTTCCGGAAAGGATCAGGACTTTTGTCCTGATCCTATGCATGTGAATGAATATTTTGACGAAAAGAAAATAAAAAGTGAAAACGACTTGGAGGCTGATCGGGACGATCCAGTCCACCCTCCCAAGGTTCCCAAGCAGAGGCTCAGAATGCCGTCCGAGAAAGACGAATTGGAAGCGAAGTCGCAGGTCGGGAATGGGGTCATCAAAGAAGAAGACCTGACCAGGATGTACTACATCCACGAGTTGAAGCGATTTATTCGCGAAGACCAGGTCATGCGGATTATAGACCCCCAGATCCCCGATCGCCTTCTCGGACCCACCACCGAGCCGATCCATAGCGATCGGGAACCTGGCGATGTTGGCCGAGGTCGGCATGAAAGTGCGAAATCTCGTCAACGTGCAGAAACTCTTCGATCTGGATACTAGGAGGATGGAGATGTCGATGTCGACCCTTCATAACCATTTGGTGCCGTTGGTGGGAGCGGTCCGCCGCCCAACTCCCACCGCGGCATTGAACGTCGCCGAGACCACGACAGCATACAACGATGCGTTCTCCGACGATAAGTCGTCGTATCAGTCTCCACCCGCCTCTAACAACTCGTAGGAGTTGGAGGTAGGTGTCGAGCGGATGACCATGGGGTCGGACCAGACCCCATGGGAGCATAAAAAGACGTGCAGCAGCAAAGGGATGCATGCCAGTCGGGGCCCCAGGATCCCCCACAGGCTGCAGATCCTACAAAGGAGGACACCAACACGTTGCCCATGACCCAAGCCAACGTCCAAGCCGTGTTTGAAGCGATGATGGAGCGTTTCTTGGGAGATCGATGCCGATCACCTCCGCGTCCACATGCCCAGGACCGATCTGCCCGGCAAAACGTCAATATTTTCCGGGATGTGGATATGGAGTCAGTGGCATCAGCGGATAAGGCTATCCGAGGAGATAAACCAGTTGGAAAAGGAAGACGCAAGCCGTAACCAACCCGACCGCGCCGACCGAGAAAGAATAGTGATTACGGCATGGAGTCGGTCGGCGATCCGGGTGACCACTATGGGTCAGACGGTGCAGGGGCGGGCAGAACGCGTAAGGCTAACCTAGCCTCTACGACCGCATTTGATCTTGGATCTGCCGCGATCCCACGTATTCGTATGGCTGCGACTACGGACCTCAAAGACTTTACTGGTAAGGACGCCGACGAAGAGCAAACCAGGTCGTGGTTTGGTCGGGTCTAGTCTGCTTTCTTACGGGATCATATACCAAAAAAGGAACGGTGTCTGATCTTCAGAGATCTGCTGAAAGGACCGGCTGCGAACTGGATCCAACAGTTGGATCGGGATGTTTGATCTGACTGGGATCTGCTATGTTCAGAATTTGAGGGGCAGTACTGCAACTCTGGATTTTCTACCGCCCGCAAGTACCACCATATGCAGAAGCGGGGCGACGAGACGCCGATCGAGTATTTGCACCGCCTGAACGTGGCTGCACTCCGCGCCGGAATAGTGATCAAGGAAGGCAACCCGCCAACCGGTGCCGCTATGGAGCACGTGGGTCACTATATTAGTACCTTTGATGATCAAGAGCTGGTATATCAGCTCACTATGTTGCGCCCAAAGGATGTGACGGAAGTGGAGCAGACGTTGCGGACGCTGCAACACTCACGCAGTATGAGGGCGAAGGTCGTCGTCGGATCGGGTCGCTACATATCGAAGACCCAGACCGATCCGGTGAAGAGGCCCTTAACCAGATCGGCCCGTGCTGTCAAGGCGATTGTGACTGAAGACAGCACCGGGCCGGAAGAGGAAAGTAGCGGCCTGTCCAGTCGGGAGTCGGATGAGGACCAGTGTCGCCACGTTTTCATCACGTAACCTGCCCCAAGAACCAGATCGGCGCCTAACCAGGCAGATCGGAAGACAGGAGCAGGAACAAGTCCGACCCGGACCGACCTCGAAAGAAGTGTTCTCACTGCGGTCGAGCAAGCATGACGGTGGGGACTGCTGGAAGAAGTTAAAATTCAAGAAGTGTTAAAGACGCGGCCACTCCACCGATCACTGCCTCTTCGTCTGCAAGTCATGCGGAGAGATCCATGAGGCCTGCCAGTGCAAGATCGAAGAGTTTTTCAATCTGATGCGCAAATGGTATGTGCCGAATAAGCACGCGTGGATGCTTCCACCGGACGTGGAAAAGATGTTTAACTAGAACGCTCGCCAGGTTGGAATCTGGATCAAGCCTAGCGGTCTACGTTTGGCATCTATGCATATGTCGGCAAGGAGAATAAAACCTACGTTACACGTTCCATTCTCAATTGCGTCGATCGGGATCATCCGGTCTACAATCTCACGACCGATGAATATTCCCGATCGAAGGTGGTCATGCAGTTGGATCTGCTGCCTGGGGAGTCTCGCGGATACTGGAAGTATCATGCGTCCGACAAATGGTTTAAGCAGGCGAAAGCCTCTGGTAAGATCAACAAACAGAAAGCGACGATGTTATTAGACTCTGGGGCCGAAGTCTCAATTATCGACTCCGCCTTTACTCGTAAGGTCGGATGTCGCATAGACGACACCCAGAGACAAGAATGCGTCGGAATCGGTGAAAAATCTTACATGACGGAAGGAAGGACGCGCGTGAAAATCACCCTATCGGGTTCGTTGGTTTACTTCTTCAGCGCATGGGTTGGAAAGCAGGCCGGTCAGGATGCCCTGTTAGGCATGGATTTTATGGTGACGGCGAGTATTCTCCTTGTTCTGTCTCATGGTGTGCTTACACTCCCGGATGAGGTCCAGATCTAGTTAGCAGGTCGGCGGCCCCTATACGGATCGCATACCGATCTGGTCAGGTGGGATCAAGATGTCACCATTCCAGTCGGCCAATCCGCTGACACCCCGGTCGATAAAGGTTTTCGATCAAGGAAGTTATGGGTGACCAGGGGAGACCGGTGGGTGCCGACCTTTGTGAAGAGCGCCGGCCGGTTTGATTACGTTCGACTCACTAATATCGGTGACAAGCCGCTTACGCCCGACAACAATACTATTGTTGGCATGTGGCTAGCGGAAGGGAAGGTGCCAAGAAAGGCGGGGTTCGTCTCGATCGGATCGAGACGGTATGTCGAGTGGCAGAACTTAGCATACCAAGCTACCACCGATTTGGTCCGCGATGATGGAACGGTGGAAGAAGATACCTCACCTATGGTGGAACGACCCACCTGTGCAACCCCGAAGAAGATTTTTGGTTCGAATAAAGGCACCGCAGTCGCCGGAAACGGTGGACCATCAAGCAGATGAGCCAAGGTTCGTCAACATGGTGGTCTCACAAGAACAGGCGACAGAGGAGCCGGAAACAGAAACAGAAAAAAGGGAACATGAAATTGCTGGGGCGGACCACGATGGCGCGCATAAGCAGATCGACGTCGTCGAGGAGCAGCCCGAAGATAGGGAACAGTAGTGTACAACCGACCAGGACGGTTTGGATGATATGGCCCCAGAATACGATCAAGTTTGCATACATGAGGGCGGGGATCAGTACATTCAGGATCTGGAGAGCCAGATGGCAGTCCTCCCTGAACTGTTCGCCGATCCGCTCGAGGTCACCTTGGACGATCTGCAAGTGGGTTATCGGGATGTCAACAGCCCCGACCAGATCGATCAGCTTAAGAAGATCATCTGGAAGAAGAAACATCTGCTGATCGGGAAAGGCAATGGCTTACCCCCTGCTGCTCGCGGAGCAATCTGGGACATCGATGTTGGTGATGCCAAGCTGATCACCCAGCGATGCCGACGGGTGGCGCCACAGTACCGCGAAAAACTGTCCGATCTTATTAAAGAACTGTTGGCTACCAAGATCATTAAGCCGTCGACCTCGCCGTTAGCCTCACGATCGTGATTGTAATCAAGAAGAACGGCGTCGATATCACGTTGTGCATCGATTATCGGTTGGTAAATCGGTTGACCAAGCTTATGGTGTACCCGATGCCGCTGATTAGCGATCTGCTAGAATATCTTGACAAGACCCTATGGTATTGCTCGCTGGATATGGCAAGTGGATTTTGGGTGGTTTCGATGACCGATCGGGATCGCGAGATTTCCGCATTTGTTACGCCGTTCGGTCTGTTCAAATGGAACCGTATGCCGTTTGGTTTGAAGAACGCACCCCAGATCTACCAGAGGCTGATCGACAACGAACTGTATTGACACTTCAAGATCAGTACCGATCGGGGCCCCACCGAAAACCATGATGTATTTACAGAGGGTGAACCCGATCGGGAAAGGAGACCGTCCGTTCTGGGGAGGCTATCGTACATCGACGACATACTGATCCCTGCTTCGTCATGGAGCGATCTGTTCGAGAAGGTTGAGCGGTTGTTGGAGACATGCGATCGCTGGAACCTGTCGATCAGTGCTGTGAAGAGTTTTTTGGGCATGTCCAAGGTCGCCTATTTGGGTCATATGGTGTCAATCAATGGGCTGGAGGCCAGTACCAAGGATCTGGAGTCACTGAGCAACCTCCCGTTTCCAAGATCACTGAAGGCAATGCAGTCCATCCAAGGGAGCCTGAATTACTACAGCCGCTTCATTGAAGACTTCGCGGTCTACGCGGCCGTACTGTACGAGCTCCGGGAAGTCGACTACCATATGTTGCGCGAAGGAGATCGGTCAACTTTACGAGAGGGCTGCGACCCTTATATTCCCGCAGATTTTCCGCAGGTGGAGGCAGAGGATCACATGAAGCGTGCACAGGTTGCTTTCGGTATGCTGAAGTCCAAGATGGCGACAGCACCGATTCTCACGCATTTCGATCCGGAAAAAATGCCGATCGTCATTGTGTATGCTAGTAAGTGGGCCATTTCTGCCACTCTAGTGCAAGAACATGATGAAGTGTACCACCCGGTCACCTTTACGAGCCGGACATTGAAGCCGAACGAAGTTAACTATGGGATCGTCGAAAAAGAAATTCTGGCCTTACTACGGATTTTGGATGTGTGCTATAACCTGCTGGTCGGCCGACCCATAAAGGTCCTATGAAGGAAGTCAACATTGGCCTGGTTGCTATCAGCTAATGGGATGGACGGTCGGCTCGGAAGATGGTCAGAGATCCTGTCACAGTGGTCCCTCGAGGTCGTCAAGTGCACCAAGGGCGAGGAAGAGATATTGGGCACGTTGGATGCAAGTATCACCCTTCGGTATGAAGTGGATGAAGCTCTGATGGCGATTGCCCCCCAAAGAAGCAACCCCGACAATCAATCTCACGGTCGCCACTGTGGTGGAGTCAAGTTCGAAATCGAAAACATTAGCATCGATAACCTGACTACCACCATCGCGCCCAGCCTTTCAACTTTCGGAGGTGGTACTCCGCGGACCACCACTCGAGATCTGGTCCGATCGTCCGCTGCAAGCAGACGACCGGTCGTCATCAAAACACACTTGGTCCGATTGTTTAGTGTCCATCTCACCTTGTGTACCCGATGGAATGGGCTAGTTACACACTCGGTGGATCGGGATTGCAGATTGGATCGAAGCGGTCTTGAATATAGAAGACCTATCTGGGTAGGTATCTCTGGGGCGGAACTCTTCACCCCAGACACAAACAGACCAAAAACACTTCCAGGAGTTAGCTTCCAATAGGTCGATCGTCCAAACGATCAAGACCTGACCAATACGAAATAATAGAGGGTAGACCGACCGTTCCGGTCTATCCCTTGACCAATACGAAATAAGACCAAAACCGGTCTAGTTTCCAACCAATATTAAAACAAGCCAATATGTCCGCGTAAAGACCCAATATGCTCGTGAAACTCCACAAACGATATCTCCACGCCAAGACCAATCCAGTGAATAGCACGTTCCAAACGTACTTGAGTTGAGGTGTTGAGATCGCCAAATCGTACTCCCGTCGAGGACTTCCGGTGGGCCAAAGTGCGCGTGCGGCGCGTCCAGACCGGGTATAATGGGCGAGAGAGGATAATTTGACCCTCTGCCCCCAAACACTCCGCGGCGGGCGGAGGCGACTAGTGTACGAAAAGGGAAGAACGGCGACCCCTAGCTGTGGTGTAGACCAAGACCAGAAGAGGTTTCAGCCACTTATCCGAAAACTAAAAGATTTCCCTACTTAAAGTTATAACCTCTGTCCTAAAAGATAAAACCACAACTAAAATACTACTACCCTATAGTCCCTAAATGCACCCCCACAAAAATATGTAAAATACCCAAAGTCGGGTGACTCACCAAAACTTGCGTTCTTGACACTTCTTGAGTCTGATAGGCTGAAAATCCCCCCTTGTTTAAACCAATCCGAAATTAGACCAAATGCCTTGACGAAACTTGACCAGAAGTGTGCCAAATTTTGGGCACGCTTCTCCACAGCCGCCCCTGAGTCAGACCGTGTCGCACAACGACAACGGTCTGACCTCGTCCATCAAATTCAGTTGAACCTTCGTCATTCAGACTTTTCCGACATGGAGCAACCATCTCCTTCATCCGTTCCAGGTACTTGCACTGCTGGACTTGACCTTCTTGTATTTCCTTAACGACCGTTCTTGTAGGCACCTCGCATACTACGTCATCGCATGTCACTTCGCCCGTCCGGTCGGTCCGGTCTGGCAGCCCCCATTGTTCTACTGCACCTCAGACATCGGCAGGGCATCAGACCGGGACCAACGCGCAGTTGCAAGACGCACTTAAAGAGATCGCACGTCTCCAGGAGCAGATTGCTCAACAGGCGACACAACGTAAGCATGCATGTCCGGTCTTCACCTTGGACCTGTTCTAACCTTCATTTGTCTTCATCCCGTATACCTCCAGCCCGTATACCTCCTGGCATCAGCAAGGCGATCAATGCCCTGCTTGCCGCCGATCGGCAGTCGAACACGCATGACCTCCAGCTGCGTCAGTTTTTGACCGGACTAATAAACGCGCGCAATAGGTTGACCCGCTTGGAGGCTCATCAGCTTCATCTTCGGGAGCAGCTTGTTCTGGTCCAACAGCAGCAAGCAGAAGACCTGCTTGACCAGACCACGTTGAGCATTCAAAGCGACGACCTCGAGAGGCGTCTCACTGAGCTCCGAATTTCGATTCAAGACCAGACTGAGGAGGTCCAGTCTTGTGAACGCAAGTCGAACGATTGGACGCAGGCAGCGAACGGTCGTCGGGCGGTATTAAAAGAATACCATCGGCGCTTGGTTGACCTGTTGCGTCCTCGTCGGCATCCGGTTGCTGCCTCCAGCGTAGACCGGTCTGCGTCGGCCGCCTTGGTGGACCTACACCGGGACCAAGACCAAGGCCGTTCATTGGCTGAAATTCTCCAGCCCGAAATTGCACACAAATCAAAGAAGCGTGCGGACGCGCCGGGTGGCTCGAGGGCGCGGGGCATAGCGCGCGACCCCGAACTAGGGGGGAAGCGTGCGCTGCCCCATAAGCGAGCCAAGACGCAGGCGCTACTCGTGATCCCAAGATTGGACGTGAGTGATGCCTGCAACCCTGCCAAAACTCAAGCGCCCTCGCGCCCTCGTGCTGACTATGCCAAGTATTCAGAGGTATCGTCCTGGGATGACTCCGGCGAAGACTCCGGTGATTCGGAGTTTGATGTCACCATCCCAACCAAGTCGCGAACAAGTCCACATGAAAGTTTTGTTCAAGTTGCATCGACTTCGGAGCAGACCAAGAAGACCGGTCCGCATGGTGGCGTTCCACCACCTCATGCGTCGACAAAGTCAACACCTACGGTCTTGCCTGGGACGTCCAAGTTCCACAAAGATGCTTTGTTGGCCAACGTGGCAATCGACAGTTCTTCCCTTCCGCCACGAACGCGTGAGGATACTTTGCCGTGGTCGCCAGGGCATATCGGTTGTTTACGCCGGTCCACCCTGACCAAGCAGCTCCTGGCCCGGTCTTGGGTGCATTACACCGGTCTTGGACCTCAAGGATTCTTTGGTCCAACTAGACCAACCAGAACCTTGGCGTAACCAGTACCAGGACCAATTTGAAAAGAATCCGTCGTTGACCGTCGGCCGTATGTGGGGTGATGGCGAGTGAGGTCGTAAGTAGTCGACCAGATAACACTTAATATATATCATCGTTCTTTTTCACATGTTCGGTCATCAAATCACTTGAGCTAATTCCACCACTTTCTCCAGAGTTGCACTAGACACGTTATCACCAACCGTTCCACTTACATCGCGAAAAAAACAATCCACGTTCGTCACTCCACTATTCCATTTTGTCACATATTCACAATACACAAGACACAATACCTTCCAGCTCTTCACACCGGTAGGGAAGACCGATGCTACTGCATGTCTTGGTCTTGGTCTTCATGGGTCTTCATGGGTCTGCATCACTGCGAAACGGTTCCGACTGACTCGGTCCCGTTTGAATTCTCGTAGTAGTGCTCCACAGATCAGGTAGGACTCATCGATCCAAGTTGTTTCATCATGGTCCTTCCATCGGACCAGATATTCTCGGTGGGTCCGGCCGAACCTGGTCTTCTTGACCGATCGGACATCTAAGACCTTTTCCACTTCAAATTCGTCCTTCTCCAGCGGTCGTTCCCAACTGTCCTCGGCAGTAATGCTTCATCGAAATCAAACCGTTCTGCCTCGTCTACTAGACAGGGCATTTTGGGACGATCAGGAAATTCTCGGACCAGTTTTAACTTGGACACATGTACGATCGGGAAGACCTTGTAGTCCGTGCCGGTTGTTACTAGACGGGCAGCGTGTTCACCAATCAGCTCGGCAACACGGAAAGGACCGTGCCACATCTGAGCCAGCTTCTTCGCATAGCCCTCCTTCACTCGGTCTAGGTACAACCACACCCTCAACCCTGGTTCTATACCGTGGGGTTGGACCTGGTCGTTGTTCCGGTCTGCCGAGTCTTGTGTAGCTTGACGTAACTTTTCGTTGACAAGTTCTCTTGCATGCTGGTAATGTTTCTGGACCTGCATGCGCCAACGTCGAGCATCACGATCGCGGGTCCGAGTGCAGCCAATAGGTATCGCGGCTTCAATAGTGGACCGGGGGTCCCATCCACACACAAGATAAAAAGGCGTTTCTCCTCGGACCCGATCGGTCGACGAGTTGAGTGCAAACACTAGCCTTTCTGCGTATTCGTCCCAATCGCGCTGGTCTGGATCGGCAACGTACATCTTGATTGCTCTTGTAATAGTTTGTACCATACGTTCTGCCGATCCATTCGCTTGTGGACGATATGCCATCGTCGCGCTCTGTTTCTGGCCCAGCATATTGTTAAACGACCGGAACACCTCGGCCATGAAACCGGGTTCTCGTTCGTGTCTGATGACCTCGCTGGCGCCGAACCTTCGGAACACGCATTCTTCGTAACTTTTGGCGATCAGCTCGGCAGACCGAGATGCACTTGCCTTCGCAATAACTAGACCGGTGAACAGGTCTACCCAGATCAACAACTCAGTATTGCCATATGTAGATTTAGGCAGCGACGGTATATGGTTCATCGCTATGACCTGGAAAGGGTAGGTAGCCTCGATATTTCCGGGCGATCGCCCCTTTATTACCGGTCTACCCTTTCAGGTCTCATAATCCGTACAACAACCCACATATTTCTGTACACTTCGGAAAAGACCTCTCCAGTGAAAGTGGGACCTGATCTTGTGATACGTTCTGCCTATGCCCTGATGTCCCCCTTCTAGACTCACATGGTAGTGATGGAGGACATCCGGCTGCAGCAACTCAGGTATCACCAATTTCGCCAATCGGTCCCGGTCTGCACTGTCTTGGTCGGCATCGCGGCAGTAATATAGTAAACCATCCTCATCCACTTCGTAACTGTCTGCGATCTTGGCACATTCTTTCGCTTGACCATTCGTCAACTTAGACAATTCACCGCGCGGGTAGGTCTTCAAATTCACAATCCATTCTTCTTCGTCCTGCGCCTTGAGGATCCGTTCTGCCCTTAGTCGTTGCACAACAGAATCGGTCAACCGTTCCTTTGGGAACGGTTGGTGGGACTTCCGAGCTTTCGGTCTAGTCGCGACCATCACATGCACCTGGTCCGGAGCGTTCTTGGGTCCGATCACCTCGGGGAGCCTGTTTATATTCATCAATTCATCAAGAACGGCCTCCTCGGTGATCGTAGCCCCGGTCTGGTCTCGCATGGCCTTGGTCGCGAGGTAGTCGGCGCTTCTGTTCCAGTCCCGTTTCACGTGCAACAGCTCGTGGTTGGAATGGTCTTTCAATGACTTCATTACCAGATCATTTAACGACCTCAGCCGTGGAGCCTTGCAGTCGATCTCTCCGGTGATCTGCCTGATCACTAGGTTAGAGTCACCACATATGATGACTCGCCCCTTCTCTTGCGACGACAGCAGGTCCAGACATAGAAGTAGACCTCTGTACTCCGCCTCGTTAACAGTAATATCCGGCGTGAAGTCGGCAGCGGCTGGAACTATAGACCATTGTGGCAACTTCCACAATATGGCACTATAGGCGCCGACCCTCTTCTTCACGCTTGCTGATCCGTCAAAACTTAAGACCAAGAGATCTTCGTCATGGTCGACGGTCGGTGGCGGTCTCGAACCTGACTGCCGAGGTTGCTTCCTCGAGGCAATCGCTATCGATGCCTCGTCCACTTCAGACAGAGGGGTGATACTGGCAGCTAATGTGCCCAATATCTCTTCCTCGCCCCTGGTGCACTTAACGACCTCGAGGGTTCACTGCTACAAGACCGCCGACCATCTGCCTAGACGTCCGTCCATCCCATTGTCTGATAATAGCCAGGCCAAAGTAGACCGCCTTGACAGGACCTTTATAGGTCGGCCGACCAGCAGGTTGTAACACACATCCAGAATTCGTAGCAACGCCAGAACTTCTTTCTCGACAATTCCATAGTTCACTTCATTTGGCTTCAGCGTTCTTCTCGTGAACGTGACCGGATGGTACACACCATCATGATCTTGTACTAGAGTGGCCGAAATGGCCCACTGACTAGCATATACAATAATGGTCGGGACCTTTTCGGGATCGAAATGCTTCAAAATCGGTGCCGTCACCATCTTAGCCTTCAACATACCAAAAGCAAACTTTGCACGATTCATATGGTCTTCGGCCTCCACTTGCGGACAATCTGCAACAAGACCAGAGTCGGCGCCTCCCTGTAAAGTTGCCCAGTCTTCTTCGCGCAACATATGGTAGTCACTTCCCGGAGCTCATACAACACAGCCGCGTAGATAGCAAAATATTTGATGAAGCGGCTGTAGTAGTTTTAACTTCCTAGGAAGGACTGCATTGCCTTCAGAGACTTGGGAAACGGGAGGTTGATTAACGAATCCAGGTCCTTAGGATTAGCCTCTAGACCATTGTTCGAGACCATATGACCTAAATAGGCGTCCTTGGACATACCCCAAAAACTTTTTATGGCGCTGATAGATAGGTCGCAGCGGTCGCATGTCTCCAACAATCGTTCAACCTTCTCGCACAGATCGTTCCATGACGAGGCAGGTATCAGAATGTCGTCGATGTACGACCGCCTCGCTAGAACGAACGGTCTTCTTTCCCGATCGGGTTCACCCTCTGTAAACACATCATAAATTTCGGCAGGGTCCCGATTGGTCTTGTTTTTGAATTGTCCGTACAGTGCGTTGTCTATCAACCTTTGATAGATCTGGGGTGCGTACTTCAGACCGAACGGCATACGGTTCCACTCGAAAAGACCAAACGGTGTCACAAATGCGGAAATCTCACGGGCTCTATCACCACCCAAAATCCACTTGCCATGTCCAGCGAACAATACCACAAGGTCTTGTCCAGGTCTTCCAACAGATCATTAATCAGCGGCATCGGGTACACCATGAGTTTAGTCAACCGGTTTACCAGCCGATAGTCGATGCACAACCTAATGTCGACGCCGTTCTTCTTGATAACAATTACGATCGGCGAGGACCATAGCGAAGTCGACGGTCTAATAATCTTGGTGCCCAACAGTCTTTTAATGAGATCAGAAAGCTTTTCACGGTACTGTGGCGCCACGCGTCGACATCGCTGGGCAATCGGCTTGGCATCTCCAACGTCAATATCGCAAATCGCACCACGGGCTACAGGTGGTAAGGCGTTGCCCTTTCCGATCAGCAGATGGCTTTTCTTCCATATGATACTCTTCAACTGCTCGATCTGGTCTGGACTGTTAAGGTCTTGATCACCCACTTGTAAATCATCCATTGTAACTTCGGGCGAGTCTGCAGACACTTCAGGGAGGACTGCCATTTGGCTTTCCAGCTCCTGAATATACTGTTCCCCACCTTCATGTATACAGACTTGTTCATCTTCTGGGGTGATATCACCTAGAACATCTGGACCGGCTGAACGCCCCTGGTCTTGATCGACGGGCTTTCCTTCACTGATAATTGTCTTATTAGAAATACCGTCATGGTCCGACATAGCAACTTCATGTTCCCCTTCTTCCGTTTCTTGCTCCGCTGTCGCCTGGTCTTGTGCCGACACCACGTTGACTAACCTCGGCTCTTCTACTTGATGGTCCACCGTTCCTGGTGACTGCGGCGCCTTTCTTCGGACCAACATCTTTTTTGGGGTGACATAACTTGGTCTTTCCACTAAAGGTGATGTATCCTCTTCCACCGACCCATCATCGCTGATAAGACCGGTGATCGATTGGTACGCCAGGTTTTGCCCTCGACATACCGCCTCGACCCAATCGTGACGAACCCCATCTTCCTTGGTACCTTCCCTTCTGCTAACCACATGCCGACAATAGTGTTATTGTCCACTGTCAGCGGCTTGTCACCGATATTCGTAACACGGACAAAATCACGTCGACCAGCACTCTTTACGAAGGTCGAGACCCACCGATCGCCCCTGGTCAACCACAACTTCCTCGAACGAAAACCTTTCTCGACCGGGGTATCGGCAGACCGACCAACTGGGATAGTGAGGTCTTGGTCCCACCAGACCAGATCGGTATACGAACCATACAGAGGTCTTCGACCAGCCAACTGGACCTGGACCTCATCCGGGAGCGTAAGCACTCCATGTGACAGGCCTAGGCGAATACCAGCTGGGACCATGAAATCCATTCCTAGTAAAGCGTCTTGACCAGCCAACTTGCCAACCCAAGCGCTGAAAAAGTAGACCAGCGATCCCGACAAAGTAATTTTCACACGCATTCTTCCTTCGGATCCCGATCCGACACAACGGAATCGGGTAGACCATGCTGTCGAAAGACACGGTCTAGGAACACTTTCGCTGTTCCTTGTCCATCAATGGACTCTGGCACCGCCGCCAGGTAAGCCATCTTGCTCAATCGGTCTACAAAGACCAAAATGCCGGTGTTGCCGGCCTTATCCTTCGGGAAACCGAAGATAAAATCCATACTAATGGATTTCCAAACTCCGTTGGAACCAAAAAGTTCGCCAAAGGCGCAGCTGAACTTGCAGAGGGTTTAACCCTCTGACACGTCTAACAGGTGCGTATATACGCACCGACCCACTTATACATGTTGGGCCACCAATACAAAGCGCTTAAAGCGCTCTAAGTCTTATCCCGACCTAACTGACTCCCGGTAGGGGCGTCATGTGCCTCAAAGAGGAATCTATTCTTCAGTTCCTCATCATGAAGAACTACCACCCGCGGAGTGTCCTCCGCGCTCGTGCTATAATATAGCAGACCGTCACAGTACCTGTAACGTTGTAAAAGAGCTTTAGATCGACTTGACAGTGTTGGCTCGGACGAGCCAAGACCCTTTTCACCTAACGCGATGATTAGTGCCGTACACTGTGGGTCTTTCTCATACGCCTGGCGTATGAGATCCACCACAGACGAGGTGAGAAATGTCGCGTGAGCGAGCTCGTAATCGGGAAGACGCGGCAACGCGTCTGCAAGCACGTTTTGCTTGCCAGGTTTATACTTAACCTCAAAGTTGTACTCCGCAAAGAAGGAGAGCCAACAGGACATCCGTTGCGAGAGATGAGGCGACTTTTTCGCTGTCCGTAAGGACGCGTGGTCAGTATAAACCGCGAACGGCTTTGAGCCGAGTAGGTGAACCCTAAATTTGACAAGAGCATACTTCATTGCAAGTAGCTCCTTGTCATGAACGGGATAATTCCGTTCCGCAGCTTTAAGCTGACTCGACTCAAACGCAACTCCGCGTTCCCTTCCTGCATCGTCTGCTTGTAACTAAGCACATCCGATTGCGAAATCGGAGGCGTCGCAGATGACACTAAATGGTTTCCCCGAATCTGGGAGAGCAAAAACGGGAGCTTTTAACAAGCTCCCTTTAACCGCTTCAAACGCGTTTTGGTGTTTGGTTTCCCAGCACCAGTCAACATCCTTCTTAAGAAGGCCCGTCAATGGCTTCGCCATTTCAGCGTAGTTCTCGCTGTATTTGTGGAGATAATTGGCTAATCCCAGCCACTTCCGTAAATCTCTAAGATTTACAGGCGAAGTACACTCCACAATGGCTTTCACCTTCGCGGGATCCGCCCGCACTCCATCCTTACCGATGAAGCATCCGAGGAAAGGAATTTCCTCAGCACCAAAGATACATTTGGATGCGTTCGCATATAACTCATGCTCTCGCATACATTCGAGCACAGCTCGAAGGTGTATAAGGTGCGTCTGAACATCAGACGAGTCGCCTTCCGCGCGACTATGAACGAATATATCGTCGAAGTACGTCTGAGCGTACTTTCTATGATGGCGGAAGAGTTGAGTCACTAAGCGATTGAAAGTCGCTGGTGAATTCGAAAGCCCTTGTGGCATAACAAGCCACTACCACAGCATGCCACTATGCGTGCTAACCGCTGTCAGCGGAATATCGGACGCTCGCATGAGCACCTGATAATACCCGTCCACCAGATCTAAGGCACTGTACACAGTACAGACCGCCATTTTGTTCTGGAGGACATCCTTCCGAGGAATCGGAGTCTTCATGGGCACAGTAGCTGCATTCAGCTTGTTGTACGCATGCACAATGCGCCACTTTCCGTTCGGTTTACGCACACAAAAGGTGGGAGATGAGTGAGGAGACTTGCTCTCCCGTACAATCCCTGCCTCTTCTTTCCCCTTGAAGAATGCGTACATGACGTCGCATTGATCCTTGGGGAGAGGCCACTGCCTAGCGACGCAGTATTTGGTTCCAGGAACCAAATCAATTTCATTTCGGACTCCCCTATACGGTGGTAACACCATCGGTGGGTTGTCATTAATGACATCTCCAAATTCCTTTAATAAGGAATGGTAAGGGTCCTCAGGATTCGCGAGAATCTTGAGGCCGCTTCGGGAATTCGATGCCTGTTTGGTTTGCACCAAAACTGACTCGTCCATCGTGGATGAGGAGTTCAACTCCTCTTCCGGACGCAACACGACGACCTTGTCGATTTCATCTGCTTTCAAAGCAGTCTCAAACTCGTTGAAGGACATCTCCTCCAACGACAACAGTTCGCCTACCCCAGGCAACCGTTCCAGACTTACGCCTTCTGTGACAATACCTGTCACAATATTCAGCATCCGATAGGACTGCTGACTACTGGCCTCAGGACTCATCCCGAGGCCCAGATGGGGGGAGTAAATTGCCCCATCTATTGGAAGCGCCTCGCGCCTATCCACAGGGGTCTCTACCCCTACCACTGGAGTCGCAACTTGTTCGCCGGACACATCGTGGTCGGAATCTGTTCTGACCTGCAGAAGAGACGAACTTCGGGTCTCTTCTCTAAGCGCCTCGCGCTTAACCACAGGGGTCTGTACCCCTACCACTGGAGTCGCAACTTGTTCGCCGGACACATCGTGGTCGGAATCTGTTCCGACCTGCAGAAGAGACGAACTTCGGATATCTTCTCTAAGCGCCTCGCGCTTAACCTCAGGGGAATCCACCTCTATCACTGGCGACTCACCAGTCTCGCCTATATCGGCGTGGGGATTAACCGCCGAATCCCCCTCGTCAAGCAACACTTCCTTGACCTCATTGGGTCTGATCATTTCAGACATCCCAATCTCTGGCATCTCACGCCAGAATAGCTTTTGCGATCGAGCAAAGGTGGGTTCATGACTCGCCAATGTTTCACCCGACCGCGGGTGCATTGAGCCAATGGACTGAGCCTTCCAGTCTATCCATGGCTCGTGGCGTTCCAGCCACTTCATGCCCAGAATGAGGTCATACCTCGAGTCCAAATCCAGGACTATGCAACGTTCCGAGCTATCAAAGTCTGCAAACTTCAGCTTAAGGTCAATCGAGACCTTGGGTACAGAAACCTGTACGCCCGTCGCAAGATGGACCGTGACAACGTCACGAGAACGTGC
>CM047587.1:888713-921375 GCA_026184515.1 Peronosclerospora sorghi | reverse complement strand
GTAAGCACTCCATGTGACAGGTCTAGGCGAATACCAGCTGGGACCATGAAATCCATTCCTAGTAAAGCGTCTTGACCAGCCAACTTGCCAACCCAAGCGCTGAAAAAGTAGACCAGCGATCCCGACAAAGTAATTTTCACACGCATTCTTCCTTCGGATCCCGATCCGACACAACGGAATCGGGTAGACCATGCTGTCGAAAGACACGGTCTAGGAACACTTTCGCTGTTCCTTGTCCATCAATGGACTCTGGCACCGCCGCCAGGTAAGCCATCTTGCTCAATCGGTCTACAAAGACCAAAATGCCGGTGTTGCCGGCCTTATCCTTCGGGAAACCGAAGATAAAATCCATACTAATGGATTTCCAAACTCCGTTGGAACCAAAAAGTTCGCCAAAGGCGCAGCTGAACTTGCAGAGGGTTTAACCCTCTGACACGTCTAACAGGTGCGTATATACGCACCGACCCACTTATACATGTTGGGCCACCAATACAAAGCGCTTAAAGCGCTCTAAGTCTTATCCCGACCTAACTGACTCCCGGTAGGGGCGTCATGTGCCTCAAAGAGGAATCTATTCTTCAGTTCCTCATCATGAAGAACTACCACCCGCGGAGTGTCCTCCGCGCTCGTGCTATAATATAGCAGACCGTCACAGTACCTGTAACGTTGTAAAAGAGCTTTAGATCGACTTGACAGTGTTGGCTCGGACGAGCCAAGACCCTTTTCACCTAACGCGATGATTAGTGCCGTACACTGTGGGTCTTTCTCATACGCCTGGCGTATGAGATCCACCACAGACGAGGTGAGAAATGTCGCGTGAGCGAGCTCGTAATCGGGAAGACGCGGCAACGCGTCTGCAAGCACGTTTTGCTTGCCAGGTTTATACTTAACCTCAAAGTTGTACTCCGCAAAGAAGGAGAGCCAACAGGACATCCGTTGCGAGAGATGAGGCGACTTTTTCGCTGTCCGTAAGGACGCGTGGTCAGTATAAACCGCGAACGGCTTTGAGCCGAGTAGGTGAACCCTAAATTTGACAAGAGCATACTTCATTGCAAGTAGCTCCTTGTCATGAACGGGATAATTCCGTTCCGCAGCTTTAAGCTGACTCGACTCAAACGCAACTCCGCGTTCCCTTCCTGCATCGTCTGCTTGTAACTAAGCACATCCGATTGCGAAATCGGAGGCGTCGCAGATGACACTAAATGGTTTCCCCGAATCTGGGAGAGCAAAAACGGGAGCTTTTAACAAGCTCCCTTTAACCGCTTCAAACGCGTTTTGGTGTTTGGTTTCCCAGCACCAGTCAACATCCTTCTTAAGAAGGCCCGTCAATGGCTTCGCCATTTCAGCGTAGTTCTCGCTGTATTTGTGGAGATAATTGGCTAATCCCAGCCACTTCCGTAAATCTCTAAGATTTACAGGCGAAGTACACTCCACAATGGCTTTCACCTTCGCGGGATCCGCCCGCACTCCATCCTTACCGATGAAGCATCCGAGGAAAGGAATTTCCTCAGCACCAAAGATACATTTGGATGCGTTCGCATATAACTCATGCTCTCGCATACATTCGAGCACAGCTCGAAGGTGTATAAGGTGCGTCTGAACATCAGACGAGTCGCCTTCCGCGCGACTATGAACGAATATATCGTCGAAGTACGTCTGAGCGTACTTTCTATGATGGCGGAAGAGTTGAGTCACTAAGCGATTGAAAGTCGCTGGTGAATTCGAAAGCCCTTGTGGCATAACAAGCCACTACCACAGCATGCCACTATGCGTGCTAACCGCTGTCAGCGGAATATCGGACGCTCGCATGAGCACCTGATAATACCCGTCCACCAGATCTAAGGCACTGTACACAGTACAGACCGCCATTTTGTTCTGGAGGACATCCTTCCGAGGAATCGGAGTCTTCATGGGCACAGTAGCTGCATTCAGCTTGTTGTACGCATGCACAATGCGCCACTTTCCGTTCGGTTTACGCACACAAAAGGTGGGAGATGAGTGAGGAGACTTGCTCTCCCGTACAATCCCTGCCTCTTCTTTCCCCTTGAAGAATGCGTACATGACGTCGCATTGATCCTTGGGGAGAGGCCACTGCCTAGCGACGCAGTATTTGGTTCCAGGAACCAAATCAATTTCATTTCGGACTCCCCTATACGGTGGTAACACCATCGGTGGGTTGTCATTAATGACATCTCCAAATTCCTTTAATAAGGAATGGTAAGGGTCCTCAGGATTCGCGAGAATCTTGAGGCCGCTTCGGGAATTCGATGCCTGTTTGGTTTGCACCAAAACTGACTCGTCCATCGTGGATGAGGAGTTCAACTCCTCTTCCGGACGCAACACGACGACCTTGTCGATTTCATCTGCTTTCAAAGCAGTCTCAAACTCGTTGAAGGACATCTCCTCCAACGACAACAGTTCGCCTACCCCAGGCAACCGTTCCAGACTTACGCCTTCTGTGACAATACCTGTCACAATATTCAGCATCCGATAGGACTGCTGACTACTGGCCTCAGGACTCATCCCGAGGCCCAGATGGGGGGAGTAAATTGCCCCATCTATTGGAAGCGCCTCGCGCCTATCCACAGGGGTCTCTACCCCTACCACTGGAGTCGCAACTTGTTCGCCGGACACATCGTGGTCGGAATCTGTTCTGACCTGCAGAAGAGACGAACTTCGGGTCTCTTCTCTAAGCGCCTCGCGCTTAACCACAGGGGTCTGTACCCCTACCACTGGAGTCGCAACTTGTTCGCCGGACACATCGTGGTCGGAATCTGTTCCGACCTGCAGAAGAGACGAACTTCGGATATCTTCTCTAAGCGCCTCGCGCTTAACCTCAGGGGAATCCACCTCTATCACTGGCGACTCACCAGTCTCGCCTATATCGGCGTGGGGATTAACCGCCGAATCCCCCTCGTCAAGCAACACTTCCTTGACCTCATTGGGTCTGATCATTTCAGACATCCCAATCTCTGGCATCTCACGCCAGAATAGCTTTTGCGATCGAGCAAAGGTGGGTTCATGACTCGCCAATGTTTCACCCGACCGCGGGTGCATTGAGCCAATGGACTGAGCCTTCCAGTCTATCCATGGCTCGTGGCGTTCCAGCCACTTCATGCCCAGAATGAGGTCATACCTCGAGTCCAAATCCAGGACTATGCAACGTTCCGAGCTATCAAAGTCTGCAAACTTCAGCTTAAGGTCAATCGAGACCTTGGGTACAGAAACCTGTACGCCCGTCGCAAGATGGACCGTGACAACGTCACGAGAACGTGCCTCTAGGGCGTCGGCATACATCCGACTCTTCTCAACAGAAGCCCGTATGACATAATTGTCAGACGCTCCAGAGTCTTTTAAGACTCTCCAAGGCTTATCAAAGCCTTTCACGTCCGCAAGGACTACCAGCAAACCTGGCTGGTACACTAACTCGGTGCTAGAAAGCACCGTTTCTCTCGGGGCTTTGTGCTGTCGTCCCCTACCCTGGGGATTAACAGCACTGAGGGGTATCCCAGTAGGGCGCTCCGCACCTACTGGGAGCCGTCGTTTCCCGACGGCTTGGTTATAGGTTTTTCCCCCACCCTTGGTCCCTTGTAGCGAGTGTCTCGCTGGGGATTTTTCGGACATCTGTTCCTCAGATGATCCATGCTCCCACACAGGAAGCATCTCAGCGGCCCATGTCGCTGCAGCATAGATAAGAGCTCCGCCTCGAAGCTCTGCGAAAAATAGTCAGTGTGACTCTTAGCGGGAGGTTTCTCCTCTGCTTAGCCCTGACTCAGTTCCATGGGTTCAGGACCCACCTTAGAGGAACGGAAGTTCCTCTCGGCGTTGAACTCCATATTGAACGCCTCCTCCAGCGATTCGGGTCGGCATCGGAACAATTCCGAACGTGCTGGTCCTTCTTTCAGGCCTCCCATGAAGAGGGGGTGGACACATCATCCGAATACGCTTTCGCGTACATCCCTGCCAACAGGGTCTTAAGCTCCTGGATATAAATCTCCAGGACCTTAGTGCCTTGACGGCACCTCAGGAACGCCAGTTGATTCTGGATAACCAGATCAGGCGTTGCGTACATGTCCATGAGCTTCTGCTTAAGGATCTTCCATGTTGGGTTCACGTCCGTGACTGACTCCGAACACGTAAACGCCCATGCACGGGCTTTACCCGTTAGATGGGTCACTGCAAGTCCCACTTGCAAGTGATCAGCGGTCAATATTCGCTGTGGCGAAGGCCGTTTCGACCTCTCGCAATCACACGTAAAGGTTGTCACCCTTCTCCCCGGTGAACACATTTATTTTGAACGATAATGGAGGGCGCAAAACCGTGGAATGATCTCCACTGCAACTCGCCTCATGAGCGATGAGGGCATTTACCCTTGCCTTTACGGCCTCAAGTCCCTGCTCCACTAGTAGATTCATGCCTTCTTCCCCCGTTAAGGGTAACAGCATTTTAAAGGCTTCCTGCTGGACGAGGGTCAAACTTTCCCAATCGTCCTGATTCATCCTTTGCAGAGGATGCCTAGTCTACCAACACAGGTGTTGGATTGACTACAAGTGCTACCAGATGTAGCCGGTGCGTATACGCACGGTGCGACAAGCGGACAGAGGAAGACTCTTCCTTAAAGCGGTGGCTACCGCTACTTAGCCGATACGCCCTTGTAAAGGGCTTAGTAGGAGAGAGCTCCTACTCGGGGCCAAGATTCACGGGTTGGTTTACTACTTAGCCTTAACGGCTGTATTCCCATACGGGATGTAGGTAAAGGGAGGGCTTCCTCTTACCTACTACACTCTCTACGCGCGCGACCGGTCGAGGTCGCACGTCCGCAAAATAGAGTGAAATGTAAACTGAATATATTTAATATGTAATTAGCATAAATTAATTTAAACTAATATAAACTATATGTAATACGAAGTAGAATATTCCTAATTCCTACCTAGCTAAAATGTAGTGTACACACCTGGGTACTGACACGTGGATGGCTGACACACCACCACACCAAGGGCCCCTGCCCTGATTGGTTAAAATAACCAAAGGTTGAGAACCTTTCAAACCGGTCACTACTGACCTCAACCGTGGTGTACTCATGTACACCAACACTAAATGTAACTCGAATGTAACCCCGTTACAAGGAGCGCGAGCTGCTTGCCTGCCTGCCTGAAATGCATTCCAGGCGTCTGCACCGCCGGCGCATTTACTCTGCCAGCATTTTGTACGTATCCTTGGTTATTCGTCGGGAGCTTGGCCGGGTTCGGCCGGGCTGCTCTACTGTGGTGGAGTCAAGTTCGAAATCGAAAACATTAGCATCGATAACTTGACTACCACCATCGCGCCTAGCCTTCCAACTTTCGGAGGGGGTACTCCGCGGACCACCACTCGAGATCTGGTCCGATCGTCCGCTGCAAGCAGACGACCGGTAGTCATCAGAACCCACTTGGTCCGATTGTTTAGTGTCCATCTCACCTTGTGTACCCGATGGAATGGGCTAGTTACACACTCGATGGATCGGGATCGCAGATTGGATCGAAGCGGTCTTGAATATAGAAGACCGATCTGGGTAGGTATCTCTGGGGCGGAACTCTTCACCCCAGACACAAACAGACCAAAAACACTTCCAAGAGATAACTTCCAATAGGTCGATCGTCCAAACGATCAAGACCTGACCAATACGAAATAATAGAGGGTAGACCGACCGTTCCGGTCTATCCCTTGACCAATACGAAATAAGACCAAAACCGGTCTAGTTTCCAACCAATCTTAAAACAAGTCAATATGTCCGCGTAAAGACCCAATATGCTCGTGAAACTCCACAAACGATATCTCCACGCCAAGACCAATCCATTGAATAGCACGTTACAAACGTACTTGAGTTGAGGTGTTGAGATCGCCAAATCGTACTCCCGTCGAGGACTTCCGGTGGGCCAAAGTGCGCGTGCGGCGCGTCCAGATCGGGTATAATGGGCGAGAGAGGATAATTTGACCCTCTGCCCCCAAACACTCCGCGGCGGGCGGAGGCGACTAGTGTACGAAAAGGGAAGAACGGCGACCCCTAGCTGTGGTGTGAACCAAGACCAGAAGAGGTTTCAGCCACTTATCCGAAAGCTAAAAGATTTCCTTACTTAAAGTTATAACCTCTGTCCTAAAAGATAAAACCACAACTAAAATACTACTACCCTATAGTCCCTAAATGTCCCCCCACAAAAATATGTAAAATACACAAAGTCGGGTGACTCACCAAAACTTGCGTTCTTGACACTTCTTGAGTCTGATAGGCTGAAAAGCCCCCCTTGTTTAAACCAATCCGAAATTAGACCAAATGCCTTGGCGAAACTTGACCAGAAGTGCGCCAAATTTTGGGCACGCTTCTCCACAGCCGCCCCTGAGTCAGACCGTGTCGGACAACGACAAAGGTCTGACCTCGTCCATCAAATTCAGTTGAACATTCGTCATTCAGACTTTTCCGACATGGAGCAACCATCTCCTTCATCCGTTCCAGGTACTTGCACTGCTGGACTTGACCTTCTTGTATTTCCTTAATGACCGTTCTTGTAGGCACCTCGCATACCACGTCATCGCATGTCACTTCGCCCGTCCGGTCGGTCCGGTCTGGCAGCCCCCATCGTTCTACTGCACCTCAGACATCAGCAGGGCATCATACCGGGACCGACGCGCAGTTGCAAGACGCACTTGAAGAAATCGCACGTCTCCAGGGCAGATTGCTCAACAGGCGACACAACGTAAGCATGCATGTCCGGTCTTCACCTTGGACCCTTTCTAACCTTCGTTTGTCTTCAGCCCGTATACCTCCAGCCCGTATACCTCCTGGCATCAGCAAGGCGATCAATGCCTTGCTTGCCGCCGATCGGCAGTCAAACACGCATGACCTCCAGCTGCGTCAGATTTTGAACGGACTAATAAACGCGCGCAATAGGTTGACCCGCTTGGAGGCTCATCAGCTTTATCTTCGGGAGCAGCTTGTTCTGGTCCAACAGCAGCAAGCAGAAGACCGGCTTGACCAGACCACGTTGAGCATTCAAAGCGACGACCTCGAGAGGCGTCTCACTGAGCTCCGAATTTCGATTCAAGACCAGACCGAGGAGGTTCAGTCTTGCGAACGCAAGTCGAACGATTGGACGCAGGCAGCGAACGGTCGTCGGGCGGTATTAAAAGAATGTCATCAGCGCTTGGTTGACCTGTTGCGTCCTCGTCGGCATCCGGTTGCTGCCTCCAGCGTATACTGGTCTGCGTCGGCCGCCTTGGTGGACCTACACCGGGACCAAGACCAAGGCCGTTCATTGGCCGAAATTCCCCAGCCCAAAATTCGTCAAAAGTCTAAGAAGCGCGCGGACGCGCCACGTCCCTCGAGGGTGCGGGGCACAGCGCGCGACCTTGAACTCGAAGGGAAGCGTGCCGTGCCTCGTAAGCGAGCCAAGATACAGGCGCCCCTCGTGAGCCCAAGCTTGGACGAGGATGACGACAGTAACATCTCCAAAAATCAAGCGCCCTCGACCGCCGGTGCTGACCGTGCCAAGTATTCAGAGGTATCGTCCTGGGATGACTCCGGCGAATACTCCGGTGATTCGGAGTTTGCTGTCCCCATCCCAACCAAGTCGCGAACAAGTCCACATGAAAGTTTTGTTCAAGTTGCATCGACTTCGGAGCAGACCAAGAAGACCGGTCCGCATGGTGGCGTTCCACCACCTCATGCGTCGACAAAGTCAACACCTACGGTCTTGCCTGGGACGTCCAAGCTCCACAAAGATGCTTTGTTGGACAACGTGGCAATCGACAGTTCTTCCCTTCCGCCATGAACGCGTGAGGATACTTTGCCGTGGTCGCCAGGGCAGATCGGTTGTTTACGCCGGTCCACCCTGACCAAGCAGCTCCTGGCCCGGTCTTTCTCTCGTCCAGACCATTGGCTTTTACCGCCGGCGAAGAAAGTTCCTGCCGCGTTGGAATGGCGGCCGGACTTGATCACGTCGGCACAGATCTCCTGCTTGTACTCTGACGAGCCGTGGAAGATTCTCGTGCATCCCAAGCTGGGGTTAATCTTCCACTCAACTCCGTGGGCCAATGCTTTCATGAGTCGGGTGAAATATTTTAACAAGACTCACGCTCAAGCCATCTGGTAGGCATCCCACTATGTGTTGCTTCCCCCGGAACGAGTTCGGCAAGACCCTGGCTTGGCGACCATCCAGAACAAGCGCAAGCGGCGTCGGATCAGAGAGGGTGAGGCCTGGCAGTACCTGTGCCAATATGTTTTGGACGGGATGCTGGCCCACTAGTGCGACGTCGATGTGTTCTTATATCCAGTTGTACTTCATATGACGCGGCGTCGCGTCGAGAGGACCCGGCTGCTAGCTGACGGTGGCACATGATACCCCGGTCTTGGGTGCATTACACCTGTCTTGGACCTCAAGGATGCTTTGGTACAACTAGACCAACAAGAACCTTGGCGTAACCAGTACCAGGACCAAGTTGAAAAGCATCCGTCGTTGACCGTCGGCCGTCTGTGGGGTGATGGCGAGTGAGGTCGTAAGTAGTCGACCAGATAACACTTAATATATATCATCGTTCTTTTTCACATGTTCGGTCATCAAATCACTTGAGCTAATTCCACCACTTTTTCCAGAGTTGCACTAGACACGTTATCACCAACCGTTCCACTTACATCGCGAAAAAAACAATCCACGTTCGTCACTCCACTATTCCATTTTGTCACATATTCACAATACACAAGACACAATACCTTCCAGCTCTTCACACCGGTAGGGAAGACCGATGCTACTGCATGTCTTGGTCTTGGTCTTCATGGGTCTTCATGGGTCTGCATCACTGCGAAACGGTTCCTACTGACTCGGTCCCGTTCGAATTCTCGTAGTAGTGCTCCACAGTTCAGGTCGGACTCATCGATCCAAGTTGTTTCATCATGGTCCTTCCATCGGACCAGATATTCTCGGTGGGTCCGACCGAACCTAGTCTTCTTGACCGATCGGACATCTAAGACCTTTTCCACTTCAAATTCGTCCTTCTCCAGCGGTCGTTCCCAACTGTCCTCCAGCAGTAATGCTTCATCGAAATCAAACCGTTCTGCATCGTCTACTATACAGGGAATTTTGGGACGATCAGGAAACTCTCGTACCAGTTTTAACTTGGACACATGTACGATCGGGAAGACCTTGTAGTCCGTGCCGGTTGTTACTAGACGGGCAGCGTGTTCACCAATCAGCTCGGCAACACGGAAAGGACCGTGCCACATCTGAGCCAGATTCTTCGCATAGCCCTCCTTCACTCGGTCTAGGTACAACCATACCCTCGCCCCTGGTTCTATACCGTGGGGTTGGACCTGGTCGTTGTTCCGGTCTGCCCGGTCTTGTGTATCTTGACGTAACTTTTCGTTGACAATTTATCTTGCATGCTGGTAATGTTTCTGGACCTGCATGCGCCAACGTCGAGCATCACGATCGCGGGTCCGAGTGCAGCCAATAGGTATCGCGGCTTCAATAGTGGACCGGGGGTCCCATCCATACGCAAGATAAAAAGGCGTTTCTCCTCGGACCCGATCGGTCGACGAGTTGAGTGCAAACACTAGCCTTTCTGCGTATTCGTCCCAATCGCGCTGGTCTGGATCGGCAACGTACATCTTGATTGCTCTTGTAATAGTTTGTACCATACGTTCTGCCGATCCATTCGCTTGTGGACGATATGCCATCGTCGCGCTCTGTTTCTGGCCCAGCATATTGTTAAACGACCGGAACACCTCGGCCATGAAACCGGGTTCTCGGTCGTGTCTGATGACCTCGCTGGCGCCGAACCTTCGGAACACGCATTCTTCGTAACTTTTGGCGATCTGCTCGGCAGACCGGGACGCACTTGCCTTCGCAATAACTAGACCGGTGAACAGGTCTACCCAGATCAACAACTCAGTATTTCCATATGTCTATTTAGGCAGCGACGGTATATGGTCCATCGCTATGACCTGGAAAGGGTAAGTAGCTTCGATATTTCCGGGAGATCGCCCCTTGATTACCGGTCTACCCTTTCCGGTATCGCAATCCGTACAACAACCCACATATTTCTGTACACTTCGGAAAAGACCTCTCCAGTGAAAGTGGGACCTGATCTTGTAATACGTTCTGCCTATGCCCTGATGTACCCCTTCTAGACTCACATGGTAGTGATGGAGGACATCCGGCTGCAGCAACTCAGGTATCACCAATTTCGCCAATCGGTCCCGGTCTGCACTGTCTTGGTCGGCATCGCGGCAGTAATATAGTAAACCATCCTCATCCACTTCGTAACTGTCTGCGATCTTGGCACAGTCTTTCGCTTGACCATTCGTCAACTTAGACAATTCACCGCGCAGGTAGTTCTTCAAATTCAAAATCCATTCTTCTTCGTCCTGCGCCTTGAGGATCCGTTCTGCCCTTAGTCGTTGCACAACATATTCACTCAATCGTCCCTTTGGGAACGGTTGGTGGGACTTCCGAGCTTTCGGTCTAGTCGCGACCATCACATGCACCTGGTCCGGTGCGTTCTTGGGTACGATCACCTCGGGGAGCCTGTTTATATTCATCAATTCGTCAAGAACGGCCTCCTCGGTGATCGTAGCCCCGGTCTGGTCTCGCATGGCCTTGGTCGCGAGGTAGTCGGCGCTTCTGTTCCAGTCCTGTTTCACGTGCAACAGCTCGTGGTTTGGGTGGTCCTTCAATGCCTTCATTACTCGATCGTTTAGCGTCCTTAGTCGTGGAGCCTTGCAGTCGATCTCTCCGGTGATCTGCCTGATCACTAGGTTAGAGTCACCACATATGATGACTCGCCCCTTCTCTTGCGACGACAGCAGGTCCAGACATAGAAGTAGACCTCTGTACTCCGCCTCGTTAACAGTAATATCCGGCGTGAAGTCGGCAGCGGCTGGAACTATAGACCATTGTGGCAACTTCCACGATATGGCACTATAGGCGCCGACCCTCTTCTTCACGCTTGCTGATCCGTCAAAACTTAAGACCAAGAGATCTTCGTCATGGTCGACGGTCGGTGGCGGTCTCGAACCTGACTGTCGAGGTTGCTTCCTCGAGGCAATCGCTATCGATGCCTCGTCCACTTCAGACAGAGGGGTGATACTGGCAGCTAATGTGCCCAATATCTCTTCCTCGTCCCTGGTGCACTTAACGATCTCGAGGGTCCACTGCGACAAGACCGCCGACTATGTGCCTAGACGTCCGTCCATCCCATTGGCTGATAATAACCAGGCCAAAGTAGACCGCCTTGACATGACCTTTATAGGTCGGCCGACCAGCAGGTTGTAACACACATCCAGAGTTCGTAGCAACACCAGAACTTCTTTCTCGACAATTCCATAGTTCACTTCATTTGGCTTCATCGTTCTGCTCGTGAACGTGACCGAATGGTACACACCATCATGATCTTGTACTAGAGTGGCCGAAATGGCCCACTGACTAGCATATAAAATAATGGTCGGGACCTTTTCGGGATCGAAATGCTTCAAAATCGGTGCCGTCACCATCTTAGCCTTCAACATACAAAAATCAAACTTTGCACGCTTCATATGGTCTTAGGCCTCCACTTGCGGACAATCTGCAGCAAGACCAGAGTTGGCGCCTCCCTGTAAAGTTGCCCAGTCTTCTTCGCGCAACATATGGTAGTCCACTTCCCGGAGCTCATACAACACAGCCGCGTAGATAGAAAAATCTTCGATGAAGCGGCTGTAGTAGTTTAAACTTCCTAGGAAGGACTGCATTGCCTTCAGAGACTTGGGAAACGGGAGGTTGCTTAACTAATCCAGGTCCTTAGGATTAGCCTCTAGACCATTGTTCGAAACCATATGACCTAAATGGGCGACCTTGGACATACCCCAAAAACTTTTTATGGCGCTGATAGATAGGTTCCAGCGGTCGCATGTCTCCAACAATCGTTCACCCATCTCGCACAGATCGTTCCATGACGAGTCAGGTATCAGAATGTCGTCAATGTACGACCGCCTCCCTAGAACGGACGGTCTTCTTTCCCGATCGGGTTCACCCTCTGTAAACACATCATAACTTTCGGCAGGGTCCCGATCGGTCTTGATTTTGAAGTATCCGTACAGTGCGTTGTCTATCAACCTTTGATAGATCTGGGGTGAGTTCTTCAGACCGAACGGCATACGGTTCCACTCGAAAAGACCGAACGGTGTCACAAATGCGGAAATCTCACGGGCTCGATCAGTCATCGAGACCACCCAAAATCCACTTGCCGTGTCCAGCGAACAATACCACAAGGTCTTGTCCAGGTCTTCCAACAAATCATTAATCAGCGGCATCGGGTACACCATAAGTTTAGTTAACCGATTTACCAGCCGATAGTCGATGCACAACCTAATGTCGACGCCGTTCTTCTTGATAACAATTACGATCGGTGAGGCCCATGGTGAGGTCGACGGTCTAATAATCTTGGTAGCCAACAGTCCTTTGATAAGATCAGAAATCTTTTCCCGGTACTGTGGCGCCACGCGTCGACATCGCTGAGCAATCGGCTTGGCATCTCCAACGTCAATATCGCAAATCGCACCACGGGCTGCAGGTGGTAAGGCATTGCCCTTTCCGATCAGCAGATGTATTTTCTTCCATATGATATTCTTCAACTGCTCGATATGGTCTGGACTGTTAAGGTCTTGATCACCCACTTGTAAATCATCCATTGTAACTTCGGGAGAGTCGGCAGACACTTCAGGGAGGACTGCCATTTGGCTTTCCAGCTCCTGAATATACTGTTCCCCGCCTTCATGTATACAGACTTGTTCATCTTCTGGGGTGATATCACCTAGAACATCTGGACCGGCTGAACGCCCCTGGTCTTGATCGACGGGCTTTCCTTCACTGATAATTGTCTTATTAGAAATACCGTCATGGTCCGACCTAGCAACTTCATGTTCCCCTTCTTCCGTTTCTTGCTCCGCTGTCGCCTGGTCTTGTGCCGACACCACGTTGACTAACCTCGGCTCTTCTACTTGATGGTCCACCGTTCCTGGTGACTGCGGCGCCTTTCTTCGGACCAACATCTTTTTTGGGGTGACATAACTTGGTCTTTCCACTAAAGGTGATGTATCCTCTTCCACCGACCCATCATCGCTGATAAGACCGGTGATCGATTGGTACGCCAGGTTTTGCCCTCGACATACCGCCTCGACCCAATCGTGACGAACCCCATCTTCCTTGGTACCTTCCCTTCTGCTAACCACATGCCGACAATAGTGTTATTGTCCACTGTCAGCGGCTTGTCACCGATATTCGTAACACGGACAAAATCACGTCGACCAGCACTCTTTACGAAGGTCGAGACCCACCGATCGCCCCTGGTCAACCATAACTTCCTCGAACGAAAACCTTTCTCAACCGGGGTATCGGCAGACCGACCAACTGGGATAGTGAGGTCTTGGTCCCACCGGACCAGATCGGTATACGAACCATACAGAGGTCTTCGACCATCCAACTGTACCTGGACCTCATCCGGGAGCGTAAGCACTCCATGTGACAGGTCTAGGCGAATGCCAGCTGGGACCATGAAATCCATTCCTAGTAAAGCGTCTTGACCAGACAGCTTGCCAACCCAAGCGCTGAAAAAGTAGACCAGCGATCCCGACAAAGTAATTTTCACACACGCGTTCTTCCTTCGGTCATATAAGAGTTTTCGCCGATCCCAACGCATTCTTGTCTCTGAGTATCGTCTATACGACATCCGACCTTACGAGCAAAGGCGGAGTCGATTATCGATACTTCAGCTCCAGAGTCGAACAACATCGTCGCCTTCTGGTTGTTAATCTTGCCACAGGCTTTCTCCTGCTTTAACCATTTATCATGCGCGTGATACTTCCAGTATCCGCGGGATTCTCCAGGCAGCAAGTCCAACTTCATAACCACCTTAGTCCGGGAGTACTCATCGGTCTTCAGACTGTAGACCGGATGGTCTCGGTCGACGCAATTTGGAATAGAACGTGTATTGTCGGTCTTATCCTCCTTGCCGACATATGCATAGATGTGAACCGTAGAACGCTCGGCTCGATCCAGATTCCAACCTGGCGAGCGTTCTAGTTTAACATCTTTTCTGCGTCCGGCGGCAGCATCTCCGCGTGCTTGTCCGGCACGTACCACTTGCGCATCATGTTAAAAAATTCTTCAATCTTGCAGTGGCCGGCCTCGTGGATCTCTCCATATGACTTGCATACGAAGAGGCAGTGGTCCGTCGGGTGGCCGCGTATCTCGCACTTCTTGCACACTATCTTCTTCCAGCAGTTTGGACCATCATGTTTGCTCGACCCACAGTGGGAGCACTTCTGACGAGGTCGGTCTGGATCGGACTTACTTCCGTTCCTTCCCTTCCGGTCCACCTGGTCGGACTTCGACTTGGTCTTCGGGGCAGGTCCCGCAACATAGACGTAACGATACTGGTCTTCATCCGATGACTCCTAACTGGATGGACTTCCACTTTCCCCTTCTGACCCCGTGCTGTCATCAGCTACAATTGCCTTGACCGCTCGGGTCGGTCTGGTCCAAGGTCTCTTGACCGGATCGGTCTGGGTCTTGGAACGATAGCGACCTGATCCACCCGCGGTCTTCGCTCTCATACTACGCGACTGTTGTAACGTCCGCAGGGTCTGTTCGACTTCTCCCGCATCCTTAAGACGCAGTAGAGTAAGCTGGTCCGCCAGTTCTTGATCGTCAAGGGTACTAATATAGTGACCCACATGTTCTAAGGCGGCACCGTTCGGCGGGTTATTCTCTTTGATTGTTATGACGGCGCGAAGTGCAGCCACGTTCAACCGATGCAAATATTCGATCGGTGTCTCGTCGCTCCGCTTCTGCATATGGTGTAACTTGCGGGCACTCGAAAATCCGGAGTTACAATATTGCCCTTCAAACTCTGCACATAGCTGGTCCCAGTCAGACCGGACATCCCGACCTAACTGTTTAATCTAGTTCGCAGCCGGTCCTTTTAACAAATCCCGGAAGATTAAACAACGTTCGATTTTTTGGGTCTGGTCTCGCAGGAACGCTGACTTGACCCTACTGAACCAAGACCGGGCCTGGTCTTCATCAGCATCCTTGCCGGTAAGTCCTTAAAGTCGGTCGTCGCGGCCATACGGATGCGCGGAATCGCAGCAGATCCAAAGTCTTAGGCAGTAGTGGAGGCTAGGTTAGCCTTGCGCACCTTTCCTGCGCATGTACTATCTGACCCACCATGGTCGTCAAGACCACCGACCGACTCCATATCACAGTCACTTGGCTTGATTGGTCTACGCGGTCTTGCCGGTTGGTTTATCATTTCTAATAGGCTTATCCATAGATGTTACCGATTCTATATCCACATATTTGCAAACATTGACACCTTGACAGGTAGACCGGTCTTGGAAATGTGGGCGCATAGGTGGTCTAACCCGTTCTTCCATGAAACGTTGCATCATCGTCTCAAACATGGCTTGGACGTTGGCTGGCGTCATGGGCAACGTGTAGATACCCTCCTTTTGCGGAACTGAGTCCTGTGGGGCTTGCTGGAGCCCCGACTGGCAAACAGCCCCTTGCTGCCGCATGTCCTTTTTTTGTTCAGACCGGGCATGGTCCATCCCCATGGTCATCTGCTCGCCACCGGTCTCCAACTCTGATGAGCTTTTAGAAGCCGGTGGAGACTGGTAGATCGATCATCATCGGAACCAATGTCAACAAGCTCTGTGGAGGCTTCGGCTACCTTCATTGCCGTGGTGGGAGTTGGGCCGCGAACCGCCCGCACCAGTGGCACCAAACGGTCGTGGAGGTCCGATATCGACGCCTCCAGTCTCCAAGCATCAAATTCAAACAATCTATTGACACCGGCGGGGTTCTGCATTTTAATGCCAGCCTCCGACAACATCGCCACCAAATTCTTGACGAGCAGTAATGGTCGATCACTCTGGATCGGCTCGGTATTGGGACCGAGAAGACGGTCGGGGATATGGAGGTCCAACACCCGAAAGACCTGGTTTTGGAGAGCAAATTGCTTCAATTCAAAAACATAATATATCTTGTCCAGGTCTTGTTCGGTGATAGCCTCATCCCCGACCTTCGACTTTACTTCGAAGTCGTCTTCGTCGGGTGGCATTCCCAGCCCTTTTCTGGGCACCTTGGGGACCTTGGGGACTTTAGGGAGGTAGGCCGGATCGTTCCAGTCAGCCTCCAAGTAATTTTCATCTTTTAGTTTTCCATCAATTTTTTCATTCATACACATAGGATCAGGACCAAGGTACGGATCCTTTCCGGAACTATACCAAGACCTGCTATAGTCCCGATCGGCTCCGGTGGGAGCCTTTTGGGGAGGAAAAAACTTATTAATCCCGATCTGGTCCTCCACCAGGCCAGATCGGACATCGCCATCTTTATCAACAACGAGAACGTAAGTCGATAGCCTTTCCTTACGTCCTCTCCAGAACGACTCCATATTCAAATCATTCAAATCTTCGAATCCAATTTTTGATGGAATATCAGCACGGTGATATCTACGATCACCAAGTGATCCGGGCACGCGCACCATTGTGGTGGAGTCAAGTTCGAAATCGAAAACATTAGCATCGATAACCTGACTACCACCATCACGCCCAGCCTTCCAACTTTCGGAGGGGGTACTCCGCGGACCACCACTCGAGATCTGGTCCGATCGTCCGCTGCAAGCAGACGACCGGTCGTCATCAAAACACACTTGGTCCGATTGTTTAGTGTCCATCTCACCTTGTGTACCCGATGGAATGGGCTAGTTACACACTCGGTGGATCGGGATTGCAGATTGGATCGAAGCGGTCTTGAATATAGAAGACCGATCTGGGTAGGTATCTCTGGGGCGGAACTCTTCACCCCAGACACAAACAGAACAAAAACACTTCCAAGAGATAACTTCCAATAGGTCGATCGTCCGAACGATCAAGACCTGACCAATACGAAATAATAGAGGGTAGACCGACCGTTCCGGTCTAGTCCCTGACCAATACGAAATAAGACCAAAACCGGTATAGTTTCCAACCAATATTAAAACAAGCCAATATGTCCGCGTAAAGACCCAATATGCTCGTGAAACTCCACAAACGATATCTCCACGCCAAGACCAATCCATTGAATAGCACGTTACAAACGTACTTGAGTTGAGGTGTTGAGATCGCTAAATCGTACTCCCGTCGAGGGACTTCCGGTGGGCCAAAGTGCGCGTGCGGCGCGTCCAGACCGGGTATAACGGGCGAGAGGGGATAATTCGACCCTCTGCCCCCAAACACTCCGCGGCGGGCGGAGGCGACCAGTGTACGAAAAGGGAATAACGGCGACCCCTAGCTGTGGTGTAGACCAAGACCAGATGAGGTTTCAGCCACTTATCCGAAAGCTAAAAGATTTCCCTACTTAACGGTATAACCTCTGTCCTAAAAGGTAAAACCACAACTAAAATACTACTACCCTATAGTCCCTAAATGTACCCCCACAAAAATATGTAAAATACCCAAAGTCGGGTGACTCACCAAAACTTGCGTTCTTGACACTTCTTGAGTCTGATAGGCTGAAAAGCCCCCCTTGTTTAAACCAATCCGAAATTAGACCAAATGCCTTGACGA
Organism: Peronosclerospora sorghi; assembly: GCA_026184515.1. NCBI lineage: Eukaryota > Oomycota > Peronosporomycetes > Peronosporales > Peronosporaceae > Peronosclerospora > Peronosclerospora sorghi. The sequence goes on along the minus strand of CM047587.1, from coordinate 903,761 downwards.
AACTTGACCAGAAGTGTGCCAAATTTTGGGCACGCTTCTCCACACTACCGACTTCAATACCAATGTCGTCCGCCAGATCATTAAGCGTCGTCTCTTTGCCAAATGGCCCACAATTCTTAAGTAATTCCCGGAACACACTGTTCCGGGCAGCAAGCGGGGGATCCTTTTTTGGCGCGGTAGGCGCGGTAACCGTGCTTTCGACGGATGCGCGTGCTTGCGCTTGCTCCATTGACTTCATGCGAGTCTTCATATCCGCCATACCGTCAAGGATGGCGCGCAGAACCACTTCCGCTTCGAAGTCGGACTCGCCACCACTCTCCTTATCATCCATCTTAAAAACAGTAACAAATCAAAAAATTACACCGGCGAAAACCAACGCCAACAATTCCACTAGCCCTCCGAAAGTGAGGGGACTTCCACTAGTATCAGGAATTACATCCACACGAGCATTAAGCCAGTCGGAAAAAAATCACAAGAAACAACTTGCTCGCAAACTTGAAATCAATCAAAAGGAACACTTCGAAAAAAACACGCGGCCACTTGGGCTCACAATCTGTTGGCGCAGGTCGTTTTGGTAGCTTGAAGTGCGTGTGTAGATGGGCTGAAGCGGCTCTCAATAGCCGTAGCCCGAAGTGCCTATCCAATTGTTCGATCTTTGCCAAAAGTGAAAGTCATATATATTATGTAAATATAAAAAGTTCTAAGTCACTAAATCAGGCTTAATTCCACTAAGCGCTACTGACTTAAAACCTGTACACACCATACATAAAAATGTTATCAGCCAATCTGTTTCCCGCATATGATTTACCTCGAAAGCCAAACATGGCTACGTCGAAAATCAACAGATACAACGCAGCAGCTGACAGGACTAGATACCACAAGAATTATTTTCTCTGGTGCGAGGGAGAAATGGGAATCTTTTTAATACCACCTATCAGATATTATGAATGGGGATATATTTGCTAATAATAAGACTCTTTAAGTGATTACATTCACAGCGGGTTAGGGATTCATTTTAGACTTGCATAACATCTAATATTTCTCACTACTCCATAGACCTGGTATGAATTTGATACAACGCAGCAGCTGACAGGACTCGTAAAGCACCTTCAAATATGGCCGCGTCTCATAGATAAATTGTTCCACAGCTGTTCATGCATTCGAACACCGATAATTACTGCTGTTTCCGGAGCTATAACGCGTTGACGAGCGTCCAGCGCTTCGGGAACGATCTTCAGGTAGTGAACTTGAATGATAAAATGCTCGCCTTCCTCCTAAATGTGGGCCGCTACTGTAAAAGCTAGACGACCGGTGGTTGCTCTGAAAATTCGGTCTCATGTCCATCATGCTTTGGCTATGCCGCCACGATGGCCGGGTGGGTGGGACCTTACCGATTGACTGCTGATTAGCTCCGGCAGCACTAATCGGAGTATCTGTTATCGGACTTCCTTCCATGCGAGGGTCACCAACATCCCAATTTGTCTTCCGCTTTCTCCTCCGCTCTGCTCGTCGTTTTGTCTCTTCCGAGATTGGCGACTCACTGTTATCTACGCTGCGTTTCCTGCCATAATCGTACAGGCAATCAGATGTATCCCTCCGGTTGTTTTCATCTGCCTTGCCTGCACTGCTGCTACTACTAGTACTTTTCCTCTCTAGCATTGGTGTAGCATTGTCCTGTTCGGTAACATTCTTCTTATCAGTGACGACGGGTGTTTCCTGCTCTGTTGCTGCTGGGGAAAGCTTGGTTGCTGACGCCATGGCTGTATTGCTATTTGGAGTGTCACTCTCCTTCACTTTTGCCGATGGGCTAATTGATGCTGCATTCGTGGGGCTATTCCTCTCTAACGGAGGGGACAAGTGTGAAGACTCGTTGTTAAGCGGAGTCTTCACACGCAGTTTAGAAGATGAGATAGATACGTCACCTGGGCCAAGAGTGTTTACCATTGTCGCCTCCGACGCCTCTGTTGTTCGCTCTTGTACTTCTTTTTCCGTTCCACTGGAAAGAACCTGGGCAGGTGTTGTCTTTCCAACAAGTTTCCGGGCTGGATAGGCTAGCGCATCAACTGGCCTTTCTGAGATGTTTTGTCGATTTTCCATCTCAACAACTGTCACCAACTCAGGGTGTAGTACAAGGGGTACGTTTATATCAGACATGTGCGACTTGGCAACCACCAGCTTTGAAGCCTTCTCAGTCTCCAGATTCCCGTCCACGTTATTTTCTGCACAATCTGACAAGCTTCCCGAGTACTTATTTGTGTTCAAATGGTCGCTCCAGAGTTGGATCCAGCGCTTCTTGGGCGTGAGCTTGCGTTCATATGGCGACATGGCGATTTCGGTGCCAGGAACAAAGGATGAGACCTTGAGCTTCTTTCCAGCCTTAATTCTGACGCCCAATAGCTTAGATTTCTTCCCTCTTTTGCCGCGCCCTCCCTGTCTTGTCCAATCCAGCTGATCCTGGGCCTTGGAAGCATCATCCCCAGACACACGCGCTTCCTGTTCCATACGCTCGATGCTGGCGATAATTTGCGCCATTTTTCGCTCCTCACGACTCATGTGCTCCTGTGTAAGAGGCAATCTGTCCCTACTTCCGTCTTTACTCCACTGGCGTCTGTTCTTAAACTTTACTTCCCTGCTTGCGCTGTCTTTCTTCGCCTGTGCCTTCTTCCAAGTGAAGAGCTGCTATGCTACTAAAAAGAACCAGAGCTGACGCGCACATGCCGGATAAAACCTAGAGAGAGAGTAAAACCTCAAGAACATACAACTCCAAGTCAGCTCAAATTTAACCCTATCCTCGAATGAATCTAATTAAAGCGCAACTTCAACTTTGTAATAATATTATTTTAATATCAACGCCGAATTGCCCGATCGTTGAACGATCTTAGCGCAGACTCCGGAGGCTATTTCACTGTACAAAACGGAACTGGAGAAGCTGCTGTTATCTTTGGTCAAAGAGAGTGGCAACTGCTGCAACGTAATCCAAAGTCCAGCCACGACACCATTCTGCGCGATCGAGAGACGGGGAGAATGAGGTGCTCGAATCAGAAGATCAGGTTGGAGCTGTATGCTACAATGCAAAAGTCGCTTCAACAGGACAGGGCTGGAGAAACAGCAAAATTTCAATGGTCTTAGAAGCAAGCTTGAGGCTCTCAAGGAAGAAGTGGCTAAGTTGGCCAAATCTTCGGACAGACGATGTTTTTTCAAACGTAGAGGAGAAGCTGGAGGTCGTCACTCTTAAAAAGAAACGTGTCGAATACGCGCGCGATGTAGAAGCAACGATAATATCGCTACGAAATATGCGCAAATTCCTTTTCAATGTGTATGTTCCATTGCAGGACGAAGAAACCAGGAATGCCCGTTTAGAAGAAACCCAAGCGAGCATGATGCTCCAGTCCAGAAGAAGCACAGCTCAACTAATACGTCGAAAAATAAAGTTCGAGAAAAAAATTAAAAGTGTGAAAGCAAACGTAGAAGGGAGCGGAAGTAATAAATAAGGAAATGAAGAAAATATGCGTAAAAAGAAATGGCCGAGTGTGATTCGAAACAGAGATGAACATTTCTTCTCGTGGGAGTTGTTTGAAGGCACCGACAAGGCGGGACAGCAGTGGCTTGTTCAGACTCAGTATGGCGATCTGCCATTTGCATTCTTGTAACGAAAAGTTAGCTGGGCCACTTGATCCTCTGCTCACGAAGTTGAAGGGCCGTTTTATCGCGTTCAACGTGGAGCTCCAGGTTCTCATTCTCCCGTTTAGAAATGTTTCGATAACATTCTCGACAAAACGCCCAGAAGCTGACACACAAGTGGCATGGCTACTTAAAACTGTGTGACGGCGTGCTCAGAAGAACGCATTCGTTAACCTAACCAACAACTTATTCAGCACCTTGCGCTCTTGAAGCATTTCTTCTATTTTCCTCGCAAGTATTTCGCTTTGTTTTTTTTCTGCTTTAAGAGAATTGCTCCTTAGTCCAGTTTCACTTCTTCTTTTACGCACTCACATCAGAGCGTTTTGTCTGAACATGTTAAAGTTGGTCCCTGCAATTTCCAGACTTTCCATTTTCATCGCGTCCCGTAAAATGGTCAGAATTTAGTGTTCCTTCGTGTCAAGCTCGTGCTCTACTTTCACGTTTTCCTAATGCAACTCGAGATTCGTCAGCCATTGCAATTGCATGGTCAAATGACGAAATGCAAGCTCCACGTGACTTATAAAGTATGACCAGCTCCTCGTTGCCTACTGACGCACAATATCATGATCGTGGATTATGCGTCCATATTCGATAGGCTGCCGCTGGTTGTTTTTTTTGTCAGCCTCTTATACAATCTTCGCCAATTTGATGAACTCGTGCTCTGGGTTTAAGATTATTTGTTCCGACGAATGGACTAGTTTCTTAATACGTAACAGTTCGTTGTTTTTTGCTTAGATCTACTTTTTCTTTATCCACTTTGTGACTTCTCAATTTGCCTCGTCGAGCACACGCCGATCAAGCGACAGCCAGAAGTAACCAGCATTTAACAACCAACCAATCAGCGACGAGATGACTCCTGCTGACCCGAACGAACCGACGATCCCAGCCACTCCGCAACTGGTTACTGTGGTACCCGCACATCCCCAGCAGCTTTCCGGTCCCGGATCTGTCGCCTCAGCTGTCGTCGAACCAACCGTTTCATCACCGGACTCATCCAGTGCCCCGTCTCCTGTGACACCAAGCTGTACAGTCGATGATGCCGTCGATGAAGACCTCGCGGTGCGCACCGTCGACGCCGGTGCTGGCATGTACGTGGTCCTGCGTGACACGTCATCACCAATGAACGTTGACGGATCGCCGCAAGAAGAAATGACGGCGTCACCGCTATCTGCTCCGGCGGACACCCCCACTGAGGCAAACCATGACGGTGGTGCTGCCGCCCCCAATGCCTCAACTGCGAGAGCGAACCCAATGTCACTCCGCGCGCTTCTCAAGCTCGATGCCATGATCCGCCGCTACAAAGCGCCTGTTCCGGTCTTCGCGCAACTTACGTTGCCGCTCACCCGGGCTATCGATATTGACGCCATTGAAGATCTCTTCGACTCCGGCGAGAGAAAGGAAACAGTGGCCACCTCGATCTCCCATGCCCGTCCATATGAACTTTCTCGAGCCAAATACGTGATGACGATCGACACCCGGCGTGCTTTCGAACGCACAAATATCACGAAGATCGCAAACTCCTTTCTAAAGGACAACGGAAACCACGTAGTTCAAGAGCAGATCTAAGCTGTTCCGATCGGGCAGATCTCCAAAGGCCGCTTTGGTGCACTCCGTGTAAAAGTTAAGACTAGCGCTGCGTGCGAAGCTCTGGCGCTTCAAGAAGTCAAGATACGCGGTGGAAAGTACCGTTTCTCAGATTTCGATATTCTCGAGGATCGGTATTATCTCGACGTGTCCAGCGTCGAAAGCTATTTTGACGACCAAGCGATGGTGGAGACCTTTCATGAACTCAGGGCACAACCCATATATGCTACGTTCCGCGACGTCTGTCTCTCGGTAGGCCTAACGACCGCGACGTTTCGCATCTATTTCCGCGCAAGACGGTGTCCCGACGCGCTGATGGTAGGCGGGAAGGTCTGCGAGCAGATCGTCTTTGGGGGTCGTGTCTATCCAGCTCTGGGGCGAGATGCTACGTTTCCGTCCCAGCGCCTCGGTTTTGGCCAGCGCTCACCGCATGCTCTATCCGTAGACGCAGCTCGATATCCAACGACTGGAGAGGGAGTGGAAACGCAGTCAACAAAAGAGGGTGGAGGACTAAATTCGTACGCCGACGTAGTTAAGCAAAGCGCGTCAACGCCCAGGAAACGGGGACCATACGACGAGGCCGTCAGTGTCCTCTCCTTGGACACAAATTCGGGATCAGTGTTAACGCCACCCTGTAGTCCGAAGGGGAAGACGCAAGAGAAGGCTCTGGTTATCTATACACCTCAATCCGGTGGGTTACGCTCCAGCACGCTTCTGCTCGGGTCGAAAGCGGAGAACCAAAGTGACACGAAGACCTCCTAGGCCAGTGCAAAGAAGACGAAGGGCAAGCGCACTCGCAGTACTGACGACTTCGCGAACATGCCCCAAAAAGGCAAGCCCAAGTGTGGTGGAGCGGCCGATTAAAGCTTTTGACGCTTGATCAGGCGGTACCACAGCGCCCGGACTGCCGACTTACGAAGGGGGTCCTCCGGTTGCCCTTGACTGCTTGTGTTTATGCTCACCTTGTGTACCCGACGGCTTAGGCGTGGGTCGCTCTCCAGGTGGCGGGGATGTAAACACGGCAATTCCTAGATGCAAGATTGAGAAACTTGTAATGAGTTGATCGAGGTGCTGATCAGGCGCGATCAGGTATAATCGAGCTCGAATCAGGTGCGAACAGGCTTGATCAGCAGTGATCAGGCTTGTGCAAGCACCAAAAGCCGTTGATCAGCTGTGATCAGGCTTGATCAGGCTTGATCAGGCACTAAAAGTAGTTGATCAGCTGAGATCAGACTTGATCAGGTGCCAAAAGTTGCTCAGGTACAAGTTGGTGCGATCTGCGAGTTGTTGATCGCGGGTCACGAGTTGCAGAGTGTCGATCAGGTGTTGATCGGCGAAGGGGGTACTTGATCAGGCAGTGGAAGTCTTCACTGTCTGATCACGGAGCCTATGGAGTCTTCAGCAGCTAAAGGAACACCCAAATATCTGTATTCCTAGCCTAGACCTACGAGGGGGGGGGTAAATTTCACTTAATCCACCTAGAGTTCCCGTGGGGCGCTTACAGCAGCCGAACTCTAGGGGCCAAACGCGAACCAAACGTGGAGAGGTGAGAGCACTGCTCAATCACACTCTCAAAACCAAAAAAAAAATTACTGAAGAACCGCTGACACAGAGGGCGGAGTTGCGGAGTGAGTTCTCAACACGCTACGCCTTCCGGTGGGCCAAAAACGTGCAAAGTGCTCCCGCCCGGGACTTAGACGTGTTTATTAACTAAATATGCGCTAGTTGCCGTCCCTGAGGTGTCCTTAGTGTTTGGACGCAAAAGGAGAACTTTATTATTGCTTAAATCCGAAGAACTACCAATTACCTAATATCCACCAATCAGAACTACCCGTTCCAGCGTCCTCCGTCGACCGGTCGACCTGATTTATCCGTCGTCCGTCGATGTTCGTCGGTGTTCGCTGATTACCTGTACGTAATCGTCCCATCTTCCTATGCCGTGTCTATGTCCTGACTATGTGCACCACGGTTGTACACGCAACTGTATACGCTGTGGTACACACAATCGTATACGATTACGTACCCGATTTTGTCCGTAATCGGCCCCCCTAAATTAGGCCCAATAATTAGGCGCTATAATAAGGCCCTATAATAAGGACCGTTATTGGGCCCAATTATAACACGCTTTACGACACAAGCCTGTCGGTGGTATCGCGACGAGCAACTACTTCGCAGTACTCGAACAAGTCGAAGTTGACTATGAGTGCCGGCGTGCAGTGGTCAGTGACAGTACCCCGGTGCGGTTCCAGATTGTTCCACGCAAGGTAACCGTCCCTGAAACTGTGCGCAAAAGTACCGAGGCGAGCCACTTTCTCTTCAAGAAACACACGTCCGTGAAGAGAACGAAGCAGGCGATACCGATCCAAGAGGCGGTAGCCGAGCTCGAGGACGCGGAGGAGACTGCAAACATCCAGCTAAAGCCGACGCAACTCGCCGCTGCTGACGCTCTTGTCGCTGGGATCCGCAACACGATGCGGAAAACGAACAATCCGGACACGCTGTGCTTCATGACGCCGTCGGAGGCTCCGCTCGCTTTCAACGCTTCATTGCTGGCCGAGATGAGCGAGACCAAGCTCCTGTTTCGGAAGTCGCACAACTGCACATGATAAACCGTGTGTTGAGTGCTTCCGACCCATCAACAACGACGACTTTCGCTCACAAATGGAAAAAATACTTCGGAACCAAACTCCCAAAGACTCGTGAAGAGCTCTTCAGCGCGGCTGCCGGCTGGTGGAGGGATCCAGCCATCAAACCAATGCTCGTGCAACGCGCGCCCTGGCTTTGTTCGAGGTAATGATGATGTGCACGGCTCCTCAAGTCCTCAGGAAAGCCATATGGATCCAGCGCCTAACTGACCACCCGGTTGCATGGATCCCGGCTCTCTACTGCCGTCTCCTGCACCCGAACATACTGCTGAGTTTGTTGCGGTCCGGGTTGGGCGCCCAGTGCTTTGACGTTTGGAGGACGCTCCAATGGCAAGGCTCGCTACTCGATGACCTCGATTATCTCCGTGTCTGTGAACTGTTTTTCCAAGCTGACGAAGCAATTCTTCAGCTGAAGACAGTGGAGAGTAATCCGCCAGTACTTGTGACTGGGCCGATGCAATTTGAGTGCTAAGGTGGACCCAAGAGAGACGAGTTGGCCCAGTCTCGTGGGATGGTGTCAGTCTCCTGACTGTCAACACCAACGGGATCAAGAAGAATGGCCACCTACTCATCGAGAATCTGCTGATGAAACACAGCCTCTCCTGTGTCCAAGAAACCAAACTTCGAGGCTCCCATCATCTCGCCACACTTGCTTTCAATCACAAGGCACGCTTTCAGCACAAGTTTTTCGTCAACGACCACAACGCTTCAACCCTCGTGGCGCAATCTAACCGTTATGGGGGGTCCTCAAAGTTCTGCGGTCCGATTTTCCCGGGTACGAGACAGCAAAGGAGCTCCCAGAGCTGTCTGTTCTTGGCCGGTACCTGGTAGTTGAAGTTGTAGTCAATCGCGCCTCGATCTTTATCCACAACGTGTACTCTCCGGTGGATAACGAAGAGAAAGCGACATTTTTAACCATCTCCCAGTAGAAGTGTTTGTCAATAGCTCCACGCACATCGTTATGGGTGACCTAAACACACCACTCGACCCGATTGTTGACGCGTCCAGGCCTCGCTCAGCAGCATCCACGGGAAGGAGCGCATGTATAAGCTGGCTTGGACAACTCGTCGTCGTTGGCGCGTGGCGGATCCACCACCCAGACGAACGTGTCTTCACCGGTCCGCGTCTCGACGTAATCGGCTTGACTACATCTTGCTCCCGAACGAGTTCTGCGGAGCCGTCTACGGTTATTCTAAGTATTTTGAACCGAGGGTGCTGAAGATCACCTAGCGCACCACGTGACTCTCCGATCCATGGCGCAGCTTCACGGGCGGGGGTTCTGGCGTTTTCCAGCGAAGCTACTTGACTATCCGGATGTCGTCCAAGCTATAGAAGCTGAAGAACACGATGTTCGGCAACAATTACGCCAGTAGTCCAACCCAGGAAAGACGTGGCATCGCTGGAAGCGCGAGACACGCAAGCTGATCCAAGAATTAGACAAGCGGTTGCGAGGCCAACAGGAGATAACAGTTCGTGCGGCACACAGAACACTCACCACTGCAGAAAAGCGGTACCGACGAAATGGTGGCGAGGCATCGCATATCGCGTTCCAGACAGCACGGCAGACATACAAAGACTCAGAATGTACATCTCGGGCGTGCAACCAAGACACTGCCTTTGACTTCCAGGCTTCCGTGTCAGAGACTTCGTCCAAGTACTTCTTTCGACCGCTTGACGGGTCTCTCCGTCGTGTCAGCATCGAGGAGGTACAGGAGGCGGATTGTGACCTGTCGAATAATCCAGCTGACATATCCGAGATGTTTCGGCATCACTGGGGCTCGATCATGGGGGATCCAGTAAGTTCAGCTGGCCATCCACCCGACCCAAGTGACGCGGACATGGAGCGTCTGATAAGGACCAACGATAAGACACTATCGGAAGACGAAGCGTCAGAGCTTGATGCTCCCATTACTGCCAGCGACCTGGCTACATCCATTCGAAAGATGCGGTCTCATTCAGCACCCGGTCAGGATGGCTTCACGGCGGCCTTCTACCAAGTCGCACCGGACGTGTTCGGTGAGTGTCTCGCAATCGTGTTTAACTTCCAGCTCGATAGCGGCAAACTTCTCCCATTCCAACGTCAATCTGCAATCAGCTTGCTACACAAGAAGGGCGAGCGTGCAAATCCGGGGAACTACCGACCCATCGCGCTCATGGGCGTCGATGCCAAGGCGTTATCGAAGGTGCTTGCCTTCCGGCTACAAGCATCCTGCCCAAGCTCATCCATCCTGACCAGAAGGCTTTTGTGAAGGGTCGGTCACTTCATCATCACGTCCGGTTCATGTCGGATCTCCAGGACCTGGTGACGAAGTGGGATAAAGAAGGGTACGCTGTGTTCCTTGACTTCTAGAAAGCTTACGATCGGGTCAACTGGACCTACCTGTTTAAAGTTATCGTCCGGATGGGCTGTGGTGGAGAGTTATTACGCTGGGTTCAACTCCTGTTTACGCAACCGCAAGATCGTCTCATGATCAATGGTCATGTGCAATAAGCCATCGAATCGACACGCGTAGTCAAACAAGGGGATCCCCTCTCGGCGTTGTTGTTTCTTCTCGTGATCGAGTCGCTTGGGAACTTACTACAGCGACACGAAGAGTATGGGATATGCATCAACAATGACTTCAAAGTGACTAGCATCTTCTTTTCTGACGACTCCACACTGCTTAGCAACTCTCGAGCATGAGTCCAAGCCCAGCTCGACCTTGTGGGCGAATATTGCAGGGGGTCTGGTGCGAGGCTCAACAGAACCAAGTGCGTGTTGATGAGCCTCAATAGGTCGAAGGCCGCGCATCCAATGGGTGATCTCCAGTCGTTGGGCTTCGAGGACGTCGTAAAGTATCTTGGTCTGATCTTCGGCCAACGCCCCACAGACGACCAGATTGTCCAGTTTCTCGACAAGCGGTTCTACGATGGTTTTCAGTAGTGGCATCGGCGAGCGCGGACAATTGCTGACCGACTTCTCATTTCCCAGACAATGGTCTTGTCTCGGTTGTGGCACTACACTGTACACGTGGTAGTGCCCGAACGTCTGCTAAAACAATGGCAAGATGCTCTACACAGCTTCGTTCTGGGCAGACGGTTTAGACGTGGAGAGAGGCACTCCCAGCTGCTCCCGATCGAGTTTCTTCGCCTGCGCCGGGATGACGGTGGACTGCAGATCCCTAACATTGGCGACCGGGTTAAACGGCAGCGAATCCAGCTAATTCTCCAGTTTGTACGAGACTCCGACCCGGCTGTCTGCAACTGGGCTACACCAGTCATGCAGCTCATTGCGGTTTTCTTCCCTGAGTGGGGTCCACGGAAACACCTTGACTTTCTGACCGTGAACCACCGGAGTCACGGTTGAGACCTCAACTGGGCTAGCCTGTCGACTTGGTGGCGCGCGACGTGGCAAAATTGGTCAGCTATTCAGTGTCCAGTCACGTGGCATAACCTCCAGCAAGAAGAGAGGCTTGCATATGCACTTCAGGAGCCAATCTGCTTCCATGGAGACCCGACTTTCCAGTATGAGCCTCGATCGCGAGTTGTCGATCACGCCAGTCCGCGCCGCAGCTTGTGCATGATAGTCGAACCGCAACGCAGCTTCCGCCGCCACATTGCGTGTGCATTCCGGTTGAGGACCCTCGCTGACGTGCTGGACAATGATGGGCTCTGGCCTTCAGAAGACAGATTAGCCGAATCTCACATCCACTACAGGCTCACTGCAGTCCGGCCGTATCAGAAGTTTCAGTGGCTCAAGAAACTGCATCAAGAGCTGACACAAATGTATAGACGAATTCTGGAATTCTGTGATGCGAGCGCAGTAAACATTCTCCCAAGAGTGTCTACTAACCCTGCACCCTAAGCTGGAGTCAGGGTCAACGGTCAGCTTTTTCTTGTGCCACATGCCTCTCGTTCACAACTGTTACGCCTTATCCAGAAGCCAGAGATTCACACCAGGCTTCATCCGATCATGTTGCACGACAACAGGGAGTCCGAAAGTGAGGTGAAGCGTTTTGTGGGGCTGCGGACGCATCTCCGACGTCTTCTCTTGCCAATTCATGACGATTTACAGTTCCGTGTTGCCTTCCGGATGCTCCCAGTTAGGTCAAGGTTCTCCTTCAGGTCGTCCACGGCTCCAGACATCATCTACTGTCCCAGGGAAGAATGTCGCTCCGTTGAGACCGAGCGGCACTTATTCTTCGACGGTTCGCTCGCTCGATACTTGTGGTCCACCATCTCCCAAGACTGGAAGAACATCTTTACAAGACCTCCTAGTTGGAAACAGATCGTGCTTGGTCGTCTGCCGAGCATCGGAGAAAAATGGAGGAACGAACGGCCTGAGATTGGGGATATGTGGCATATTCTTCGATCAATCACCATGCACTCGCTGTGGACTAACCGAAATAGCCGGCTGTTCAACGGTCGTGCACCGATTCCATCCAACCCAGCACTGCGCGTGATCTACACGAACTTCATTTTCCACGTTAGAGCTTGTCTCCGTCGACGCTATGATGACCTGCAACAAGATGCACTCCTTCGGCTACTACACGAACTGGGAAGAAGTCCGTCGCTTGGGGGATTCATGAAACAACTGGGAAATATCTTCCAAGTGCGACATTTGGCCTAATATGCTGTTTTGCGTTGGTGTTCACCATGACCAGCTTCGGCGCCGTCCTGTGTCGGCGACGCAGCGGCCGTGCCTCCACGCCCTCAGTGGTTTCTCCTCCCCACTGGGGACAGACTGGAATTCCTTTTTTTACGATGTCAAGATTCTCCTTCTCTATCTTGCGCATTTTTCAAGATGTAACCGTTTATTTCTGCGTTACACCTTCCTCCACAGGAATTTGATACACATACCTGGATGAGACCGCCAACCCTATCTTCTAGTGATTGCTTCAACTTGGAGATTATTGGAGCTACCCACTATTTCTGGATTTCTTCCCTCCGCGTTCATCCCGGCAAGCCTTCCGTTTATTCTCCAGATTCAATCTGGAGTGAGTGGCCTAAAGCTCACACACACCTCCTTGGCTTTATCCGGTACTGTTGTACCTTTTTCGGCAGCTTTTACATGCCGTACCCAAAGGATGGCTTGGAAAAACTTATAATCTCCAAGTGGACGACGGGAATCTCCATCGTAAAAATACATGGACTGAGCTTCGGTTAACACCACCACAAAACAATGGCCCTCTCGCTTGGAATCGATGGTTTCCACCAGATAGTACCCAGGCGCGGTTATGCAACACTCAATCCCAGTGAATCCAGTAAACCTACCGTAGTACTGTTTCCTGCCAATGACTACGTTCCACCCCGCTCTTTTTAAAAAGTCAAAGAGTTAATTCACGACTTCTCGACTCAGGCCCCTTTCTTTCGACCGCTTGATCTGTTTTTTCTGCTCCCACGATGATACAATCTCTTCAGTCAGCCGAAATGATGAACCGATTAGCGTCATCATCGTTCGAATCGCATCATACACACACGAGAAATCTTGGTTGCATCCGAGGGTCAAATACGTTCGTTTGCTTCTGATGAAGTTGGCAAAAGGGACCACAGACTCGCCAGATTTCTCCCATTCCTCAACACAACTCTTACACTTATCCACCAGGTAGGTCCATTGACCGTACCCAGCGCAATCAGCCCTCGACATCCACTGGAAGCGATCAGCCTCTACTTCAGCGTCGACCCACTTGACAAGGTACCACGTTTCCCCGTTCTCCTCCTTTAGATCCGAAATTATGGCAACCTCAGCAATCTCGTAATCCGGCTCCGACGTCATCATATCCCTAGCCGATACGACAGGACGCTTTCTTGCCCGGAGCATGCTGGTTCCCACTGTAAGCTCCACTGGAGACGTCACCTCACTCTCCACTGCCACTTCAGCACTACTACGAGTGTACTCAGCGTCGTGGCCGCTCCTTCACCGTCCGCAAAGGAACCTGTACGCGAACGTCCGGCATCCTCGGCAACCACACTTGTAGACCGATCCCGCGATGCGCTATCGTACAACGAAGTCGGATTATGCCCTAAATCGTCCCCCTCAAGGTTTGCAGGGACCGGCTTCTCAAGTGTGGCGTCCACAGGGTTGACCGGAGCGTGTCCTGTACACCGTTCCATTCCCTACAAGCACAAGTGTTAGCGTTTCACGCTACCCAAGTCGACTACAGGACTTACCAGTCTCTGTGTGAATCCACTTCCGCGCCATGTGGCAACTTTGGAAATGTGAGCCTGGATGGTCGGAAATCGATATCACCTTATGGGGGTTTCCAGGCCCTTCGAGGGGATCAAACCAGTGAACTCCGGCACAGACACTTTTTATCTCACCGGCTGATCTACTGAACAACTTGGAAGTAGACAACCACTACCAAATTCAAATACTTCATCAAGTGGATGTCAGAAGTGTGGTGGAGTCATGTTCGAAATCGAAAACATTAGCATCGATAACCTGACTACCACCATCGCGCCCAGCCTTCCAACTTTCGGAGGGGGTACTCCGCGGACCACCACTCGAGATCTGGTCCGATCTTCCGCTTCAAGCAGACGACCGGTCGTCATCAGAACCCACTTGGTCCGATTGTTTAGTGTCCATCTCACCTTTTGTACCCGATGAAATGGGCTAGTTACACACTCGGTGGATCGGGATCGCAGATTGGATCGAAGCGGTCTGAATATAGAAGACCGATCTGGGTAGGTATCTCTGGGGCGGAACTCTTCACCCCAGACACAAACAGACCAAAAACACTTCCAAGAGATAACTTCCAATAGGTCGATCGTCCAAACGATCAAGACCTGACCAATACGAAATAATAGAGGGTAGACCGACCGTTACGGTCTAGCCCCTGATCAATACGAAATAAGACCAAAACCGGTCTAGTTTCCAACCAATATTAAAACAAGCCAATATGTCCGCGTAAAGACCCAATATGCTCGTGAAACTCCACAAACGATATCTCCACGCCAAGACCAATCCATTGAATAGCACGTTACAAACGTACTTGAGTTGAGGTGTTGAGATCGCCAAATCGTACTCCCGTCAAGGGACTTCCGGTGGGCTTAAGTGCGCGTGCGGCGCGTCCAGACCGGGTATAATGGGTGAGAGGGGATAATTCGACCCCCTGCCCCCAAACACTCCGCGGCGGGCGGAGGCGACTAGTGTACGAAA
>CM047587.1:851125-888613 GCA_026184515.1 Peronosclerospora sorghi | reverse complement strand
TTTCGGTCTAGTCGCGACCATCACATGCACCTGGTCCGGAGCGTTCTCGGGTCCGATCACCTCGGGGAGCCTGTTTATATTCATCAATTCATCAAGAACGGCCTCCTCGGTGATCGTAGCCCCGGTCTGGTCTCGCATGGCCTTGGTCGCGAGGTAGTCGGCGCTTCTGTTCCAGTCCCGTTTCACGTTCAACAGCTCGAGTTTGGGTGGTCCTTCAATGCCTTCATTACTCGATCGTTTAGCGTCCTTAGTCGTGGAGCCTTGCAGTCGATCCCTCCGGTGATCTGCCTGATCACTAGATCACCACATATGATGACTCGCCCCTTCTCTTGCGACGACAGCAGGTCCAGACATAGAAGTAGACCTCTGTACTCCGCCTCGTTAACAGTAATATCCGGCGTGAAGTCGGCAGCGGCTGCAACTATAGACCATTGTGGCAACTTCCACAATATGGCACTATAGGCGACGACCTTCTTCTTCACGCTTGCTGATCCGTCAAAACTTAAGACCAAGAGCTCTTCATCATGGTCGACGATCGGTGGCGGTCTCGAAACTGACTGCCGAGGTTGCTTCCTCGGGGCAATCGCTATCAATGCCTCGTCCACTTCAGACCGAGGGGTGATACTGGCAACTAATGTGCCCAATATCTCTTCCTCGCCCCTGGTGCACTTAACGACCTCGAGGGTTCACTGCTACAAGACCGCCGACCATCTGCCTAGACGTCCGTCCATCCCATTGTCTGATAATAGCCAGGCCAAAGTAGACCGCCTTGACAGGACCTTTATAGGTCGGCCGACCAGCAGGTTGTAACACACATCCAGAATTCCTAGCAACGCCAGAACTTCTTTCTCGGCAATTCCATAGTTCACTTCATTTGGCTTCAGCGTTCTGCTCGTGAAGGTGACCGGATGGTACACACCATCATGATCTTGTACTAGAGTGGCCGAAATGGCCCACTGACTAGCATATACAATAATGGTCGGGACCTTTTCGGGATCGAAATGCTTCAAAATCGGTGCCGTCACCTTGTTAGCCTTCAACATACCAAAAGCAAACTTTGCACGCTTCATATGGTCTTCGGCCTCCACTTGCGGACAATCTTCAGCAAGACCAGAGTCGGCGCCCCCATGTAAAGTTGCCCGGTCTTCTTCGCGCAACATATGGTAGTTCACTTCCCGGAGCTCATACAACACAGCCGCGTAGATAGAAAAATCTTCGATGAAGCGGCTGTAGTAGTTTAAACTTCCTAGGAAGGACTGCATTGCCTTCCGAGACTTGGGAAACGGGAGGTTGCTTAACGAATCCAGGTCCTTAGGATTAGCCTCTAGACCATTGTTCGAGACCATATGACCTAAATAGGCGACCTTGAACATACCCCAAAAACTTTTTATGGCGCTGATAGATAGGTTCCAGCTGTCGCATGTCTCCAACAATCGTTCAACCTTCTCGTACAGATCGTTCCATGACGAGGCAGGTATCAGAATGTCGTCGATGTACGACCGCCTCCCTAGAACGGACGGTCTTCTTTCCCGATCGGATTCACCCTCTGTAAACACATCATAACTTTTGGCAGGGTCCCGATCGGTCTTGATTTTGAAGTGTCTGTACAGTGCGTTGTCTATCAACCTTGGTAGATCTGGGGCGCGTTCTTCAAACCGAACGGCATACGGTTCCACTCGAACAGAACAAACGGCGTAACAAATGCGGAAATCTCGCGAGCCCGATCGGACATCGAAACCACCCAAAATCTACTTGCCATATCCAGTGAGCAATACCATAGGGTCTTGTCCATATCTTCTAACAGATCGCTGATCAGCGGCATTGGGTACACCATAAGTTTGTTCAACCGGTTTACTAACCGATAGTCGATACACAACCTGATCTCGACGCCGTTCTTCTTGATCACAATCACGATCGGCGAGGCCCACGGAGAGGTCGACGGTTTAATAATCTTGGTAGCCAACAGTCATTTAATAAGATCAGACAATTTTCCACGGTACTGTGGCGCCACACGTCGGCATCGCTGGGAGATTGGCTTTGCATCACCAACATCGTTGTCACAGATCGCTCCGCGAGCAGCAGGGGGTAAGGCATTGCCTTTCCCGATCAGCAGATGTTTCCTCTTCCATATGATCTTCTTAAGCTGATCAATCTGGTCGGGACTGTTGACATCCCTGTCACCCACTTGTAGATCTTCCAAGGTGACTTCGGGCGGATCGGCAGACACTTCATGGTGGACTGCCATCTGTCTCACCAGCTCATGAATGTATTTATACCCGCCCTCATGTATACAAACTTGATCGTCTTCTGGGGCAACATCACCTAAAGCGTCCTGGTCGGTTGCACACTGCTGTTCCCGATCGGCAGGCTTCTCTTCAACGACATAGATCTGCTTAGGCGCGCCATCGTGGTCCGCCCCAGCCATCCCATGTTCCCCTTTTTCTGTTTCTGTTTCCGGCTACTCTGTCGCCTGTTCTTGTGAAACCACCATGTTGACGAACCTTGGATCATCTGCTTGATGGTCCACCGTGTACGGCGACTGCGGTGCCTTTCTCGAATTAACATCTTCTTTGGAATTACATAGCGGGGTCGTTCCACCATAGGTGAGGTATTTTCTTCCACCGGTACATCATCGCTGATCAGATCGGTGGTCGCTTGTATGCCAAGTTCTGCCACTCAACATACCGTCTCGATCCGATCGAGACGAACCCCGCCTTTCTTGGCACCTTCCCTTCCGCTAGCCACATGCCAACAATAGTATTGTTGTCGGCCGTAAGAGGATTGTCACCGATATTAGTGAGTCGAACGTAATCAAACCGGCCGGCGCTCTTCACAAAGGTCGGCACCCACCGGTCGCCCCTGGTCGCCCATAACTTCCTTGATCGAAAACCTTTCTCGACCGGGGTGTCAGCGGATTGGCCGACTGGAATGGTGACATCTTGATCCCACCTGACCAGATCGGTATGCGATCCGTATAGGGGCCGCCGACCAGATAACTGGATCTGGACCTCATCCGGGAATGTAAGCACTCCATGAGACAGATCTAGGCGAATACCCGCCTGCTCCATGAAATCCATGCCTAACAGGGCATCCTGACCGGCCATCTTGCCAACCCAAGCTCTGAAGAAGTAGACCAGCGAACCGGATAGGGTGATCTTCTCGCGCTTCCTTCCTTCGGTCATATAAGAGTTTTCACCAATTCCAACGCATTCTTGTCTCTGGGTATCGTCTATATGACATCCAACGTTACGAGCAAAGGCGGAGTCGATAATTGAAACTTCGGCCCCAGAGTTGAACAACATCGTTGCCTTCTGGTTGTTAATCTTACCACAGGCTTTCGCCTGCTTGAACCATTTGTCGGTAGCATGATACTTCCAGTATCCGCGAGACTCCCCATGCAGCAGATCCAACTGCATGACCACCTTCGATCGGGAATATTCATCGGTCGTGAGATTGTAGACCAGATGATCCCGATCGACGCAATTGTGAACAGAACATGTATTGTCGGTTTTGTGGTGGAGCGGCCGATCAAAGTTTTTGACGCTTGATCAGGAGGTACCACGGCGCCCGGACTGCCGACTAACGAAGGGGGGCCTCCGGTTGTCTTTGACTGCTTATGTTTCTGCTCACCTTGTGTACCGGACGGCTTAGTCGTGGGTCGCTCTCCAAGTGGCGGGGATGTACACACAGCAATTCCTTGATGCAAGGTTGGGGAACTTGTAATGAGTTGATCGAGGTGCTGATCAGACGTGATCCGGTATAATCGAGCTCGAATCAGGTGCGAACAGGCTTGATCAGCAGTGATCAGGCTTGGGCAGGCACCGAAAGTCGTTGATCAGCTGTGATCAGCTGCGATCAGGCTTGATCAGGCACTAAACGTAGTTGATCAGCTGAGATCAGACTTGATCAGGCTCGATCTGGCACTAAAAGTAGTTGATCAACGGTGATCAGACTTGATCAGGCTTGATCAGGCACCAAAAGTAGTTGATCAGCGGTGATCAGACTTGATCAGGTGCCAAACGTCACTCAGGTACAAGTTGGTGCGGTCTGCGAGTTGTTTATCGCGGGTCACGAGTTGCAGAGTGTCGATCAGGTGTTGATAGGCGAAGGGAGTACTTGATCAGGCCGTGGAAGTCTTCACTGCCCGATCACGGAGCCTCTGAGTCTTCAAACAGCTAAAGGAACACCCAAATGTATGTATTCCTAGCCTAGACCTACGTGGAGGGGGTAAATTTTGCTTAATCCACCTAGAGTTCCCATCCCATGGGGCGCTTACAGCAGCCGAACTCTAGGGGCCAAACGCGAACCAAACGTGGAGAGGTGAGAGCACTGATCAATCACACTCTCAAAACCAAAAAAACCTTGACTGAAGAACCGCTGACACAGCGTGCGGAGTTGCGGAATGAGTTCCCAACACTCTACGTCTGTCGGTGGGCCAAAAATGCACTAAATGCTCCCGCCCGGGACGTAGAGGTATATACTAGTGAGGGAGGCGCAAAGGTGCCGTCCCTAAAACGATCCGCTAGATCGAACGCAAAAGGAGAACTTTATTATTGCTTAAATCCTAACAACTACCAATTTCCTAATATCCAGCAATCAGAACTACCCGTTCCAGTGTCCTCCGTCGACCAGTCGACCTGATTTTTCCGTCGTCCGTCGCCGCTTGTCGATGTTCGCGGAGTACCTGTAAATAATCTTCCCATCTTCCTATGCCCTGTCTATGTCCTGACTATGTGCACCACGGTTGTACACGCAACTGTATACGCCGTGGTACCCACACTCCTATACGATTACGTACCGATTCTGACCGTAATCGCCCCCCCTAAATCAGGCCCTATAATAAGGCCCTATAAGGCCTTATATAAGGCCCGTTGTTGGGCTCAATTATAACACGCTTTACGACAGCCTCCCTTGATCCTCGTCCCAGCCGTACAGCGGTTGGGGCGAGGGTCGATCATGCCGTTTGATATCGTGGATCATGTTACCGTTGGTCGGCTTGTCCACCATGACGTCATCGGCCAGGTGATAATCACCCATCAATCTGCCTGTCCTTTCTCCCGCCGATCAGGTCCCGTTCTATCAGGCTGTTGCCGTTAGTGGTACGCCCCTCGCGATCCAGCGATCACCCTTCACCAACCGTGTCATCTGCGATCAAGCTTTCTCGATCAGGCATTCCTGCATTTCCATCATACAAGCGATAACGGAAGGAACCCCGACAAACACCACCGACACTCCTGCCCTGGATCGGGCCGCAGCCGATCAGGCGATCGCTGCTATCAATCGGGCTTACAGTTTGCAAGAGGCCCTACACGCGCGTGATGATCAGATCGCCACGTTATCCGAATCGCTCGCGATGAGTGAAGACACGGTCGAGATGCTTCGGCAGCAGCTCGCTCGTGACAAACGCGCTGTGGTGGAGCGGGATATTGCGATCAAGCGGGACGCCTTCAAACAGCTCAAGCCATTGCATGATTTCGTCGACACCACAGTCAATGATATCCAGACTAAGTTGAAGACCATTGAAAGCGCTATGGCTGATCAAGAAAACTCATGGTCGATCAACGCGCGCAGATCCGGGATCTGGAAGGCCGTCATGCCCGTGATAGTTATCTGAGATCGGTGCATGAAGACACTATCGCTGACTAAGCGCGGGAGCTGGATCAACTTCAGCAGCGCATACCCAAGTTACAAAAAGAATACGATCGGGCTGCTTCTGGGAATCAGCGCTTGTTCGAAGAGGCGCTCAAGCTCGTCTCCGAGATTAAACGACTCAAACGCCAGTAAGGTCTCCTCCGAAGGAAGAGAAAGTCCAATGCATGAAGATAGACGAGTATACCGCCATCGTGGCCCATACGCAGGAAATATCCGACCGGGTTGCGGGAATGTCGGCCCTCCAAATTGATCTGGACGATCTGCACGCCGCATATTCTCAGATGGAGAACGAACATTCCGCCATGCAATGCCGCTTCGATCAAGTTTCCGTAGAACGCGACACGTTGCGCCATCAACTGCAGTAGGTTCAGGGCGAAGTCACACAGTTTCGCTCGTTTCACTCGGACCTTCAGTCTCAGTTAGCTGGTATGTCGTTGCGGATGCAGATCAAACCGGTTATCCGCACCCCTTCGGCGGGTTCTGATCAAGCAACACCGCCATCTGGCCTTGCTGGTTCTACTGAAGGCTCGATCAGCCGCGCCGCCCCTTCGCCTAAAAGGCGTACTCAGCGTTCCCGATCCTCCTCTCGGTTGAAGCGGCCACGCCTCCTTTCTCCTATTTCGCAGGCGAAGACGGAGGAAGATGATACCCCAAGTCCTGATCAGGACGATGAAGGCGGATTTCCTGGCCCGATCGCTTCTATTCCTTCGACTCCTACAATTAGCGAGTTCGGGAGCGAGGATCCACCTGATCAAGTCACTGCCGGGTCTCTTTTTCCGCGTACGGGTGATTTCCAGACGTTGATAGCGGTGTCTGATGATGCCAGTCACGCCAACACCCTGCCGTGGACTACGGATCAACTTGGTGGGTTTGATCTGCGTAACGTCACGGCCCAAGTTGTCTTTGACTACTTGACCCTCCCCGCAGGATGGTTGTTCCCGGCTGCTGTGCACGCCCCTCCGGCTGATTCATGGTCCAGTCATTTGATCACCCAGCCGGAAGTGGAGCTGCTGTATTCTCAATGCCCTTGGGGCGTTTTCACGACCATGTTGCCGTCCCTTTCTTTTCGCTCAGTCGGCTGGTTCGCCGACTTCGAGACAAAGTACCGGTCGTTTCTCGAACATCACGCGCTTGCGATCTGGGAGTCGACACATTACCTCCCTATCGCGAAAGACCTTCGCGAGACGGATTGTAGCCGGGTGCGTACATGCACGGTGCGGCTAGCGCACAGAGGAAGACTTTCCTTTAAGCGGCGTTCGACGCTACTTAGCCGATACGCCCTTGTAAAAGGGCTTAGTAGGAGAGAGCTCTCCTACTCGCGGCCAAGATTCCCGGGGTGGTTTACAGATAGCTTTTGCTAACCCCTTGTAACAAGATTTCCCTTATAAAGGGAGGTAGCGTAAGGGAAAACTCCCTTAGGCTACAATACTCACTGCGCGCGCGACCGGGCGTGGTCGCGCGCCTAGCTCCGCTAATGCCTTAACGGAAAAGTTCCCTTACTAAGGGTGTAGCTAAAGGGAGGGCTCCCTTTAGCTACGGCACTCACTGCGCGCGCGACCGGGCGTGGTCGCGCGCCTGGCAGTCTTAAGTATTTTTGTCAACTGAATATATTTAATATGTAATTAGCCTAAATTAATTTAAACTAATACAAACTATATGTAATACTAAGTAGAATATTCCAAATTCGTACCTAGCTAAAATGTAGTGTACACATCTGTGTACCGACACGTGGATGGCTGACACACCACCACACCAAGGGCCCCTGCCCTGATTGGTTAAAATAACCAATGGTTCAAAACCTTTCAAACCGGTCAATATTGACCTCAACCGTAGTGTACTCATGTACACCAACACTAAATGTAACTCGAATGTAACCCCGTTACATCCTCCCCCATCAAGACTATTGCTTACGCAATAATCAAAATCTTGTTGGAGAAGTCCAACGCCAGTACCTCTGGCTGTCCATTGTACACCTTCAGCGGTGCTATGGACGCAAACTATTCCGACAACTCGGAAGTGGATGCCCTTGGGGAGATCTCCCCAACGGCTCGCCACGCTGACAGCGCCGAACGGCGCTGTCGGTCATCCAACCCATTCCCCACACGTGGAGAAAACGCACTAAATCGTGCGCCACCGTTACCCGCTAGGGGTGATACCTCCAGGTTGCCACAGGCGACCACCACCAATGAACCGTCCTTGGTTCAAGAGGCCCGACGTGCCGTACGGGCATGGAAGGGACCTCGCGACCCTCAAAAGAGGGATAAGCAGGCGGTCAAGAGGGGTCTAGCCTCCTATACCCCTGGTCCAGCGGCTATACTGCCGCGTGAAATTGCGCGTCGGAACCAACTCCGGGCCCGACTACTAACGCCCAAACATTATACCGTTAAGTCCTACCGGACGCGCCTAGGGAAGCAGACACGCGGTGTCCTCGTGGATATCATCCGCGAGATTCCCTTTTTTCTCTTGAGGGAAGAAAGCGTTGAAGACGCAGAACAGGCATTCCGCGCCTGGGCGGAAGGGGTAAAACGCCTCCACAGTTTCGATGCGCTGTACAACAGCTTTTCCAAACACGACGTTCGGGTATAGAGGGCCCTACGATTGGCCTATGCTCAGGCCAAAGCGCAAGGGCAATTACCTGCCTCCTATTATACGCGCTCTGATCTCGATGTGGTGCCGGAGAGCAATGCAAGCACAGCATCTGCCTCCGGCGAACTCCCAGCTACTGGGAGTGAAGGGGCTTCTTCAGCCCCTTTGGTCGTTGACTCTCGGTGGGATTCTCCCGCTCGAAAGCGTCAACGACGTCACGGCAATCCTGCCGCAGGGGAGTCTCGTACTTCACGTGTTCTGGGAATGTGGATACCCTTTCCACTTCACCAGGTACTGGGTCTCACCCCGGTGATGGCGTCGTGCCATCAGGCGTTCCACATGATAATGTCGAGTACCCTCCGTATCGAGCACTGGAGTAGGGGGTCGCGCTATTGCGGCGTGACTTCCACGAGCGCTGTGATCGGCACAGCCTTCGCATTCAAGATGATCAGGAGGAACTCCGCAACGAGGGGAGTGCGAATGACGCATCGAGGAGCAGCTTGACTCTCTCGAGACTCTCGTTGCGGAGCTTCAGGGTCGTATACCAACCCTGTCGGAGATGTTCCGACCTGTTGCGCCTTTCGGCTATCCGGTTTCTCACCCTCCTCCGAGAGGGGACCCGCCTCCGGGTTCTGTTATGGCTTAAGCATACCCACATAGAAGGTTGGATGCGTACGCATCGCCTTCGGGATGTCTAAGGTGTACGACAAGCCCTTTCGGGCTAGTACCTTAAAGGGCCCCACAAACCTGGGGCTCAGTTTATTGCGCAACACATTTGAAAATGCATGTGTAGGAAGATTTTTAGCGTTTAATAAAACACTTTCTCCTACTTTGTATACCTTTTTGTTACGCCGCCCCTTTCGGTCAGCTTGCCCCTTCTGCTTGTCTTGGATTTCCGCCATGGCATCGCAGACGTGTCGTAAGACACTAAGGCGCGTCGATAAAAACTTATCGATGTGCTTTCGCACAGATACAGGGCTGACATCGGGGAATCCTCCCCCCTCAACCCCTCGGCCACACACACGTGACGTCAACGGAACCCTCGGATTCACCAATCCGTTCACGTAAAACGGGGTAAACCCCGTAGATGCATGTACCGAATTGTTGATAGCAAATTCAACCATCAGAAGCATCTCACTCCAACTCTTTGGAGAATCCGGACAAATACTCCGGAGAATATCCTCCACAACGCGATTAACGCGTTCCGTCTGACCGTCCGTCTGCGGACGATCCGCAGTGGACATGAGGAGCTTCGTGCCTAGCACCTTAAACAACGCCCCCCAGAATTGTCCCGTAAAACGGGGATCCCGATCCGACACAGCGGAATCGGGTAGCCCATGCTGTCGAAAGACACGGTCTAGGAACACTTTCGCCGTTCCTTGTCCATCTATGGACTCTGGCACCGCCTCCAGGTGAGCCATCTTGCTCAAACGGTCTACAAAGACCAATATGCCGGTGTTCCCGGCCTTATCCTTCGGAAAACCGAAGATAAAATCCATGCTAATGGATTTCCAACACTCCGTTGGAACCGATAATCTCGCCAAAGGCGCAGCTGAACTTGCAGAGGGTTTCACCCTCTGACACGTCTTACAGGTGCGTATATACGCACCGACCCACTTATACATGTTGGACCACCAATACAAAGCGCTTAAAGCGCTGTAGGTCGCATACCGACCTAAATGACCCCCGGTAGGGGCGTCATGTGCCTCAAAGAGGACTCTATACTTCAGTTCCTCATTATGAGTAACTACCACCCGCGGAGTGTCCTCCGCGCTCGTGCTATAAAATATCAGACCTTCACAGTACCTGTAACGGTGTAAACGAGCTTTAGCTCGACTTGACAGGGTTGGATCAGACGAGCCAATACCCTTTTCACCCAACGTGCGGATAAGCGCCGTACATTGTGGGTCTTTCTCATACGCCTGGCGTATGAGATCCACCACAGACGTGGTGACGAATGTCGCGTGAGCGAGCTCGTAATCGGGACGACGCGACAACGCGTCTGCAAGTACGTTTTGCTTGCCAGGTTTATACTTAACCTTAAAGTTGTACTCCGCAAAGAAGGAGAGCCAACGGGCCATCCGTTGCGAGAGATGAGGCGACTTTGTCGCTGTCCGTAAGGACGCGTGGTCAGTATAAACCACGAACGGCTTTGAGCCGAGTAGGTGAACCCTAAATTTGACAAGAGAATACTTCATTGCAAGTATCTACTTGTCATGAACGGTATAATTCCGTTCCGCAGCTTTAAGCTGCCTCGACTCAAAATCAATTCCACGTTCCCTTCCTGCATCGTCTTCTTGTAACAAAGCACATCCGATTGCGAAATCGGAGGCGTCGCAGACGACACTAAATGGTTTCCCCGAATCTGGGAGAGCAAGAACGGGAGATTTTAACAAGCCCCCCTTAACCGCTTCAAAAGCGTTTTGGTGTTTGGTTTCCCAGCACCAATCAACATCCTTCTTAAGAAGGTCGGTCAATGGCTTCGACATTTCAGCGTAGTTCTCGCTGTACTTGTGGAGATAGTTGGCTAATCCAAGCCACTTCCGAAAATCGCTAAGATTTACAGTCGAAGCCTATAACTGATGCTCTCGCATTCATTCGAGCGCCGCTCGAAGATGTATAAGGTGCGTCTGAACATCAGACGAGTCGCCTTCCGCACGAATATCAACGAATATATCGTCGAAGTACGGCTGAGCGTACTTCCTATGAGGGCGGAAGAGTTGAGTCACCAAGCGATTAAAAGTCGCTGGTGCATTTGAAAGCCCTTGTGGCATAACAAGCCACTCCCACAGCATGCCGCTAGGCGTGCTGACCGCTGTAAGCGGAATATCGAACGCTCTCATGAGCACCTGATA
Organism: Peronosclerospora sorghi; assembly: GCA_026184515.1. Lineage (NCBI taxonomy): Eukaryota > Oomycota > Peronosporomycetes > Peronosporales > Peronosporaceae > Peronosclerospora > Peronosclerospora sorghi. The sequence goes on along the minus strand of CM047587.1, from coordinate 877,520 downwards.
ATACCCGTCCACCAGATCTAAGGCACTGTACACAGTACAGCCCGCCATATTGTTCTGGAGGACGTCCTTCCGAGGAATCGGAGTCTGCATGGGTACAGTAGTTGCATTCAGCTTGTTATACCCATGCACAATGCGCCACTTTCCGTTCGGTTTACGAACACAAAAGGTGGGAGATGAGTGGGGAGACTTACTCTCCCGTACCATCCCTGCCTCTTCTTTCCCCTTGAAGAATGCGTACATGACGTCGCATTGTTCCTTGGGGAGAGGCCAATGCCTAGTGACGCAGTATTTGGTCCCGGGAACCAAATCAATTTCATGTCGGACTCCCGATCCGGTGGTAACCCCATCGGTGGGTTGTCAATAATGACATCTCAAAATTCCTTTAATAAGGAATGGTAAGGGTCCTCAGGATTCGCGAGAATCTTGAGGCCGCTTCGGGAATTCGATGCCTGTTTGGTTTGCACCAAAACTGACTCGTCCATCATGGTTGAGGAGTTCAACTCCTCTTCTGGACGCAACACGACGACCTCGTCGATTTCTCCTGCTCTCAAAGCAGTTCCAAATTTGTTGAAGGACATCTCCTCCAACGACAACAGTTCGCCTACCCCAGGCAACCGTTCCAGGCTTACGCCTTCTGTGACAACACCTTTCACACTATTCAGCATCCGATAGGACTGCTGACTACTGGCCTCGGGACTCATCCCGACACCCAGATGGGGGGAGTCAATTGCCCCATCTATTGGAAGCGCCACGCGCCTATCCACAGAGGTCTCTAGCTCTACCACCGGTGACTCGCCGGTCTCACTTATAACGTCGTAGTCGGAATCATTTCCGACGTGCGAAAGAGACAAACTTCGGGTCTCTTCGCTTGTAAGCGCCTCGCGCTTAACCACAGGGGTCTCTACCCCTACCTCTGGAGTCGCAACTTGTTCGCCGGACACGGCGTGGTCGGAATCAATTCCGACCTGCAGAAGAGACGAACTACGGGTCTCTTCTCTAAGCGCCTCGTGCTTACCCTCAGAGGATTCCACCTCTATCACTGGCGACTCACCAGTCTCGCCTATATCGGCGCGGGGATTAACCGCCGAATCCCCCTCGTTAAGGAACTCTTCCTTAACGCCATTGGGAATGATCATTTCAGACATCCCAATCTCTGGCATCTCACGCCAGAATCGCTTTTGCGATCGAGCAAAGGTGGGTTCATGACTCGCCAATGCTTCACCCGACCGCGGGTGCGTTGACTTAGACTTCCAGTCTATCCATGGCTCGTGGCGTTCCAGCCACTTCATGCCCAGAATGAGTTCATACCTCGAGTCCAAATCCAGGACTAGGCAACGCTCTAAGCTGCCGAAGTCTGCAAACTTCAGCTTGAGGTCAATCGAGACCTTGGGTACAGAAACCTGTACCCGTCACAAGACGGACCGTGACAACGTCACGAGAACGTGTCTCTAGGCCCTCGGCATACATCCGACTCTTTTCCACAGAAGCTCGTCTGACATAATTTTCAGACGCTCCATAGTCTATCAAGACTCTCCAAGGCTTATCAAAGCCTTTCACGTCCGCAAGGACTACCAGCAAACCTGGCTGGTACACCAACTCGGTGCTAGAAAGCACCGTTTCCCTCGGGGCTTTGTGCTGTCGTCCCCTACCCTGGGGATTAACAGCACTGAGGGGTCCCCCAGTAAGGCACCTCGCACCTACTGGGAACCGCTTTCCCGACGGCTTGGGCGAGGGCCTTTTTGCCGCCCTCGGCCCCTTCCAGCGACTATCTCGCTGGGGATTTTGTGGACATCTGTTCCGCAGATGATCCACGCTTCCACATAGGAAGCACCTTAGCGGCCCACGCCGCTGCAACATAGCTAAGAACTCCGCCCCGAAGCTCTGCGAAAAAGAGTCAGAGTGACTCTTAGCGGAAGGTTTCCCCTCCACTTCGACCTGACTCAGGTCCATTGGTTCAGGACCCACCTTAGAGGAACGAAAGTTCCTCTCGGCGTTAAACGCCATCTTAAACGCCTCCGCCAGGGATTGGGGTCGGCATCGAAACAGTTCCGAACGTGCTGGACCTTCTTTCAGGCCTCCCATGTAGACGGAAATGGACACATCGTCCGAATACGCTTTCGCGTACATCCCTGCCAACAGGGTCTTCAGTCCTTGTACATATGTCTCCAAGTCCCTAGTGCCCTGGCGGAACCTCAAAAACGCCAGCTGATTCTGGAGAACCAGATCAGGCGTTGCATACCTGTCCATAAGCTTTCGTTTAAGGACTCCCCAGTTCGGGAACACGGTCGTGGCCGAATTATGACACGTAAACGCCCATGTACGGGCTTTGCCCGTAAGATGGGTCAGTGCAAGTCCCACTTGCAGGTGATCCTCGATCACGTTCGCGGTGGCGAATGCGGTTTCAACCTCTCGAAGCCACACATAAAGGTTTTCACCTTTCTCGCCGGTGGATTCCTTTATCTTAAAGGACATCGGATGGCGCACCCCCGTAGACGCGGGATAACTCCCGCGAAGACTCGCCCCATGGGCGATAAGGGAATTCACCCTTTCACGCACGGCATCGAGGCCCTGCTCCACTAGATGGCGCATGCCATCCTCACCCAATATGGGTAACAGCCTTTTAAAGGCTTCCTGTTCGACGGGGGTTAGATTACCCCAATCGTCCTGATCCATCCCTTGCAGAGGATGTTGATCACCAACACAGGTGTTGGATTGGCTAAAAGTGCTACCAGATGTAGCCGGGTGCGTACACGCACGGTGCTAGCGCACAGAGGAAGACTTTCCTTTAAGCGGCGTTTGCCGCTACTTAGCCGATACGCCCTTATAAAAGGTCTTAGTAGGAGATAGCTCTCCTACTCGGGGCCAAGATTCCCGGGGTGGTTTACAGATAGCTTTCGCTAACCCCTTGTAATAAGACTTCCCTTATAAAGGGGGGTAGCGTAAGGGAGAACTCCCTTAGGCTACAATACTCACTGCGCGCGCGACCGGGCGTGGTCGCGCGCCTAGCTCCGCTAATGCCTTAACGGAAAAGTTCCCTTACTAAGGGTGTAGCTAAAGGGAGGGCTCCCTTTAGCTACGGCACTCACTGCGCGCGCGACCGGGCGTGGTCGCGCGCCTGGCAGTCTTAAGTATTTTCGTAAACTGAATATATTTAATATGTAATTAGCCTAAATTAATTCAAACTAATATAAACTATATGTAATACTAAGTAGAATATTCCTAATTCGTACATAGCTAAAATGTAGTGTACACACCTGTGTACTGACACGTGGATGGCTGACACACCACCACACCAAGGGCCCATGCCCTGATTGGTTAAAATAACCAAAGGTTCGAAACCTTTCAACCCGGGCAATACCGACCTCAACCGTGGTGTACTCATGTACACCGACACTCAGTGTTACCCGAATATAACCCCGTAACACGGATTACTTCTTCCGGGACTACTACAACGGTCGCCGCTAACGCAGAAGTCGTGCCGTAGCGACCTGGAAGAGGGTTGTGGATTTCGTCCTGCGGGGGATGATCGACGGAAGATGTGATATCGACATTTTCCTAGACCCGATGATCACCCATTGTGCTCGCAACCGTCCTTTGAAGTATGCCCCGGCCGACGATGGGGCGTGGTACCCTGGGTTCCTTTCGGACCCGCCACCAAGGACCCTATTGGACGCGTTAAAGGAGGTTGATACCCTTGAACCTTGGCGGGTTCAATATCGTTCCTCCCCCGATAGCCACCCTGGCCGTAAAATCCCTCGTATTCTTCGCAAGTTCTTTGGGTCTAGTTAATCGGTTGATCGTTCCGTCTTTAATCAATAAGAAATCTTGATCATGCCATTTCCACTGTGCTTCTTTACTTCCGCATGCATGATATAAACCGGTATTCTGTCGTCTTATCTTCGTTACTCCATCACCTTGTCTCGCAATATCCATCGTAAACACATCACCTCAAGCCATTTATCGCTTTTTCATCCATTATGAGTTTCGTCAATCATCTTTCTTCAATCGGTAATTCTTCGATCGTAATTCATGACCAGTCTGCCGATCACGCATTAGTTGGACTCTTCGTCTACTTGCATCACGTCAAACCGATGTCTGTTGATTCTTTTCCTCTCGAAGTCCTTGATCAGAGCATCACAGTTCAGGTCTGCCTCGTCTACCCACGACGGCTCAGCATAACCTTTCCAGTAAACTTGATATTCGCGTAACGTTCTTCCATATCTAGTGTTTCGACCTGAAAGGACATCGGTGATACGATCAACTTCAAATTCATCTGGATCTAGCGTCCTTTCCCAGATGTCGTCAGGTAACAAAGCTTCATCGAAGTCAAAACGATCCTCTATCCCAGCTGTTAGCGCAGTAGTAGGGCGATCTGGAAATTCCTTGACCAATTTCAACTTGGACAGGTGCACTACTGGGAACATACGATAGTCGGTGCCAGATGTAACCAGTCTCGCCGCATGATTAACGATTACCTCATCGACTCTGAAGGGTCCATGCCACATGTGCGCCAGTTTCTTCGCTAACCCTTCTTTCACCCGATCAAGGTATAACCAGACCCTTGATCCAGCTTCGATCTTGTGTGGTGTCACTTGACCATTGTGCTTTTCAGCTCGCTCATCCACCGCTTGATGCAATCGAGCGCTCACTTGATCACGGGCGTAACGATAGTCCTTTTGAAGCTTATATCTCCACCGGCGAGCATCCCGGTCTTTACGCCGAATTCCACCCAGTTGCAATGTCGATTCTAGCGATAATCGTGGGTCCCACCCATACGCCAAATAAAATGGTGTTTCACCACGAATACGATCGGGGGTTGAGTTCAGCGCGAATACCATCCGCTCTGCATACAAGCTCCAATCTTTCTGGCCGGCATCTGCTACATACATCTTGATTGCTCGCGTGATCGTCTGCACCGTCCTGTCCGCCTTACCATTCGCCTGTGGACGGTATGCCATAGTGGCACTCTGACGTTGTCCCACGATTTTATTGAACGCGCGAAATACTTCCGACATAAAACCTGGTTCACGATCGTGCCGGATCACTTCGCTAGCCCCGAATCGTCGAAACACACACTCTTCATAATTTTCGGCAACTTTCTGCGCTGTGCGGGACGATCCAGCTTTCGCGATCACCATACCCGTGAACAGATCCGTCCAAATCAGCAGTTCAGTATGTCCATCCGTCGATCGGGGTAGTGACGGCATATGATCCATGGCTATCACTTGGAATGGGTACGAACCCTAGATATTCCCCGGCGACATGCCCTTGATCTTAGGTTTGCCTTTCCTCGTCTCGCAATCTACGCATTGTCCGACAAACCTTTGTACTCTTCGGAATAGACCACGCCAATGGAAGTATCGTCTGATCCTCTGATATGTACGCCCTATGCCTTGGTGTCCTCCTTCCAAGCTCACATGATAATGGTGGAGGACATCCGCATGTAGGGTCTCGGGTAAGACCAGCTTAATCCAAAGCTGCCGATCGTCTTGATCATCTCTGTCATCGTTGGCTATTCTTTTAGCCATGTTTCCACAGTAGATCAGCAATCCATGTTCATCGACATCGTAGCTGTCAGCAATTCGCGCAGTCCTTAACCTCGTCTGCGTTCAATCGTGAGACGTCACCATACAGATAACTTCGCAAATCATGAATCCATTTGTCTTCGTCCTGTGCCTTTTTTACCCGTTCCGCCCTCATCCCGGATATAGATATATCGGGCCATGTTGACGGTCACGGCTGATGTAGGTTACGTGATCGTGTCATCACTAGTACTTGCGGGGTAGTGGGGTCTTCATTCCACGTGATCACTTCCGGCAACCTGTTGAGATCGGTCAATTCCTCCAGCCGTTTCACATCATCGATTTCAGATCTTGTTCCACCCTGAATATCCCTAGTGGTGATGTGATCTGCACTCTTATTCCACTCTCTTTTTACATGCACTAGATCATGATCCGACCATTCGCGTAGGAGATTGAACGCACGCTGTTGCAACACTTGCAATCGCGGAGCTTTACACTCTATTTCGCCGCGCATTTACCGGATTACTAAATTCGAATCTCCACACACGATCGTCCTTCCTTTGGGGTATCTTGACAGCAGGTACAAACTTAAAAGCAATCCATGGTATTCCGCTTCATTCACCGTGATATCAGGCGCATGATCGGCTACCGCGGTCATAATCTTCCATCCCGGTAATTTCCAAACGATAGCGCCGAACGCACCTACACGTCGCTTGACACTTGCAGATCCATCGAAACTAATCACGTAGAGTTCTTCGCCTTTTCCGACCGTAGGAGGTGGTACTTCAATCATCTTCCGCGGTTGTTTTTTCGGTGCGATCGCAATCAGGGCCTCATCGATTTCGGTGCGAGGAGTGATACTTGCAGCTAACTCCCCCAGTACCTACTCTTCTCCCTGTACAAATTTCTTGATCTCGAGGTCCCATTGTAATAAGATCGCAGCCCATCTGCCCAGCCGTCCGTCCAGCCCGTTGGATGTTAGTAACCATTTCAGCGTGGATAAACGCGACAAGACAGTGATCGTCTTTCCGACCAGCATCGTGAAGTAAACATCCAAGACCCGTAGAAGCGCCAGAACTTCCTTTTCGACGGAGCTGTAGTTCAGCTCACCGTTCTTCAACGTTCGGCTGGCGAATGCCACGGGGTAATGCACTTGATCATGTTCTTGTACCAGCGCGGCGGATACCGCCCACTTGCTGGCGTAAACCACGATTACTGGCGCTTTGTTCTGATCAAAGTGGCGCAGGGTTGGAGCTGACGCTATCTTCGCCTTCAGCATGCTGAATGCTACTTTTGCCCTGATTAATCGATCACCTTCCTGATACATATCTCCTTGCTCAACGATCGGCTCTTTAACTCTTGATAATACATTTCCCTTAATTCGTAGAGCACAGCGGCATAGATTGCGAAGTCTTCAATAAATCGACGGTAGTAGTTCAAGATCCCCAAAAACGACTGCATGGCCCGTAAGGTGCCAGGAAAAGGCAGATCAATCAGATCATCCAAGTTTTTTGGATTTGTTTCCAAACCTCGGCTAGAGACATGATGCTCTAAATAGGGAACTTCACTTCGCCCCCAGTACGATTTAGACACGCTGATCGACAAGTTCCATTGATCACTCTTTTCCATTAAACGCTGCACCTTGTCACACAGGGTAGTCCAGGTAGGTGAAGGGATCAAAATATCATCGATATATGATCGCCACTGCAGTACAGACGGGCCCGGTGTTTGGTCGGGCTCTCCCACCGTAAATACATCATCCGATTCGTCAGCACCGTCCTTAACCTTGAGATACCCATATAATGCGTTATCGATCAACCGCTGGTAGATTTGCGGAGCATTCTTTAGGCCAAAAGGCATCCTATTCGATTCGAACAATTCAAACGGAGTGACAAACGCCGAAATCTGACGCGCTCGATCGGTCATAGATACGACCCAAAAACCGCTCGCCATATCCAAAGAGCAAAACCACAGCGCTTTATCCAAATCTTCGAGTATATCAGAGATCAGGGGCATTGTATATACCATCACGCGCGTGAGTTGATTCACCGCGCTATAGTCGATACATAGACGAATATCAACCCCGTTCTTTTTCACAATGATCACTATAGGTGATGCTCAGGGTGACGTAGACGGTTGAATGATCTTGGTAGCTAATAGCCCTTTGATCAAAGCCGATAACTTCTCGCGAAATTGTGGAGCCACCTTCCGACACTTTTGGGCGATTGGGCGAGCATTGTCTACATCGATATCGCAAACAACTCCACGTGCAGCAGGAGGTAGTGCGTTCCCCTTTCCGATCAACAGATGTTTCTTCGCCCAAATTATATCGCGAAGCTGATTAATTTCTTCTGGCGTGTTGACCAAGGGGTCTCTTACTAGCAAATCGTCCCTAGTTACGTCTTCGGTGCTTGCAGATACTTCGGGCAACGTAGCAAGCTGCTTCTCTATTTCTTCCGCATACAAATCTCCACCTTCATGGTAACAAACTTGATCATCGATAGGGATTACACCAACTTCGCTAGGATCGGCTGAGGCAGGGCGATCGCGCGTGTCTTGAATAGACGTATCTCTTGCAGTAGGTTGTTCAACTCCGTGATCTGGGGTCGGACCTTTCATCTCCGGCTCCTGATTGCACCGCGCTTGCACCTCTTGCACCTTTTGCGAACCTCCGGTTACCAGTGCCACAGATGTGACGATCGGGTCCGTAGGACGTACTAGAATACATTGAGGGGTGGGGTACTCCCTTTTCTCGACTAAGAGACCTTGATCAACACTCTCTTGTTCGTCATCCATAGAATCGGTAGACGATTGATACGCGAGATTTTGCCACTCCTTGTAGCGATTAGACCCTATAGAAACAAATCAAGGGCGACGGGTCACATCATCTTTGTTCATCCAGATACCTAAAATCGTATCGTCTTGCACAATGATCGGATGATCGACGACGTTCGTAACACGCAGATATTGTAAATTAACCGCGCCCCTAGTGATGGTGGGGACCCAATTTCTTCCCCGAGTAATCCACAACTTCCGAGATCGCTGTCAAGAATTCGGACCTCAGAATATCGACCTACTGGGATCTGTTCGTACTGATCGATTTTCATGTAGTTTCCACTCTATCCGTACAACTGTCGACGTCCTTCTAATGGGATGATCACCTCATCAGGCAAACTTAGTGCACCATGAGCGACGTCTAATCGAACACCAACCGGGATCATAAAATCATTCCCAATCTAGCATCTTGATCAACGCGTTTTCCTACCCATGCATGGAAATAATAAACCAACGATCCCGCTAACGTAATCTTGATTTTAGTGCGCCCTTCTGAGAGGTATGAACTTTCTCCAATGCCGAAACATTCTTGCGTTTGACTCGTGTCGATCTCACAACCCACCTAACGAGCAAAGGTTGAGTCGATGATCGACACTTCGTCATAGGAATCAAATAATAAAGTAGCACGCTCGTTATTAATTTTACCACTCTCTTTGGATTGTTTAAACCATTTCTTTGGCGAGTGGTATTTCCAATATCCGCGCGATTCACCTGGAAGTAGATCGACCTTCATGATCACCGGGGACCGAGAAAAGTCATCGATATGGAAATTAGCCAAGAGTGGTAAATCAGGCTGATCACATTTATCATTATCTCTTTCTGCTGCTTGATCAGCCCTATTCTTATCCACATATGCAAAAATACACAAACCAGAACGCTCGTCTCGTACCAGATTCCAACCTGGAGAGCGTCCTAGTTTAACAAATCTTCAGCTTCCTTGAGCAGCATTCCCGTACGCTTGGTGGGATTGTACCGCTGGCGGATGCGGTTGTAAAACTCTTCCATAGGGAACTTGCCCGCATCGTGAACTTCGCCGCATGCTCGACAGACGTAGAAACAATGATCGCTCGGATGTCCCTTCTTGCCACACTTGATACAGGTCAGGCGCTTCCAGCAACGAAGATTATCGTGCCTAATCGACCCACAATGACTGCATTTCTTCACCGCCCCTTGATCGACTGCACTTGAATCACTTCGATTACCCGATCGGGACTCGCTAGGCTGATCGAGCGCCCCTGGTTGGTCGCGTATAGCAGCAATCATGTAACGGCGCTGATCTCCATCGCTTCCACTGTCGTCGGCACTTGATTCTTCACTTCCAGACGACACCTTGATCGCGCGTACTGCTTTGGGCTTTCGCGCTGGGGCAGGTGCCCGATCATCGCCGAATTTTCTGGCGGAATCGGCTGGTACCTACGACCGCTGTTGGCTGGTACCACCTATTGCGTGCATACGCCCGCAATGTCTCTTCCAGGTCTGCCGCGGTGTCCAACCGCAAAAGCGCCAGTTGATCAGCGAGCTCGCGATTGGCCAATGTATCCAAAAAATCTTGCACATGTTCACGTAAAGTCGTATGCGATCCATCCCTGATCGGCAACTTGGCTCGCAATCCCGCCACATTCAACCGGTGCAGATATTCGATTCGGCTTTCATCCGACCGCTGCTTTGTGTAATTATACTGGCGGGATGCCGATTTTCCACTTCCACAGTATTGAACTTCAAACTCATCCACGATACTTTTCCAACTTGATCGAGTGCTTCTACTCAGCTGGCGATGCTAATTGCGTGCTGTTCCTTTTAGTATATCGCCTAGGATCAAACACTTTTCAGGATCAGAAGTTTGATCCCGCATAAATGCTGACTTGAGGCGACTAATCCAATTCCGCGCTTGATTCTCATCCCCTTCCTTTCCCGAAAATTCTTTTAGATCACTGATCGCAGACATTCGAATCCTGGGAATCGTCTGTTGATCAGGCATCCCAGTGTGTTAGGACGCAACGGTGGATCGTCGTGGTAGTGTGATCGGGTCATCTGGGTCAATATACTCGCTCTGGGATCGTTGAGCATGGAACGAATATACTGATTCCATGTCAATGTCCTTGACCGTTGCCTATCTTTCTGGTTTCGAATGCTGCCGACGAAGTGAATGCACAGATTCCATGTCAACGTCCTTGATAGACGCAGCTCTTCCTGTCTTTAGCTGGAGGTTTTTCCCGCCGACGACTCCAGGTGTCATCTTGCGTCTTTCTTCAGCCAGAAACTTCTCCATAGCCTTATCAAAGAATGTCTGCAGCTATGGGCTTTGCGATACTTGATCATCTTCTGCTTTGATCGATTGAGGTTCCATCTTGATAGCCGAAAACTTGGATTTATCGTTCTGGCAAACTGTCGTTCTAATGATCTTGGGCTCTATACTCCCGGCACTACTCGACTCCGCTTCAAATTCATCGCCTTCAGAAGGCGCAGATTCGTAGCACGATGACCCCGTGTGTTCTGCTGCGTTGTTTGACGGACCTGATCAATCTTCAACGGAGAGTGCGAGGGTTCCAACTTAGTGGTTTGACCCACGATAGGTAGCCAAAAATGAAACAACTGCTGGGTCGCTTCTGACAGATCTTCTGGATCCTGATCAAACACCTCTTCAGTATCGTAGACGCCTGTCGTCAGACTTGCCTGCTTGATCAGGCGTGTTAGCCTCAGTATGATCGTGAGCTTGTCCCTACCATCCGTAACTGGCTGATCGACCGGTACATTCAGCTTCCCGCTGATCATGACCCCAAGTAGGCTCATGATCAAATTCGTCAATAAGAAATATTCCAGTTTTCCTTTATAAACCTTTCGGTAAAACGTCCTCACCAGATCGGCTTCCGTTGGTGGCGTACTTGATCGACTTTAGTCGCTCTCCAACCCATGCGCCTTCATCACCACCTTCGGCTGGTTGGTCTTGTAATAGTTTGCCACCGGATCCCAATCCGGATCATTATACACACATATTTTTGGCGGATCATAACTTGCGTTATGATCCGCATGGGCTCCCGATGGAGCCTCGGGAGGTGGTTGAGGCTTTTCCTCCTTTATTTCATCAAGATTCTTCCCCAGGTCCTGATGATCAGCATTTCCTTTCTTCTTCAGGCATGACAACGGCGAACTGCCTTCCGTCGTCACAACCTACTCCTCCTTTTCCACCTTTATCTTCACTTCTGCTTCCGCTTCCGTTTTCACTTTCACATAAGCGCCGTCTAGCGTAGAATCGCGGTGATATCCCGCGTCGCCCAAAGATCCGGGCACGCGCACCATTGTGGTGGAGCGGCCGATCAAAGTTTTTAACGCTTGATCAGGCGGTACCACGGCGCCCGGACTGCAGACTAACGAAGGGGGGCCTCCGGTTGTCCTTGACTGTTTCTGCTTACCTTGTGTACCCGACGGCTTAGGCGTGGGTCGCTCTCCAGGTCGCGGGGATGTAAACACGGCAATTCCTTGATGCAAGATTGGGGAACTTGTAATGATTTGATCGAGGTGATGATCAGACGTTATCCGGTATCATCGAGCTTGAATCAGGTGCGAACAGGCTTGATCAGCAGTGATCAGGCTTGGGAAGGCACCGAAAATCGTTGATCAGCTGTGATCAGCTGTGATCAGGCTTGATCAGGCACCAAAAGTAGTTGATCAGCGGTGATCAGACTTGATCAGGCTTGATCAGGCACCAAAAGTAGTTGATCAGCGGTGATCAGACTGGATCAGGAGCCAAACATCGCTCAGGTACAAGTTGGTGCGGTCTGCGAGTTGTTGATCGCGGGTCACGAGTTGCAGAGTGTCGATCAGGTGTTGATCGGCAAAGGGGGTACTTGATCAGGCAGTGTAAGTCTTCACTGCCTGATCACGGAGCCTCTGGAGTCTTCAATAGCTAAAGGAACACCCAGGTATCTGTATTCCTAGCCTAGACCTACGAGGGGGGGGGTAAATTTCACTTAATCCACCTAGAGTTCCCGTGGGGCGTTGACAGCAGCCGAACGCTAGGGGCCAAACGCGAACCAAACGTGTAGAAGTGAGAGCACTGCTCAATCACACCCTCAAAACCAAAAAATCTTTACTGAAGAACCGCTGACACAGCTGGCGGAGTTGCGGGGTGAGTTGTCAATACTCTACGCCTGCCGGTGGGCCAAAAACGCACAAAGTGCTCCCGCCCGGGATGTAGAGGTGTTTATTAACTAAAGGGAGGCTCTAGTTACCGTCCCTGAGGTGTCCTTAGTGTTTGGATGCAAAGGAGAATTTTTTTATTGCTTAAATTCTAAGAACTACCAATTACCTAATATCCACCAATCAGAACTACGCGTTTCATCGTCCTCCGTCGACCAGTCGACCTGATTTATCCGTCGTCCGTCGCTGTTCATCGGTGTTCGCTGAGTACCTGTACGTAATCGTCCCATCTTCCTATGCCCTGTCTATGTCCCGATTATGTGCACCACGGTTGTACACTCAACTGTATACGCCGTGGTACACACAATCGTATACGATTGCGTACCCGATTTTTTTGTCCGTAATCGGCCCCCCTAAATTAAGCCCAATAATTAGGCCCTATAATAAGGCCCTATAATAAGGCCCGTTATTGGGCCCAATTATAACACGCTTTACGACAGTTTTATTCTCTTTGCCGACATATGCATAGATGCCAAACGTAGATCGCTCGGCTCGATCCAGATTCCAACCTGGCGAGCGTTCTAGTTTAACATATTTTCCACGTCCGGTGGGAGCATCCCCGCGTGCTTACCCGGCACATACCACTTGCGCATCAGATTGAAGAACTCTTCGATCTGGCACTGGCCGGTGTGGTGAAGCATATTATAAATTTTTGCGGCACCATAGTTGGTACAGTAGTCAGTATCATAGTTGGTACAATAGGCGATATGTTAGTCGGTACGATAGTTGGTACCATAGTTGGTACAATAGCCGGTACGACTGTTGACACAACAGTCAGTACAACAGTCAGCACAACTGCGGCGAACATGGACGGGGCATGGACGGGACATCTGGGACGACGCGACAACTGATACAGTTACCTAACGGTTACCTAACGGTTAGCTACGGACGACGGATAAATCAGGTCGACTGGTCGACGAGGCGTATAGAAATGGGTAGTTCTGATTGGCTGATATTAGGTTTTTGGTAGTTTTAGGATATAAGTGATAAAAAAGTTCTTCTTTTGCGTCCGACCGACAAGATCACCGAGGGGGAGGCGTTCGCGCCTCCCTCTTTTTTGCATACGCACCCTTTACGTCCCGGGCGGGAGCACGTAGTGCACTTTTTGGCCCACCGGCAGACGTAAAAGGTCTGGGGAACTCACCCTCAACTGCACCCGCTGTATCAGCGGTTATTTCGTAAAGGTTTTTTTTGGGGAAGGTGTTCTCAACTCTTCCCCCATTGGTACACGTTTTTTGGCCCCTAGAGTTCGGCTGCTCTGAGCGCCCCATGGGAAATCTAGGTGGATTTTAGTGGGAACTGTCGATCAGCCCGTAGCTGATCAACCCCCCTCTTTGGTCTAGGCTAAGAATACATTTCGATAGGGTATTCTGTTAGCTGATTAAGACTCCAGAGGCTGCATGATCGGGTGGTGAAGATTTCCGCTGCCCGATCTAGTACCCCTCCACTGATCACCACAAGATCATCGATCTGCAACTGCGCTCTGTGATCAACAACTCGCAGATCGCGCCAACTTGTACCTAAGCGACTTTAAGCACTTGATCAATCCTGATCACAGCTGATAACAGCTGATCAACGACGTTTGGTGCCCGCCTAAGCCTGATCACACCTGATTCGAGCTTGATTGTGCCTGATCACGCCTGATCGGCACATAGGTCAACTCGTTACAAGTTCCCCAATCTTGCATCAAGGAATTGCCATGTTTATATACCCTCCACCTGGAAAGCGACCCACGCCTGAGCTGTCGGGCACACAAGGTGAGCAGAAACACAAGCAGTCAAGAACAACCGGAGGACCCCCTCCGTTAGTCGGCAGTCCGATCCAAGCGCCGTGGTACCGCCTGATCAAGCGTCAAAAACTTTGATCAGCCGCTCCACTACACCGGCCTCGTGGATCTCTTCACATGACTTGCACACGGAGAGGCAGTGATCGGTGGGGCGACCGCGTCTTTCGAACTTCTTGCATATCAATTTCTTCCAGCAGTCCCCACCGTCATGCTTGCTTGACCCTCAGTGAGAACACTTCTTGCGAGGTCGGTCCGGGTCGGACTTGTTACCACTCCTGCCCTTCCGATCGGCCATGTTAGGCGTCGATCTGGTTCTTGGGGCAGGTTCCGTGACGAAAACGTGGCGATACTGGTCTTCGTCTGACTCCCGACTGGACAGGCCGCTACTTTCCTCTTCCGATCCAGTGCTGTCTTCAGTCACGATCGCCTTAACAGCGTCTGATCTGGTTAGGGGCCTCTTCACAGGGTCGGTCTGGGTCTTCGATCTGTAGCGACCCGATCCAACGGCGACCTTCGCCCTCATACTGCGCGATTGTTGCAGCGTCCGCAACGTCTGATCCACTTCCGTCACACCCTTTAGGCGCAGCAGAGTGAGCTGATCAGCCAGCTCTTGGTCATCCAGGGTACTAATATAGTGACCCACGTGCTCGATAGCGGCACCGGTCGGCGGGTTGCCTTCCTTGATTACTATTCCGGCGCGAATTGCGGCCACGTTCAGGCGGTGCAAATACTCGATCGGCGTCTCGTCGCCCCGCTTCTGCATATGGTGATACTTGCGGGCAGTAGAAAATCCGGAGTTGCAGTACTGCCCCTCAAATTCTGAACATAGCAGATCCCAGTCAGATCGGACGTCCCGACCCAACTGTTGGATCCAGTTGGCAGCCGGTCCTTTTAGCAGATCTCTGAAGATCAGACACCGTTCCTTTTTTGGTGTCTGATCCCGTAAGAAAGAAGACTTGACCCGACCAAACCACGACCTGGCTTGCTCCTCGTCGGCGTCCTTGCCAGTAAAGTCCTTCAGGCCTGTAGTCGCGGCCATACGAATACGTGGGATCGCGGCAGATCCGAGATCAAATGCGGTTGTAGAGGCTAGGTTAGCCTTACGCGTTCTGCCCGCCCCTGCACCGTCTGACCCATAGTTGTCACCAGGATCGCCGACCGACTCCATGTCGTAATCGCTATTATTGCCGATCGGCGCGGTCGGTGGCTGTGGCTTGCGTCTTCTTTTTACAACTGGTTTACCACCTCGGATATCCTTATCCGTTGATGCCACTGACTCCATATCAACATCCCGGCAAGTATTGACATTTTGCCGGGCAAATCGGTCCTGGACATGCGGGCACGGAGGCGATCGGCGTCGGTCTCCCATGAAACGCTCCATCATTGCCTCAAACATGGCTTGGACGTTAGCTTGGGTCATGGGCAACGTGTTGGTATCCTCCTTTGGAGGTACTGAAGCCTGTGGGGGCTCCTGGGGCCCGGACTGGCATGCAGCCCCTTGCTGCCGCATGTCCTTTTTATGCTCCCACCGGGTATGGTCCGGCCCCATGGTCATCCGCTCAACACCGACCTCCAACTACGATGAGCTATTAGAGGAAGGTGGAGACTGATACATCGACTTATCGTCGGAGCACACATCATCGAATACTGCCGTGGTCTCAGCGACCTTCAATGCCGCGGTGGGAGTTGGGCGGCGGACCGCCCCCACAAACGGCACCAAATGGTCATGGAAGGTCGACATCGACTCTCCAGCCTCCAAGTGTCCAGATCGAAGAGTTTCTGCACGTTGGCGAGGATTCGCACTTTCATGCCGACCTCGGCAAACATCGCCAGCAGGTTCTTCACCAATAGCAACGGCCGATCGCTTTGGATCGGTTCGGTGGTGGGTCCGAGAAGGCGATCGGGGATCTGGGGGTTTATGATCTGCATGGCCTGGTATTCACGAATAAATTGATTTAACTCGTGGATGTAGTGCATCCTGGTCAGGTCTTCTTCATTGATAACCCCATCCCCGACCTGCGACTTTTCTTCCAAGTCGTCTTCCTCGGACGGCGTTCTGAGCCTCTGCTTGGGGACCTTGGCAAAATGGATCGGATCGTTCCGATCAGCCTCCAAGTCGTTTTCATCTTTAATTTTCTTTTCATCAAAACATCCATTTAAATGCATAGGATCAGGACAAAAGTCCTGATCCTTTCCGGAACTATAGCAAGACTTGCTATAGTCCCGATCGGCTCTGGTGGGAGCCTTATGGGGAAGAAGAACTTATTAATCTCGATCTGGTACTCCACCCGGCCAGATCGGACATCGCCATCTTTATCTACAACGAGAACATAAGGCGATATCCGTTCCTTATGTCCTCTCCAGAACGATTCCAAATTCAATTCATTGTAATCAATTCTTTGCTGAATATCGCTGCGGTGATATCCACGATCACCAAGTGATCCGGGCACGCGCACCATTGTGGTGGAGTCTAGTTCAAAATCGAACACCGTAGTGTCAAGAACCTGACCACCATCGTGCCCGGCCTTCCAACTTACGGGGGGGGGTACCCCGCGAACCTTCGTCTTCGATCCGATCGGATCTTCCGCTGATGACAGACGACCGATCATCAACACAGGACGCCCGCTCCGGTTTATTCTTCATCTCACCTTGTGTACCCGATGGATTGGGCTGGTAACACACTCGGTGGATCGGTGCTGGGAATTGAGTTTTGGTCTAAATGTGGTAGACCGTGCTGGGTAGTGTACCCCGGGAGGAACTCTTCACCATGGGTACGGGCAGACCAGTTATATTCGAATTTAGTATGCTCCAAAGGGCAGATCGCTCAAACGATCGTAGAGCCCAACCAATACGAGAATAAAAGTCCAAAACTCCAATATAGAGATCCAAAAAGAACGTGGTACACTCCACGAACGATATCTCCACGAAATAATCCAATAATTTCATAACACGTTCCAAACGTGTGCAACTTGCGCTTGAAAAGCCGACCAATGTGCACTCCCGTCGAGGGACTTCCGGCGGGCCAAGTGCGTCTGTGACGCGTCCCGGCCGGGTATAATGAGCTGGAGGGGATTATTCGACCCTCCGCTCCCAAAACGCTCTGCGGCGTGCAGAGACGACTGATGTGCAAAGCGAAACGACCCCCGGTTGAGTTAGAGGTCCAACAACTAAGTCGTAATGCCAAAAAGGCTCTTCTTAGACGAAGCCAAAACAAAATCTTTCTCCAACACGGCAAAACCAAAAACTAACTACCTACCCCCTATAGTCCCCAATATGTACCAAACATGAAAATATGTAGTACACGCAATCTCATGTGACTTACCCAAATCCGTGTTCTTGACACCCCTTGCACATTACCGGCTTAAAAGCCTCCTGGATTTCCACCAATCCGATCCCCAATAGGCCGATCGGTGTGCTGCTGACCGGAAACGACCAAAATTCTTGGGTCCACTTCGCCACAAATCCGTGTTCTTGACACCTCTTGCACATGATAGGCTTAAAAGCATCCTTTATTTCCACCAATCCGATTGCCGACAAGCCGATCGGTGTGCTGCCGAAGCAAAGCGACCAAAATTCTTGAGTCCACTTCACCACATTCACTCAAAGACATCTTTGTATTAGGCTCGGTTTTCGTATGAGAACAATGAAGAAGGTTTTAGGGGGCCACCAGAGATATTTGTTGTTCAGGGGAAATTCGAATATATTAAGTATTTCCAAATCCTATACCGAAATCAAACACTTCTGCTACTTACTACTTTTTGGTTACTTCAGCGTTGACGACAATACTTGACAGTTACTTCGGAAAACCTCCTTAATCCGATTGGTCGCGAGACGGCCGATACGAGACGGTCGGCACTGTGGTGGAGCGGCTGTTAAAAGTTTTCGACGCTTGATCATGCGGTACCACGGCGCTTGGACTGCCGACTAACGAAGGGGGTCCTCCGGTTGTCCTTGACTGCTTGTGTTTCTGCTCACCTTGTGTACCCGACGGCTTAGGCGTGGGTCGCTCTCCAGGTGGTGGGGATGTAGACACGGCAATTCCTTGATACAAGATTGGGAAACTTGTAATGAGTCGATCGAGGTGCTGATCAGACGTGATCCGGTGTAATCGAGCTCAAATCAGGTGCGAACAGGATTGATCAGCAGTGATCAGACTTGGGCAGGCACCGAAAGTCGTTGATCAGCTGTGATCAGCTGTGATCAGGCTTGATCAGGCACCAAAAGTAGTTGATCAGACTTGATCAGGCTTGATCAGGCACCAAAAGTAGTTGATCAGCGGTGATCATACTTGATCAGGTGCCAAACGTCGCTCAGGTACAAGTTGGTGCGGTCTGCGAGTTGTTGATCGCGGGTCACGAGTTGCAGAGTGTCGATCAGGTGTTGATAGGCAAAGGGGGTACTTGATCAGGCCGTGGAAGTCTTCACTGTCTGATCACGGAGCCTATGGAGTCTTCAGCAGCTAAAGGAACACCCAAATATATGTATTCCTAGCCTAGACCTACGAGGAGGGGGGTAAATTTTGCTTAATCCACCTAGAGTTCCCATCCCATGGGGCGCTTACAGCAGCCGAACTCTAGGGGCCAAACGCGAACCAAACGTGGAGAGGTGAGAGCACTGATCAATCACACTCTCAAAACCAAAAAAAACTTGACTGAAGAACCGCTGACACAGCGTGCGGAGTTGCGGAATGAGTTCCCAACACTCTACGTCTGTCGGTGGGCCAAAAATGCACTAAGTGCTCCCGCCCGGGACGTAGAGGTATATACTAGTGAGGGAGGCGCAAAGGTGCCGTCCCTAAAACGATCCGCTAGATCGAACGCAAAAGGAGAACTTTATTATTGCTTAAATCCTAAGAACTACCAATTTCCTAATATCCAGCAATCAGAACTACCCGTTCCAGTGTCCTCCGTCGACCAGTCGACCTGATTTTTCCGTCGTCCGTCGCCGCTCGTCGATGTAAGCGGAGAACCTGTAAGTAATCTTCCCATCTTCCTATGCCCTGTCTATGTCCTGACTATGTGCACCACGGTTGTACACGCAACTGTATACGCCGTGGTACCCACACTCCTATACGATTACGTACCGATTCTGACCGTAATCGCCCCCCCCTAAATCAGGCCCTATAATAAGGCCCTATAATAAGGCCTTATAATAAGGCCCGTTATTTGGCCCAATTATAACACGCTTTACGACATTTTCCCGCGGTGTCCGCAGGGCGCTCCTCGTCTTTCAGAGGAGGAGTTCCGGGGGTACGGTGGTTTTCCCGTACCCGCCAAAATTCAGGGCTTAGTTGATGCCCTAAATGCATGAACACCCAGTGTTGATGCTACTTCGCATTATGAGTTTGAGACTCCTTCTCAAACTCAGTTAAAAGGTCTGGGGCGTCGGCCCTCAGAACCTCAATCGGCTCCCAAGAGTCGAACTCTTGGGGGTAACCCATCCAGCGTACTAAGTACTCGGTACGCTGCCCCTTCTTCGAAGGAACCGAGCGCTTCGAGATCAAGCGCTCGAGAATGTATCGCCTTTTCCCCTGATTATAGATCAGGGGCGGGGGAGGTTGAGAATTCCCTCGCCGTTGTTGTTGCGGAGCATGGTTCTTCGCTCCGCAAACTCGAGGAGGGTTATTCCTCCTTGAGCAGCGATATGTCTCACTGTGTGAAGACATATCGGTCTCTTCGCGAGGATATCCGCTACATCCTCGGAGCGCACACTGCCCTCCAGCAGAAGAATGATCTTTTGTACATTGAGCTTTCCCGGTATAAGGGAGAGCTCGATCGGCGCACGGCTGATATTGAGCAGTCGAAGGCGGAGGTAACGACTCTCCGCTCTGCTCACCAACGGCTGGAAGCCGATTACAAGTATCTCTTGGGAGACTTGGAGAAGCACGGCATCTTCCGTGGTTCTGCGTCTCGTCGTAAGACGAAGACGCATGATACGGTTTTAGCCGCCCAACATAGAATGTTGGGTGGAGCCGCATTGCTGTGGGAATGTCTAAAGTATAGGCATTCCCACGAATCTCTTGGACCCTGAAAGGTCCAATGTACTTAGGAAGCAACTTCTGTGTAGGGAAGTTGATTATTGCATGTATAGGCAAATTAGTAGTTTTTAGTAATAGCAATTCGCCTTTCAGAAAAGATTTTTTGTTCTTCCTTCCTTGTTTATCTGCATTTTGCTTCTGCTTGTCAAAAGCAGAGGCATGTGCATCCTTTACATAGCGTATTACAGCTTGGCGCTGTAATACGAATTCATCTACTGCTTTATCAGCAGTAGGTGCATTGTCCTCGTTGTTTGCAGCCATTGCTGCAGACACATATTCATCGTATGCATCTTCTGTTTCAATTGAAGCTGCTTCCGCTTCTACTGTACTTTCAGTAGAAGGTCCATCGTTTTGTTCACAAGTTGCAGTTGCAACTTGCGCATTGACTCGCTCAAAATTTGAGCGGGTCCTTCCCCCACTTATATTTGGCGTACCGCCAAGTAAAGCTGGGGTTCGTGGATGCCTTAAGGCATTCACGTAGAACGGTGTATGCTTAGTTGAAGCATGAACCGAATTGTTAATCGCGAATTCAGTGAGTGGCAGGTAGTCACTCCACTGTTCAAAGGCATGTGCGTATGATCGCAACATGTCTCCGAGAACGCGGATAACCCGTTCCGTCTGCCCATCCGTTTCCGGATGGTCCGCAGTTGACATCTTCAACTGGGTTCCCAACAATGAGAACATTTCTTGCCAGAAACGTCCTGTAAATCTCGGATCTAGACCCGAGACAATGTCTTCCGGCATTCCGTGCAAACAGAATACCGTATCAACGAATATCCGAGCTGTTTGAGCGGCGGTTACGTTCGCTGATACTGCAGTAAGATATACCATCTTACTGAAACGGTCTACAAAGACCACTATTCCGGTCTTCCGACTATTGTCGGGTGGAAGACCGAATACGAAGTCCATTGAAATGGACTTCCAACACTCTGTCGGAACCGGCAGAGATTGCAGCGGAGCCTGTGCAGACTGCGCAGGCTTAACGCGCTGGAAAATCTCGCAAGCGCGAACGTATATTTCCGTACCCACTTGTACTGGTTTCGCCAGTAAAAGGCACGTGCGAGAGAATCGTATGTCTTCTCTCGACCTTGATGCCCCGAAATCGGTGCATCAATATACTCAAACATAATTTGATATTTGAGATCATCGTCGTTTGGAACGACGATGCTACTTTCATCTTTTTGGTCTGTGCTGTAAAGCAGCAGACCATCGTGCAGTCTATATCGATGCACGCAAGCGCGGAGGAACTCTGGGAGTTCGTCGCGCTTCTCACTTGATTGATTACTTAAGTGATTAATCAACAGAATTGTCTCCTCGTCTGTTTTGTACGCCTCGCGTACTTGTCGTATAATTGACGACGACATAGCAGTGCAACGTATCGCGTTTGCACTGGAACCTTCGGTTACGGACGGTTTCGTATCGTAATCGGGCCTTCGTGATAGCGCATCCGCTATCACGTTCAACTTTCCGGGTTTGTATTCAACCGTAAAGTTTTATTCAGCAAAGAATGAAAGCCATCGATGCATTCCTTGAGAAATGTGTGGTGAATTCACGGCCGTGTGTAGCGACGCATGGTCCGTGTAAACCACAAACGGTCTATCTCCCAAGATATAGATCCGAAACTTGGCCAGTGCATACTTCATGGCAAGGGGTTACTTGTCATGCACTGGATAGTTGCACTCGGCCGGGCGCAACTGACGCGATTGATAGCAGATTACGCGATCACGATCATCGTGATCACGCTGCATCAAGCACAGCCGAAGCGAAATCGCTCGCGTAGCAAACGACGTGGAACAGACGATCGTTATCGGCTATAGCCAAGACAGGCGCTTCAGTCAAGCTTTGCTTGACTGCATCAAAATCATCTTGGCATTGGGTATCCCAATGCCATTCAACATCTTTCTTAAGCAATTGAGAAAGAGGTCGTATTAGCCCAGCATAGCTGCATGAATAATTGTGCAAATATGTTGCCAACCCAAGGAACTTTCGAAGTTCCTTAACTTTGTTTGACGTAGGCCATTCAACGATCACCCTGATCTTTTCTGGATCAGAGCACACCCCGTTCTTGCCCACAAAACATCCAAGAACGGGTATCTCAGGTGCACCAAAGGTGTACTTCTTTAGATTTGCATAGAGCTCTAACACTCTACGTAGATGTTCCCTATGGACATCTACATCGCTTTTATCGTGTTCACCCTTACTATGGATGAACACGTCATCGAAATAACTCGGTGCGAATTCTCGCACCGGGCGTAATAGATGCGTTACGCATCTGTTAAACGTAGCAGGGGAATTTCGAAGCCCCTGCGGCATAACAAGCAACTCCCAAAGCATGCCGCTTGGGGTGCTTTCCGCCGTGAGAGGGATATCCTTCTCACGCATTAGGATTTGATAAAATCCATCTCTTAGATCGAGAGCACTAAAGACGGCGCTCCCGCACATGCCATCAATGATGACATCTTTTCGCGGTACTGGCGTCTGCGCCGGTACTGTCGCTGCGTTCAGCTTGTTGTAAGCGTGAACGATTTTCCACCCACCTGTGGACTTTTTCACACAAAAGGTGGGGGTAGAGTGCGGTGAGATAGACTCCCGCACTTGGCCTGTTTTACGAAGAGCTTCGAAAAACTCGTCGATCGCTTTTACTTGATCACGCGGCAACGGCAATTGCCGCGTGACACAATACTTCGTGCCTGGCACGAGGTCAATTTCATGACGAGCTCCCTTATCCTTAGGGATCTCGCTAGGTACTTCTTCTGGGAATACGTCAGCGTATTCCCGAAGTACCTCATAAAATGGGGAGTTCGCTTTAAGCGACTCCCAGCTTTGCGCTTCAAAGCGCTGAACTTTGGTTTGATCATTGGGAACCTCGTTCTCAATGTTTTCCATTTGTAATGTGGATATTCGTTCAAGAATATCCACTACATCATCTGTTGCTAAGATAATACAGATCTGTTCGATCTGATCATCGTGCAAGTTTCTCATAAACTTCTTCCAGCTTAGCGCTGGAAGAGCCATCACCTCCGAACCTTCTTTCGGATGGTGTTCCATCAACAGAGACTGGGTAGCTAATCCGGTCTCCGTTTGCGTCAAGACGTTGATCGTCTCGACGGAACTGTCCATGCAATCAGACGCGCTCGTCTGATTGACTGCTACACGGTGATTACGATTCACCGTGTGCGAATACTCATCATCATGGTGGCCACTGCCTACCATGGAATTTTCTTGGCGATCCGATGTGCTCGTCTGATTGGCCGCCTGTTCTGCGACACGGTGGTCTTTATCACCCGTTTGCATGGCTAACGCAACGTTGTGGGCACTGGCCACCACGGAGTTGTGCTCGCGATTGCACTCGACTGTGAGTCACTCTCATCAACACGGAATTCTTTCGTCGTGTTGGAACCTTCGGTCGCACAGTGGGTGTTTCCCACCGTGGATATCACTTCATTCTCACGGTGGTCTTTATCACCCGAGGAATGTTTCTCTCCAACACGCAACGACTCTTCTGTTGCGTGTGATAGTCCCTCAGGACTCTCACCTGCGGAGGTACCTTCCGCTGATCGTGTCGGAACAGACCTGGTGGTGCCATCGCTATCCACCAGACTGTCCGACGCTTCGGTTTTATCTTCTGATACAGCCAATTACACACGTGGTGATCAGATCCTGTGGGTCCGCCGCAGTCGATCGATAGGTCAACCCAGTTGATCGAAGGTTTAAACTTGGACATCCATGGGATTCCAAGTATCACATCGAACTTGTCATCTAAATCGATGACGATGAATTCATCCTCGAATGACAGTTCACTCAACTCGAAGCGTGTTTTAATCACACGCTTTGGAATAGTCACGGTTGCACCTGTTGCTAACCGGACTGAAAACATTCTTCGTTGGGTTTCTACCTCCACGAAGCTCAACAGCGTTAGAATCTGAGTTCTAACGAAATTGTTTGACGCTCCTGTGTCAAACAAAGCTCGCATGGGGACATCGCTCCCGTGCGGCTTAACCGCCAGGGTGATAAGAGGCTTATCATCACCCTGCACCTTTTGACAGTACATAGTCCCGTCTGGGGCTATTACCCTCACATGCCCTATGTCGTCATGTGGGATAACATTCCCAGTAGGGCGCCCCGCCCTTACTGGCGATTCTCGTTTTTTGCACCAACAGGGTGATGTCCCTGTTGGTGTCGCCGTGCAGCGGACGGTTCCGTCCGCTGAGTGCGTGGCACCGGACGCGGTGCCATACACACATGGGCAAAATGCCCCACTTTCGCGCATCGATTGCAGCGAATTTTATTCTTAAATTTTGGTTGCTTCGAGTTCGAAGCAACCGCAACCGATAGGTCCATCGGCTCTGGACCTCCACCGCCCATGCTCTGGCGCGGGTGGCTGTTTCTTGAGACGAAGTGTGAACTTCGTCTGCCCGGCTGCTGATTGTTGACATGCTGTTGCGGCATGTCAAAAGCGAAGGGCTGTTGAGCTCTTCGGCTGTACCCAGCATGCGATGACGCTGATCGCATGCTGAACTCTTCACGGATGCCCATATCAATGGCATCACTTAGAGTCTTTGGCGGTTGCCGGTAAAGATCTGTTTGACGGGACCATCATTGAGTCCCTTCATGAAGCCAATGACCTGCATATCATGGGGCACCGGCTCATACACAATATTTGACAGCAAATATTGCGTCTTTTAAGCGTAAGCTTGAAGGTCAAGCTTACCTTGCCGGAGTTCCATGAAATTCTGCCGACTACTTAGCTCCATTTCTGGAGCTTCAAAGTTGAGCTTTAGCTAAGCTTTAATTCCTGAGAATACAGGAACGCAGATTCATCAGTGGCTCTGCGACTCATCGCCCATGCCCTGGCTCTGCCTCCCAGACATGTTGTGGCGAAGTACGCCTGTTGACTTTCGTCAACAATATTTTGCGCAGAGATGGCATTTTCCACCTCTGCGAACCATCTACGAAGGGGCTCGCCCCCTTCGCCGGTAAAGGGCGGTACTCGCGCCTTTACCACTTCAACGCTTTGCGTTGCAGGTGCAGGTGCGGTCCGCGCTGCCTCTTGCACGGGCCGTGCTGGCTTTCCTAGGTGGTTTCGCCTAAAGCGATTCACCACCTCTATCGCTTCCTCCGGGGTCTTACCCAGGAGGAAGATAAGGATGTCGGTCCCCATGGACCGAACCATTTCTACCGTCGCGTCTTTACTACGTGACAAGAAGTGGGGGAAGTGTTTCGTCACCACTTCCAGCGTTCTCTCTCGCTCGGCAGGCGTCATGTCTCACGACTTGATGCCGAGCGGCTCTTAATCTTTGCTCCGATAGTTGACTAGCGGAACGGAACTGTGGTCGTTAAGACGGACCACTAAGTGCTACCAGGTGTAACAGGACTGATTCTGTTACGGGCTTACACTGTATTTTGCGAGGAAGCGCGCAATACAATAAGGGCAGGATTAGTTGGTAGCAACTTATCCTATACTAAAAGTAAATATGTGGTGGAGTCAAGTTCGAAATCGAGTACATTGGTATCGACAACCTGACCACCACCATCGTGCCCAGCCTTCCAACTTACGGGGGGGGGTACCCCGCGGACCTCCATTCGAAATCTGGTCCGATCGTCAGCTGCTGGCAGACGACCGGTCATCATCCAGAGACACTTGGTCCGATTCACTTAAGACCATCTCACCTTGTGTACCCATTGGATTGGGCTAGTTACTCACTCAGTGGATCGGGATCGCAGATCAATTTGATTCGGTCTTGAATATGATACCGTGCTGGCTAAGTGTACCTAGGGAGGAACTCTTCACCCCAGGTACGTACAGACCAGAAACACTTCCGAAAGATAGATTACAATAGGTCGATCGTCCAAACGATCTAGACCTGACCAATACGAAATAATAGAGGGTAGACCAATCAACCGGTCTAGCACCTGACCAATATGAGAGAAGACCAAAACCGGTCTAAACTCCAACCAATGTTAAAATGATCCAATATGTCCACGTGAAGACCCAACATGCCCGTGAACCCCACAAAC
>CM047587.1:823730-838771 GCA_026184515.1 Peronosclerospora sorghi | reverse complement strand
TATTCACTGGATTGGTCTTTACGTGGAGATATCGTTTGTGGGGTTCATGGGCATGTTGGGTCTTCACGTGGACATATTGGCTCATTTTAACATTGGTTGGAGTTTAGACCGGTTTTGGTCTTCTCTCATATTGGTCAGGTGCTAGACCGGTTGATTGGTCTACCCTCTTTTATTTCGTATTGGTCAGGTCTAGATCGTTTGGACGATCGACCTATTGGAATCTATCTTTCGGAAGTGTTTCTGGTCTGTACGTACCTGGGGTGAAGAGTTCCGCCCTAGGTACACTTAGCCAGCACGGTCTCATATTCAAGACAGAATCAAATCGATCTGCGATCCCGATCCACCGAGTGTGTAACTAGCCCACTCCAATGGGTACACAAGGTGAGATGAACTTAAGTGAATCGGACCAAGTGTCTTTGGATGATGACCGGTCGTCTGCCAGCAGCGGACGATCGGACCAGATTTCGAATGGAGGTCCTCGGGGTACCCCCCCCCGTAAGTTGGAAGGCTAGGCACGATGGTGGTGGTCAGGTTGTCGATACAAATGTATTAGATTTCGAACTTGACTCCACCACACCATCCATCGACACCAGATTCACTTTGCGCACATCTTTCTCCTGCTTAGGCGCATCCTGGGCGGGGACTGCAGAGTCTGACATAATCAATCACATGTCTAGGTTTATATATCAACTGAAGAATAAAAAAGCATCCATCACCCGACTACAGCCATGTTAAAACAACACAAAAAGTTTGCTTTCACTTTACGCGATCAGTACTCACCAGCTGCCTAAGTTTCAGCGTGGAAGGATAAGCGGAAGGTGCAGAAAGGTGTGCGTCGCGCCGTAGCCGTAGAAGAATTCAGTCCCGGCACTCTGTATAAAATTCAAAACGGAAGTAAAGTATTTTATGTATAGTTACTTAAGTCGCTATACAGTACTAATGCAACTTAAAACCGTAACTGCTTTTATATGCAAAAATGTATGGCTTACCTGCAACAGCCAATGGGATTCCACTATACGGAAGAGTGCAAACTCCAAAATGGATACACACTCTTCCAACACTCCTCCTGGAAGACCGGAGGCTGTAGCACCATCACTGCAAGTCTAGCGCTGC
This sequence comes from Peronosclerospora sorghi, assembly GCA_026184515.1. NCBI lineage: Eukaryota > Oomycota > Peronosporomycetes > Peronosporales > Peronosporaceae > Peronosclerospora > Peronosclerospora sorghi. Next base: position 837,658 of record CM047587.1, on the reverse strand, counting down.
ACGCAACACTTGGATACGCTGCGCTCCCAAGTCCTTAGTCAGCAAGTCAGACAACATCTCCTAGCTCGGCACGTGGTTTGCCACAACGATGCCCTTCTTAGTATAATCCTTAAGAAACTTCAACTTGATGTCGACGTGCTTGGAACTAGCTCCACTCGATTCGTCCTCTAATTGCTGTATAGCGGCTTGGTTGTCCATCTTGAACATCAGCGGCGTCTTGGCATGCATTCCAATTTCGGCGACCGGCTGTCGCAATCCATACGCCTCCTTACCGGCCATCACTGCCGCAACAAATTCTGCCTCCGCAGTTGACAGTGCAACTTCCGTCTGCTTTTTGCAGGTCCAACTCACGAGAATTCCATTTATAAAAACCACCATTGCCGAAACACTCTTCCGGTCCATCTTATCAGCAACGAAATCCGCATCGCTGTAGACCATAATCCGGAGTGGCATTGGTAGGTCTTCATCGTGCTTCAACACCAACTTCAAATCGCTCGTTCCCTTGAGGTACTTGAGAATTCGTTTCGCAATTTTATAGTCGCCCAGCGTGGGTGCATGGGTCTTACGCGTGGCTCGGTGCACGGCGAACGAAATGCCAGGACGCGTGCGCCGGGCGACCCATAACAAACTGCCCACAAGCGATTGGAACTTCTTAACACTTGGTAGATTCTCCTTCGGCTGCAATAGCAAAATCTCTTGGAACTCCTTTGCATCATTCAGAGTCAGCACCGGAGTTTGGGCTGAATTCATCTTCTCGAGATTGTTCGTCTTGAGGATCTATTTTATCGTGCCTTCTTGATCCAGCACGTATCCATTCTTTGTATCACCTTGAATTCGAATCCACAGAAACTTGGTGACACTACCCAAATCCTTTAATTCCAATATCTTCATGTCTGCAAAAAACTCCATGACGATCCTCTCACTGGTTCCAGTAACCAGGAGGTCGTCAACGTATGCACCGACCACCACCGTTTCGGCCCCTTGGTGCTTAACGAAAATGCACGTATCGGTGACGCACTGCGTGAATCCAAACTTTACCAATGTTTCACATAAGCACTGGTGTCATAGGCGACCAGCTTGCTTCAACCCATAAAGGTTCCGCTTCAACTTCAATGCAAGCTCCTTTGGTGAATTAACACCGAAATTTCGTAACGTATCCACCGAGATTTCCATGCCTTGCGGCACCTGAAAATAAATCTCTACATCGTCTTCAGACTTGGCCTTGGGGTAGGCACTAGGCTCGTCGCCGTGGCGTGCCGCTACCCCCCACACTTGCGCCAAAACCAGAATCAACTTAACGTTATTCAATTCCATAACGGTTGAAAACGTAAGGAAATAATCATCTCCGAAAACTTGTTTATCGCCTCTGGCGACTAACCTCGCCTTGTACCCCTCAACCGACCCGTTTGCACTGACTTTCTTCTTGTACACCCACTTGGTCGGGAGAGGTACCTTGCCCTCAGGGCGGCGAACAACATCCCATGTTTCCAAATCTTGGAGGGCCTTAATCTCCTCCATTTTGGCCTGCGTCCACATGCTTGACTGCGTGCCACCGTGCACCTCACGGTAGCTCTTCGGATCCGGTAGTATCGTTGAGCCACCTGTTGACTCACAACCAGGTTCACACACCGCATATACGCATAAAACGCCTTCCACATTTTCGTTAATTTCATTTGTTTTTTCTGAAGTTTCATCACTTGGCGCTGCCTTCTTGGCCCTCTATTCTTCGTACTCTTGGCCCTTCACTGTCTTCTTGGACTTCCTAAGCGCCTTCCTAGTGCCCTGCATTGGTTTCTCGACGCGCCTGGGCTCGTCTGTAGCCTCCGGTATTCGTTGAATTTCGCCCTCCTTACTCTGCGCATTTGAACCAGCGTTTTTCGAACGCGACTCGGCCATTTCTTCGAGTTCTTGACTGCGTTCACCTTCCAGCATCTTGGTTACCTTGTCACTCGTCTCGGCACTGAGCGTCTAGATCGCGGTGACGTGCCGTGTCACCACGACCACCCTGTCCTTCATTAACAGCACCTTGAAACCTTTTGTTTCGTCGCTCCTCCCTAAAATTAGGGCGCGCTCGGCATGTTTCGCCAGCGTCTTCTTCTTTGGGTCCCTCCAAACCATGCACGGGGACCCGAAAACAACGATGTCGTTTACTGCCGGCCTCTTGCCGGTCAGCACTTCCAATGGCGAAATTCGCCCGACATTCGACCTTGTCGGAGTACGGTTGAGTATGTACCCAGCATACTCAGCCGCCTCCGACCAATACGTAAGGGGTACACCTTACCCAAATATCATGCACCGGACCATATTGAAGATGGTCCGGTTCATCCGCTCCGCCTTTCAATTCGACGCCGGATTCCCTGGCTCGGTTACTTGGCGGCGGATACCGGTCTGCTTGCAAAACAAATCCACGTTTCGGTCTCTCCGCCGCCATCCGTACGCAGCACGTGCACCCTGCACGAAAATTCATTTTCAAACCAAGCGATAAAATGTTCAAACATTTTCGCTGCTAGATCCTTGGTACGCGCCGCGAAAACTCTGACGTAATTAGAATGATGATCCACAAACACAACCAAGTACAGGTTGCCTCGTCTGTCGCGGGGAGTGATCGGACCTTTGAGTTCACTGCAGATCACTCCTCCGATACGATCAATCGGCGCACTTCCGCCCGAATCCACCTTTGGTTGCGCCTTTCTGGTAGCTTTCCCTTCGGCACACGTAAGGCAATTCGGCCTATTCGTGTCTGTCAAAGCAAGATCTTGGGTCCCTGGCCAACCTTTCAATGGTATCATAGGCCAGGTGGCCCAGGCGCATATGGAAATGGTGCAGGATGCCAGTGTGGACGTCTGGACCGAAATCTTCCAACACACTATTGGCAACCATGTCACCGAAATCCTCCGAAAAACTTCGCGCCTTTTCGGCCTTCAAATTGGCGACGAAAACAGAACCATATGTCATAACATCAAAAAATTTCTCTCCCTTTATCATGAGGCGCATCTTGCTGCCATCATCGACCACGGTACAACCCTTTTCGCGCAGCCTACCAAGTGAAATCAGATTTCTGGCTAGTTGCGGTGCGAAGTATACTTCGGTCAAGACAACGACCGTTTCACTTTTGTCGCACGTCCGTAACGTAAGCCGTCCGACCTTGGTTGCCTGAAGGGTGCCACCATATGGCAAGGCAAAATTATCATCGGGACCGCAGTCCCTGGCGTCTCCCAACAAATTAGCGTTCGACACCAAGTGTCTACTAGAACCACTATCATTAATCCAAACATCTTCGTTTTCATTTCCATTACCACATGCATTCAAAATGTCATCCGTGGTCGAAAGCACGAAACGCTTTGACGCCCTTTCATTTCCGCCACGGCCCTTCCCTTGAGTGCGTTCACTTCCACTCTTACGGTGCTTTTCGGGGCAATACCTCTGTATGTGCCCCTCGCCACCACAGCCGTAGCAAACGCGCCGCCCCTTACCAGATGTTGCTGCATGCACGTGCAACTTAGGGGCGGGATTCGACTTCACCGCATCATCGTCAAGCTCTTGCGCCCAGGCGATTAGCTCTTGTGCATGGCCTAGTAATCCACCCTTCTCGGGTCATACCTAGCCATCAACATTATCTTGAGTCGCGGCGCAGCACATTTCACGATATTTTCAACGATTAACTTTTCACTCGAGCCGCTTTCGCGAGCCAGAGCTACTAGGTACAAGTAGTGCTCTGTACAGCTGCGTTGCGGATCTTTTTACATAGCAAACCTTGCAGTGGATTGGTGGTGGGATATCGTCGTCTTGAATCCCAACCACATCTGATCCATAACGTGAATCAACGTCGGTCGCACCCGCCAACACCATGCAACATTCGTGCGATAATATTCAGCGGCGGTGCTCTCCAAGTGTTCGCCAAACTTATTTACCTTCAACCGTTCACTCCATTGGAAGCCAGAGGTCATCTCTGAAATTTCAATCGCTTCCATGAACAGGTAAGCCCACTGGAGATACCCTGCACCCAGACCGGGATACAGTTCGTGTCCCGAAAACTTGTCGATAATTAACTTGGGTATCTTGTACCCGGTGTACTGCACCGGTACACTTGGCTGCGCGGCGGGCACTTCAGCACCACCTGCACCTTGCGCCGCAGCGGGCGCCCTGCGAGGTGCATCATATGTTCTCGGGCGTGGCCTTGAGCCAGCTTCTACCCCTTCGTCCCCGGCCAGATCATCCAAACACATCTGCTGGCCGAACGGACGGTAATTCCTGAGACTTTCACGGAAATCGTTCTCCGGTATGCACACCGGCGCCTCCCTCTTACGCTCGGGGGACTTCTTCGGGGATGCGGGCCTAGCTCGCCCTGCATCTGGGTCGTCCACAGTTGCCGCAATTTCCCGCAAACTATTCATCATCTCCCGAAACTGACCCGGAGAGGGCACATCGTCTCCATCAAAATCAACCATCGTAAATTTAATAAAAAAAACTTCAATAACGTCCGTCAATCGCTTCCCCTTCGATAGGGGGATTTCCACAAGCTCCACGAAACGTAACAACGAGAAAAAATGCAGTAGAGCACACTCCAATGACCAAGAAAACTCCACGAGATTACTTGACGCAACTTGGGCTCTTAACCTGTTAAAACAACACAAAAAAGTTTGCTTTCACTTTACGCGATCAGTACTCACCAGCTGCCTAAGTTTCAGCGTGGGAGGATCAGCGGAAGGTGCAGAAAGGTGTGCGTCGCGCCGTAGCCGTAGAAGAGTTCAGTCCTGGCACTCTGTATGAAAATGCAAAACGGAAAGTAAAGTATATTATGTATAGTTACTTAAGTCGCTATCCAGTCCTAATGCAACTTAAAACCGTAACTGCTTTTATATGCAAGAATGTATGGCTTACCTGCAACAGCCAATGGGATTCCACTATACGGAAGAGTGCAAACTCCAAAATGGGTACACACTCTTCCAACAAGCCAGAGGTGTAATAAACTGCAATCACCACTCATGCATAATTAGAGCACTTGTTCTGTGCTAATGGGTGAAAAGCCAATGGTTGGGGTGATTTTGCGAAAAAAGCTGGGGTGATTTTTCCCTCGCCCTTAAATTATTAAGAGATGGTTACCGCTGCAGGATACCTTTTTTACCGCACGATACCATCTCTTTATTATTAGTAGCAATATTCATCTCTATTGGTCGAAAGTCACGTGGGGGGTGCCCCTAGGGTGTATGGGGGTGCCGGTAGGGCGATCCTAAATAAATAGGGCGCCCTTCCACACGCACCGGGTGATTTCGTCACATTATACTTTTTGAAACCAACCAACTTGGTTTGGCCCGGGATCAAACCCGGGACCTTCCGGTCCCGCAGTGAGTAGTGAACCACTCGACCACGGTCGAATTTCCACACGCACCGGGGGGGGAGACTACAGTATACTACAGTAGAGTGACACGAGGTACCACCGGTGTGTGTGGAAGGGCTCCCATAGTGTAACTGCATGATAATCACTCCCAAGTCGTGTTTGCACGAATGCTCTTTGGGATGTCAATCGTTATCTTCATTGATGTCGCATCGCTAGCATCCACATCTCGACGAAAGCTCCGGCCAGCAGGACTTCCACGCTTGGAATCATTTTTCTCACGCAGCGACTCGAGCATCATCAGCAGATTTGGAGGTGCGTTCTGCTGTTCCGCGATATCCAAGATAGCCCCATAACCAATGGCACTCGCATCGACCATGCTTTGCACAACGCTGTTACCTGTTGGAGTCGGGACAGGAAGAGTGATGTTTTTAAGGAAGTAGGTGACAGGTTTTTGAAGGTATTTGAAGGGTCAGTGCTATTAGACCATACAGAATAGGGGGACGAAGCAGGAGCAAGCGTAGAAGATGAAGATGCTGGAGTCTTCAAACTCCCGCTGTTTACGCCTGGGAACAGTGAGATGATTGTTGATTTCGCGCAACGAGGCTGCATAAGCGCCTCCATTGTCGTCCAATCACCCATCAACGCACAAGTCACAAGAGCCGAGTAGAGAAAGCGCTTTGAATCAATGTTAAATAGTTCACGGAGCGGCCCCAGCTGGCACAAGCTGTGACGCGTGAGTGGCTTCTTGGCGTCGCCGTGATATAACATCGAATAGCGTAAGAATTCACCGACCGTCATGCGATGTACACACCTGCGCGGATAAGTTAGCCAGCGTGGATCAAGCTCAAGGCGTTTTACATTAGCAGTGATTGCGGTTACCCATTGCCGTTGTACTTCGGGCGTAAACGCGTCCAAGATTAATTCTTTCGATCCAGCTGCATCAGAAATCTTCATACACCAAGGACGTACAGAAAACTTGCCACGATAATTCAGCGGTTCAACCTGCATGCCTCTTTCCAATCGAAGAGTTCCCTTTTTGTTGTCTTTTGCCGTCTTATCGTGAAACGGATTTCTCGACTTCTTGAGTTTCCCTTCTTCATGTTTTAAGTACACAATCTCCTTTTCTGACAGCTGCACGTATCACATCCTCCAATTGGCTTGCAAGTTGCCCACTCCACGAGATCTTTTATCCAAATAAGCTTCTTTGTTGCAAATTTCGGGCGCTGTATTGGCATCTTCTTGCACAGTTTGAATCTGTAGCTTCGACAATGTCACGTACTCGTGCAGAATGTCAAGAATCCACGAAGGGAAACGATGTCGATAAAGTTTCGCAATGTCCAGCACGTCATCTGTCACTTTGAGAGACGTAGTGAGCTGTCGATCATAAAAAACTAAGGACAACAACATGGCCGCCAGCTTGTGGTATCTATGAGTAGCGGCATACAGATCCAACAGCCCTTGCAGCGCACCTAGCGACACAGTCTCTTTCGTGACCATGCACTGCTCAAGTAAATAGTGAACCCATTGACTTAGTGACAACGGCAGCACTGCCAACTGTTTACGAAAGAGCGCAGGTGCAATCGTCTCGGATTTAAAGAGAAGAACATCCAAAATCACGGCGGAGCAGCCTGTGGCCTCAGCTGCGGTCATAAGCGCGATTTTATCAGCATAGGAGCGCAGCGGTGGTCGATACAAGTCACGAAAATCACAACGCTATCACTAGTTCTGTTTCGTCTACAAGACCCAAGTGCATACAAAAAAGCTGCGTAATTGCATCATCTACCACTGACATGAGGAATGAGGGAGTAGTATACCATATGGGCGCCCTTCCACACACCGGGGGGTACCTCGTGTCACTCTAGTATACTGTAGTCTACTAGTCTACCCGAATGAACCCCCCCCCCGTCGGCGCCCTATTTATTAGTGGGTTTCAAAGTTAGTTTGCAGATGATTTTGCAGAAAACCCAATTGTCCAACTGGAAGCGTTCTGCAAGTGGCTAAATTTGAAGCCCCCAGTCCCCACTCCTGCCGATCGGAATTAAACAGCCAATCAGAAGGTGGGGTGTGCCCCTAGTCGGGGCCTCATATGTATGTAGCTTGTTGTATTACCTACTCCAAATTTCAATGGAGTTCTGTAGTATTTCTACGCCATTACCACTGCGTGCATTTTCATGTGTTCGTCCTGGGTCAATTTCTCAAGTTTCGACACATTTTCATCTGCATTTAGTTCATAGATCTTCTTGAAGGAGTGTTGGTTATCGCGCAGCACAGTATTCCATGCCTGACCGCCGCATACGTTCATACTCGAGCGCATGACAACTTTGTTCCCATCAGGTAGTAATACGCCAAAGATGACGCTGCCTTCTTCAAGGCAGAGACCATCTGCATCGTCTGAGGTGATATTATACACTACGCAGTTGGGAGCCGAGATCGAGCGAGCAGTTACATTGATCAGGATTGAGCCCTCTGCTTTCACCTCCTCAGCAAACACACCGCTGAGCACACTGCGCCGAATATCACCATGTTCTACCTCGCTATTCAAAACCGTAGCTTCATTGGTAATTGCAGCATCACCCACGCAGCTGTGCTCAATATTATTGCTGATGCCCAAGAATGAGCGCAGACAGTCCGCCTTGACGCCAGGATCGGTCACCAAACGGTTGTTCTTCAAGTACAACGCCAATTGACCGTAATCCCACCAATATACATCGCTACCAACGTCCACACAGCCAACTAACCCAAGCTTCTTCGTCCGACTCCTCATAAAGTTGGATATCATCGCCTGCATTCGCTGATAATGCGCAGTCGACGCCGTCTTGTTAACACCCTTCGGTGTCATCACCTTCGTTTAAGCTTCGTGCTCAAGTGTCAGCGGCATCCAGAAGTGCGGGTCACTATCAAATTTGCCACGTTTGGCAGCCAGTTCCTGCGAAAATTCAGTCAGCAGCGCATAAAGCATGTCTGCGTCCACGCTAAAGGATCCCAGACTGGTAGATACCGACTTTATCTCCCAAAAAGAAGACAAGAGCCGGATAGTCGTCTCGTAAGTTACCTTGTCAACCTGTGCAGCATCAGCGCCGCGGTCAGGTCCAGGATCCCACACGAAGCATCCGCGGTCGGCGTTGGTGGTACGTTGTTGGGGACGCGTTGTTTCGTTTTGCTTTCTGCAAAATCTTATGCAAGCCCGAGGCATTCAGGAAATTCTTCTTTCTGAAAATTTTGCAGATCGCTCTGATTGGCCGGATTTTTCTGCAAAATCATCTGCAAAATCTTCTGAACTAACTTTGAAACCCCCTATTATGAGAGGCATTGTGTCTGGTTACCGCTGTAGGATACCTCTTTTACCGCTGGACGATACATCTCTTATAAATAGCGCTTTTAAAGTGAAGTCAACAAATGTCTGACAAAAAAGCATAAAATACGTTTTGGCTTTACAGATCATCGCTCTGTTGAAGATTAATCCGTTGGAGTACTGATGAAATGCAGGTCTGTATTAACGAGTGTACTAGTAGGGGTACCCTTGGTTTCACGGTGGCTGTGTGTGTGTATTCCAACCAAATTCCTGTATGACTTTGACGTCACTTCAACAGACAACACTACAGGAGTCCAAGAGGAAGAGAACAAAGCGAAAGGAATGTAGGTGGGACTATGAGCATCTTCGATCTTCATCTTCTCAGTGAGATCAAAGATGCTTATAGTCCCACCTACATTCCTTTCTAATTGAACACCTCCCGAAACACGACGTTTTGCGTGTGCCGATGCGGACCCTCTACCTGTAATTGCTTTTCTTTCCTCTCATTGGTCAGTGAGGGGTGTCGCGGCATTTGATTGGTAGTGAGGGCACCCAAAGTGCGCTACGCTTTTAATTGCATCGATAATTGGTTAGGAACGTCAGGAAATGATTATAACGACTTAAATATTGAATCGTTCTGGAGAGTACATAAGGAACGGATCACTTTAACATCTACCTATTTAATAGTTTTCCGTCCCTGTGACGTTTCCTGTCACATAGTTGCTTTTATGGTTTAACCTATATACCTACCGCCCCGTCGGTACAACTGGGTAATAAACTAGTAAATCTATACTAAATAATTATCTTTAAGAATGCAAACCAAAGTGTGAAAAAGGTTACAATCACACTAAAAAGTTCTAGTTCGCGATTCATGCAAAAGGTTCGAGCCATCTGTCCAGAAATTCAACACCTAGCTCAGATAAAATTTCCTTGATGTTATATACATTAGTCGCGTGATGACAAAGGTAACATTTTATTATGCGAAAGACCAATAACAATGTTATTGGGATTTCGCATCATCCACTCACCATGCATAACATATTGTCGTTCCTTGATCCAGACTTCTAAAACCAAAGGAGGTTTTTATTCGCGAACTTTTATCTGGTGGTGTCAGACTAGTCTATTTTTTATCCATTTTTTGTCTGATACGTTCGTAACCTGATATGGGTTGGCTTTTAACAAGTTAATACAAATTGTTGAAAATATTCGTTATATCGGTTCGTACCAAAAAACAGGTATATGTGGTTGTGGTGGAGTCGAGTTTAAATTCGAACACCGAAGTGTCCTGAACCCGATCACCATCGTGCCAAGCCGACCAACTTAAGGGGGGGTACCCCGCGAACCTTCGCCTACATCCCGATCGGATGACTGATCAGTACTGTAGGACGCCTGGTCTGATTTTATTTCACGCTTCTCACCTTGTGTACCCATTGGTTTGGGTGGATACACACTCGGTGGACAGTCGCGCGATATGGACTTGTGAGGATAGATATGTAGCGATCCACTTCTGGGGCAGGGTGTATCTAGGGAGTAAATCTTCACCCTAAATACGCAAATGCCCACGATATACTTAATTACAATATACGTTCATGGCAGATCGCCTATAGCCGATCGTAGAGCCCAACCAAAACGAGAGATCGATAAACCAATCAAGAACAACAAAAAACGTATCCAATAGCTTGGGGTTCCACCAAAGAGATCTCCACGTAGACTTTTCCAATTAGTAGAATAACACGTTCCAAACGTGTGCGACTTGAAGTGAGTGCTGTGTTAAGTATGTGTTCCCGTCGAAGGACTTCCGGCGGTCCAAGTGCGTCTGTAACTCGTCCCAGCCGGGAAAGTTGAGTTGGAGGGGAACCTGTTAACCTTCCGCTCCCAAAAAATCCGCGTTAGGCGGGGGAGACTTATGAGTAAGTAAGAAAAACACAGACTATTTTTATCCATTAAAAACCTAATATGCAAACTACATGAAACATCGTGTGACTTATCTAAAACTGCGTACTTGACACTTCTGACATTCGATTGGTTTAAAATCCCTTTCCCGTTTAGCCAACCCGATCACTCCAAACCGATCAGCGATATACCGGTATAAACTGAACATATAATTTCTTCTCCGCTTCACCACATATATTATTAGGAAAAATCTAAATTCACGACATTTTTTTAAAAAAAGACGACATTTCGGACATGGAATTCGAATCACGTGAAGAAACTACGAAATACGTCAGCGCTGATCAAGCTGCTGAAAGAGTGTACTTTATATTAAAAAGAGCAACGCTCGCAGCATTATCTTCAAGTGCAATCTTGGTGGCAGCACAAAGCCACCGTTCTGGACGATATTCGCAAGAGAAGGACACACTAGACTCGCGGGATATCCATATAGAGTGTCATGCTGCCCAAAAGGATTGTGGGGAGTGATTAAAAAGAATGGAGCTCATAACCATCCTATCTCTCAGCATCTAGGTGAACACTCCATGGCGCGTCGTCCTGGAATTACAGCAAGCAAAAAAAAATCACAGAACTCGGTGACTATGGATTGAAATCCAATAACATTGTCACTGTTATGCAAAAGAAATCGTAAATCACCTTATCTATTCGAAAAAGGTGCACAATACTCGAGAAAGCTTCGTTTAGGCGGAAATACGCCGATTGTAATATTGATAGCCGAAATATCCAAGTCAGGTTATGTCAGCTCAATCAAATTGGATTCCGATGTCGTCGTGAGAGTTGTTTTCACGTTCGAGGTCTCTTGAACATCGTTGGTGTGACATGCGCCAATGAAACGTTCAACGTCGCACTTTCTTTTCTGGCCGAAGAGTGCCGCGACGCTATAAATGGGCTTTTCAGCAATTCAGCAAAATTGTGGTGCCCGAGGTAATGGTTACAGACCGCGAGCCGGCTTTGATGAATGCCATCTCAATGGTTTTCCGCAGTGCATGAACCTATTGTGCATCTGGCGCATCAACAAAAATGTTCTGGCAAAGTGCAACCCCGCATTGAGATGGAAGAAGATTGGGAGGCCTTTATTAAAGCTTGGAACGCCATAATTAGCCGCCAAACATTTGAAGAGTATGAGCAGGACTTGGAGGCTTTCCGAGAGAACCTTTTCCAGATGGATCCTAATGTCATGCGATATCTGAAGAAATATGGCTTCCTGATGAAGCCCGCTTTGTCTCTTTCTATGTTGATTGATATCCACACTTTGATATCGTGACCACGTCGCGAGTGGAAGGGAATCACCACGTGATCAAATCGTATTTGGTCCGAGGAATGCTTAACTTGATGATAGTTCATGAACGGATTACTAATATTCTCTCCAACTAGAATACCAAGCTGAAGAACAAAATCGATTGTCAAAAGCTGATGATTTGTCTAGAGCATCGAATTCCTTACCTACGCAATCTTGTGCGTAAAGTCTCGCAGCATGTATGGAACAAACTCTATCAGCAACACCGGTTGATTATTGTGGTGGTGTCGAGATCAAAATCGAGCACCGAAGTGTCCTGAATCCAATCACCATCGTGCCCAGCCGACCACTTACGGGGGGGTACCCCGCGAACCTTCGCCTACATCCCGATAGGATGATCGATCTGTATCGCAGGACGTCTGGTCCGATTTATGTTGATACTTCTTACCTTGTGTACTCATTGGTTTGGGTGGCTACACACTCGGTGGACCGTCGCGCAATATGAACTTGGAGGGGATCAATATGAATTGTACCACTTCTGGGGCAGGGTGTAAATGGAGCGGAAGTTGTCACTCCAAATACGTCAATAATCAATATACTTAATTCCAGTATACTTTTGGGGCAGATCGCGTATAGCGATGTGTAGACCCAACCAATAAAACGAGAGATCGATAGACCAATAAGGAAAAGCCAAGCGAACGTATCCACAGCTTGGGGCTCCACCAATAAGATCTCCATGTAACCCTTCCAAAAAATGATAACACGTTCCAAACGTGTGCGACTTGAGGGTGAGTGTCGTTGTGCAACTACGCGTTCCCGTCGTGGGACTTCGGTCGTGCCAAGTTCGTCTGTAACGTGTCCCGTCCGGGTAAGTTGAGCGGGAGGGGACCCTGTTAACCCTCCCGCTCCCAAAGACTTCGTAGTAGGAGGGGGCGACTTATGCTTAAGAAGAAAGAAAAACAAATACTGTATTTAATATCCATTAAAAACATACTATGTAAACTACATGAAAAATCATGTGACTCACCTAAAAGTGCGTACTTGACACTCCTGATACACGATTGACCCAAAATCCTCTTCCCTTTCAACCAACCCGATCACTCCAAGCCGATCAACGGTATAACGGTATAAAGTGGCCACAAACTTTCACCTTCACTTCACCACATTATTACTAAAGACGTGGGAATCTGCACTGGAAACTTTACCGCGTTATTCGGGATGCCATGCAAGCATAAGATACAGGAATATGTGATGGCCGGTGCATCGATTACTCTTTGGTCTATCCGTACCTCGACTTGGAAAGACCTCCTCTGTAACGGGGTTACATTGAGTTACGGTGGTGTACGTAAATACACAACGGTTGAGGTCAAGTATTGACCGTTCCGAACGGTTTGGACCTATTGGTTGTTCTAACCAATCAGGGCGAGAGCCCTTAGTGAAGGCGTGGCAGCCTGCCACGTGTGGGTACACAGGTGGTGTACATTACATTTCGGCTAGGAACGAATTGAGGAAGTTCTACTTAGTATTACATATAGTTTACATTAGTTTATTAATTTAGGCTAATTACATATGTGGTGGAGTCAAGTTCGAAATCGAATACATTTGTATCAACAACCTGACCACCACCATCGTGCCCAGCCTTCCAACTTACGGGGGGGTACCCCGCGGACCTCCACTCGAAATCTGGTCCGATCGTCCGCTGCTGGCAGACGACCGGTCATCATCCAAAGACACTTGGTCCGATTCACTTAAGTTCATCTCACCTTGTGTACCCATTGGAGTGGGCTAGTTACACACTCGGTGGATCGGGATCGCAGATCGATTTGATTCTGTCTTGAATATGAGACCGTGCTGGCTAAGTGTACCTAGGGCGGAACTCTTCACCCCAGGTACGTACAGACCAGAAACACTTCCGAAAGATAGATTCCAATAGGTCGATCGTCCAAACGATCTAGACCTGACCAATACGAAATAAAAGAGGGTAGACCAATCAACCGGTCTAGCACCTGACCAATATGAGAGAAGACCAAAACCGGTCTAAACTCCAACCAATGTTAAAATGAGCCAATATGTCCACGTGAAGACCCAACATGCCCGTGAACCCCACAAAC